>JAWWES010000024.1:17095938-17142998 GCA_035583135.1 Lophotriccus pileatus | reverse complement strand
ACACTTCCAGGGATGGGGCAGCCACAGCTTCTCTGGGCAACCTGTGCCAGGACCTCCCCACCCTCACAGGGAACAATATCTTACCAATATATCATCTAAAGCTGCTCTTTTTCAATTTGAACCCATCCCCTCGTGTGCTGTCACTGCATGCCCTTTGCTCCATCTTTCCTGTGAGTTCCCTTCAGGGACCTGGGTCTGCTCTGGCCACCAGCACCCCCCGAGTGTTAGAGGGATGTCTGAGATTCAAAGGAATAACAAAGGAATTGTAATCCCAGCAGGCACACATTGCACTGAGCTGTGCCCTGGGGTGTGTGGTGTGACCCTGGCCTGGGATGTGAGTGCTGCCCATTAAACCTGCCAAATAAACAAGTTTCATAAACTTCTAAGTTGCTTTAGGTATCATTCACAGTATCACTATTAACTTTTGTATCCTGGTAGGATATTACCCACCAGATTATTTTTTCCCTGTTAATTGTCACTACTAAATGCATAATGTGTCATATTAAAACAGCTGATTTTCAGGTTTACTTTGAAAAAAGCAAAGCAAACCAGGGGTGCTGTTCATAATGAACTTTAGAGGGCTTAAATCCTTATAAGTTTAATGTTTTGGCAACACTGACACCTGTCATCTCTCCAGGTGAACAAGTTGTCAGTGAACCCTTGTTTGTGCAGGGTGTGTTGACTAAAGTTACCTGGAAGGAATTGTTCCCATTTGCTGATGGCCTTCTTTCTGCTTTAAGATACTAAAAGATCTTTAAGGTCCCTTCCAACCCAAACCATTAGGTTAGAAATTGGGGGGTGGGATGGTGTTCTCTGTTTTAAGGATTGATGCACAAGCACTGACAAGGTTCCTGCGGTGGTTAGGTGAGGCAGTTCACCTGTCTGTGGTGATGGTATAAATACTAAGATATTCACATTTATGAAATGGCAGATAACATGGTGTTGAGTCCCCAGTGATGTTCATACATCATCTGTGTCTGTGCTTCACATCTTGGCTTTTCTCTGCAGCAGAGAGCAGAGCAGAAGATGGGCTGATGAGAGATGCCTTCCAGTTTGAAGTACTGCAGACACAGAATGAAGAAAACAAACAGAAGGTTGGCAGCATTTCCCCCTCCCCTCTAAATGTCACATTTTTGGTAGGGCTGACCGAAAGGTGGGATAAGTCTCTCCTTTTTTGGTGCACAGCTTAGGAAGGAAATAAGCCTCGAAGAAGTTTGTATTTTACCAGAACAGCCTTTTAGCCTCTGATCAAATTTCGTGTAGGTACTTCCTGATACAGAGATATTATAATGTGGATTTAATAGTCTATTGTGTATATTTTTTTAAAACACACTGTGTTTGGGTTTGGATACCTTTTAGAGGGAAAGAGGTCAGCAGTTTAATGACACACTGTGTCAGGAAATTTCTTCTTTGATTTAATTTTGAACTTGATAAGTGGGTGGGCCATGGCTGCTATGAGAGACAGTAAACAGAGAATAACTTGTGCACTTGCACCTCGATTGATCTTTGTTTCTTTGTGCTTTCCACCAGCTGGGAATTTACATTTCTTACCTCTATTCTCTGAATCTTTCCCAGCTCTGTAATATCCATCTTTATCCTACCTGTAAACCATCATTTTACAGTTGTGTAGAGGTGTCTTCTTGCTTTTTTCTTCATGCATTTCTGAGTAACTCATTCATTATCTCTCCAAAGTCTTGTCTCTGAGTGGTAATTTCTGCTCAGGAAGTATTAGAGAATAAACATGTCATGAAGATACTGTCTGGGGGTGGTGCCTTGTCTTAGGATAGAGTTTCGTGTTGGCTGCCCTGCTAAATGAAATATTACAATGAAATTAGCAGTGTTATCATCCCAGTAATGGACAAAGTATTGATGTGTATGACTAGAAGACTTTTAAAGAAAAAATAACAATTGCAGAGGAGGGGAAAGAGAAGGATGGTCTTTGACAGATATCAGAATGGCATGTGAAGATGTTTCTTTGCTGTCATTTATAATTCTGTTAGAGAAGCTGAGTTTCCTGATTTAATCAGGAAAAGGTTAGAGGCAACACTGCAGAATTTCTGAACTGGGTTGCAGGAGCATTTTCCTCCCTAGAAATTATAAATAAAGACCTAATTTTCAGCCACACAGTGATGAAAATACATACTTTTGGCTATGTGCATCCTTTAATGGAATTCCTCTCTTGGCAGCTGAAAGAAATGCAGGATGAAATTCTCACTAAAAATGGAGAAATTAAAATTCTGCGTGACTCACTGCAGCAGATGAGGTCTGCTGTGGAGGAACAGAAAAGATCATACCTGCTGCTGGAACAGCAAAAATCCCAGACCTTAAATGAAAAAGAAAAAGAGTTCTCCAAAAAGGTTTGTAAATGTATCAGTTCCCTGCAGATCAGACACAGAAGCCAATTTATGACTTAGTGATGTCACAGACCATTTAGTCAGAGGAAGAACATTGGTGTGGAATGTCCAAACAATGCATGCTTTTATTTTCTTGTCTAGAAGAAAGCATTTGTAAGAACTTGCAGAGGGTTTTCTCCTGCCAAAACAAAAAAGTAAAATCCAGGTGGTAGAGGTTTTCATTTGCTGCCTTTTTTTTTGTTTAAGTAACCCCAAGACCATTAAAACTGGAATGTATTTTACAATGGGAAAAAAGAGACAGAGCATGCTCCATGCCTCTAATCAGGTTGATGTTCCTGGTGCAGTCATCTTTCTGAGAGGCCTGAAGAGGACAGTGCCTGTTTTGTCCTGTTCACCTTGGTCATTCTCTGCTTGGCACTTGGTCTGTCTTAGCCAGTCCCAAATGCTTCTTGCCTGAACTTCTGGCACTTGGTTCTCAGATCGTGTTAATTGGACTAAGATGCATAAAAATGGAGACCTTGTGCAGAGTTCACAGTAAGCAGATGGTTATCTTGAACTCTTCTGGTAACTCCAGTTGCTCTGCTGTTGCAACACCCCTAAATTACTCAGTAACAGCAAAACTGTCTTTAATTCCTCTTGCAGTTGCAGTCGTTGCAGTCAGAGCTGCAATTCAAGGATGCAGAAATTAATGAGTTAAGAACAAGACTTCAGAACTGTGAAAGAAATAAACATGTTGTTACTCAGACAGTTCCAACAACAAGGTAAGCTGGTTGGAAAAGGAATTTGTTTTCATTTTTACAAAATGTGTGCTTAAACTGTTAAAAAAGTTTCCTTTCTTCATGTTATTTTAGCTCTGTTGTCTTTAAAAAATACAACCACAAAGGTCTGTTCACCTCTCTGAAATTTGCTCAAAAAGAGCCTTTCTTGTATGTAAGACAGAAATTCAAAGAGTTTATAGTGAAGTATCTTTAAAACATCAGTGAAAATAAAATAGATCCTTGCTTATTGTTTAATAAAATAACTACAAAAGAAATACTGATTCACCTTTTTATATTAGCCCTAAAAAGAACTTTGCTGTACAAGTGAAACCAGAAGGATGTTCTCCACAACCTGGAAGAAGATCTTTTCCTACAAAAGAATCCTTCAGTGCTGAAATGTCCACTAGACCATCGTGTTCTTCAGGAAATTTGATGGCCCCAACTACTTCAATCAAAGAAGGTAAATCCGTGCACAACTGGCCACATTTGTAGCTGCATGTGAACATTAGAAAAGGGGATTTGTGCTACGTGACTGAACAGTTGCAGTAAGTTCACTGTAGAGAAAAGCAGTGACTTTTATTTTGGTTTTCCTGTAATTTCTTTCCCTTTTATAGCCATTGGAGTTAAACAGCCATGACTGAAATTTGCATTAGGGCCATTTTAATCCACACCTCGGTACCAGGTGCCAACGACGAAGGGGGCCCATTGGCTGCAATAAAAAAATTTATCGTGTGGTGAACCAAAATATCCAAATTGTTAATCTGCCTTTTCTCACTGAATAAAAAACAGGAAGTAATTTGCCTATTTCTTGAATTGGTTTGCTAGTCAGCTAATGCAATTTTTGCATTCTTCTTGTTCTGGCTTTTTTTGGGGGGGGAGGTTGGCTTTTAAAGGGTACATATTTAGCCATATTGAAAGAAGCAACAGATAAACAATATACTCATTTCCTCTTTTACGTGTGGGACAGTAATTCTCACAACATTGTATCTTGAAATTCATCAAGGAAAGCTTAGGAAATGGATATCTGCATGTTTTTGAAGATTGCTGTAACATGAAACAAAATCAGTGGGAGTTTTTTATAGCAGCCAGCTGCCATGTTTCCAGTGGGAAATAGTAAATGGAAGAAACTTGGATATCATCAGCTAATCCTTACCTTACCCTAATGTTGCTGCCAGTTCCAGTGTTCAGGCTGAAACTGTATGGGAAGTAGGGACTGCACCAAAAAGAAAAATGCCTTAAAGCATTAGAATTGCTGCTGCAGGTCCTGGTAACAGCACTCAATATGCCAGTTTGTTTGAAAAAATGCACTTCTTTACTTGCCTTCTGAACCCTGCCAGGCTTTTGGCTTTTGTTTACCTGGTAATTGGGACATAGGCTTAAAAGGTTATGAAATGCTCACATTATTTTTTAACTTATTTTTTTAGACCTTTGTGTTAATTTTTAGCACTCCTAATCTCTGCTAGTAGTGGGAATTCAAATGAAGTGTACAAGAGTGTACAAGACAAATGTTTTTTGCCTGGTTTAGTGTCTGAGTCCTCACTGTCTAACACTGAGTGTGTGCAGGGGATGGGCACAGATGTCTAAGCAAGGCAGTTCTCATAGTCACTGCTTGTTCCAGACAGTAAGATGACCCACCCTGAAGTTCCATCCGTGAAGCACCAGGAGGCAACGGGAAAAAACGGTTCCTACAACTCTGCACCTAAACAGAGCACACAAGGTAACTTCATGCTGTCCTTGCAGAAACAAACCCAGGAAAAAACAAAGAAGATTCATACTGAAAAAAATCACTTTGAGGTTGAGAGCGCTCTGAATAAGGCTGATCTTTTGAAATGTTAATTTTTGGTTGTTGGAGATGGTAAAGCTACTACAAGGACAGTTCTGTGTCCCTTCAGGTTCAATCCTACTGAATGCACTGATGAAGCAGCCCATTGTCCCTGGCTCATTACTAGGACTGTGCCATCTTCTCAGCAGCAGCTCTGAGCCTCTGCCTGGGGCTGTGTTGCAGCCCAGCAATCTGGACACGTGAGTTTTATGGGTTTTTTGTTAAATTGTATCTGATACGTTCTCACTACAGTGAGTACTAAGAAACACTTAGGTCATGTAGCACAGTTCATTCCCTGTGTTAAATGCTGCTTTGCTTAGGCCATTTAATGCAGAATTTGAAACATCATACCACGTCTTTGATGATTAATGTGTGATTATCATAGATACTGAACAGTGGGACATCACTGAGGGGTAAAGTAGGTTAATTATCTATTAGGGGAAGACACAGAATTAAACCTGGGAGTGGCTGTTAGCAGCTTGCATTGAGGGGAAGGACATAAACATGATCATGAATTAAGTGGGAAGAAAATGTGATTAAAACTGTAGGGTTTGTGTCTTCAAGGTCGAAACTGTGTTTAATTTGTAATGCACAATTTATGTGCATTTTTCCAAGGTACATTTATAGTGACTGGTAAAGCCTTTTAAATATGAGTATCAGATATAAATTATAATTGTTTCTCACTTTGAAGACTCTAGCTCCTGAATACCTTTGTTTTTCTGATATTTTATTAGTAATTCTTGTATTATATGGGTTCATACAGGGCTCATGTCTCATTGCCCTTGCCATTTATGCAGGAAGAGGTGGTGAGTTTGTCCCTTGCAGCTGCAGTTTGACTGGTTAATGACTGAACTCTCTCTCATTTCTGGCCAAGAAAATAATTCTTTACTGTTGTAGTCCTTTGAGAGCCCCTAAATATTCCAGATCAATAACATACAGATACTTGTTCTTCCCAGAAGCTACCAGATAACATTAGGGAGGAATATACGACAGGTTAGCAGAAGCCTGAAGTGGGAAAGCCAGTGTTTGAAATGTAGTGAGCTGCTGAAGTTCCTCACCCGTAAGCTCTGGCTGCTTTAACGAGTCTCAGGAATGCTTTGAAATTGCATTTCAAGGTCTCAAGGAGTAGGATGATTTTTTTTCCCTCTGCCAATTTACATTTTATTTTGGGGAACAGGCATTTCTTATTACTCTGGCCTTTCTATTATTCAGTTCCTAATGTGGATAACTCAGATTTCAGCTATGCTCTCTGCCTTTTCCCCTTGGATAGGAAGTCCACACAAGCCCCCAGCAGCAGGACGGTGCAAGAAGAAACCGCTCCTCTCGTGTCCCTGCAGGAAGCTCAAAAACTTGCAATAACAGGATTGAACTTGATCGCTATGGACCAAGGGTTAGCTGAAGGCAGCCCAGCAGAAGGCCAGGGAGGGCTCCTGCCCCTCCCACGGTGCAGGATCCGAGGAGCTGTGCACCTCCTGCCCCTGGTGGAACACCACGTCGGTGCCTATTGCTGGGCGGGACAACTGCCGGACACGTCAGGGAACGGTTCCTGCGGAAACCATTCCGCTGTTTCTTCCAGAACCAGCACAAGTACGGTGTCGAGTAAGGAGGACTTCAGGTTGTCTCTTGAGGAAACTGCAGTTATATCGCTGGGGATCCTTTATTATTTGGTGTTCTACAGCTGGGACGTCGTCCACACATTGCTGGCCACCAGAGGGGAGAAAGGTGCTGCTGCTGCTGCTGCTGGAGATGAACAGGTTTCCAAGATGGACAAAAACGCGTTGTGTGACAATCAGTGTGATAATAAAGAAAATACCAGGACACAAGGAGAGCTGCCTGCAGCTCCACAGGATGCTGCCAAGAATGATCGAGCTCAACATTCTTTGTTTAAAAAGCTTCTTCAGGTTTTAGCCTTTTCTGCTGCAAGGGGTTCCCAGACTGACAGAATCCTGAGCCAGAGCCTACAGGTTTTGGTGAAATTAGCTGAAAATTCAACAATGGACTTGCTAATAAAGTAAGTCAGTAATAGCTTTACAATGATTTCAGACTCTGGGGTTCAGCATTTTCCATCCCCTGGTGAAACCAATCTGTGCAGATACAAGTAGAAGTTTAGCCCCGTACAAGAGAAATCACATTTCTCAGATGACCTTTGGGGAGCAGTTGAGGATCTTTCTATTACCTTTGCTGCTAATGAGTGTGATAATCATCCCTGATCAGTTTGAAAGTGAAGAAACTTCTTAAGGCCACATGCAGCTGGATCAGAACATGTGTAATATTGATTTGGGTTTTTTGTGATTGCTGGGAGATGCATAAGGAAGGAGAGCACAGGGTCTCATTCTGGCAGGTAAAATGCCACTCAAAAGTGAGGCATTTCATCACAACCACAGCGTGAACTGCAGTGACTGCCAAGCGTCACAGTGTTTTTCAGTATATTTCATATTTATGACACCTAATTTGAGATCAGTTACGTTCTGAATAGCTAAAAGGGCACAAATTATGGGGCTGTGTACAAGAAGTGATGTATTTTCAACTCCTCAGTGCATTTCCCATTTCTAACAGAGTTTCCTTTTGAAGTTTCCAGCAGCTGCTGAGCAGCCAGACCCTGCTGCACTGCCTGTGTCCAGAGACCCCCCTGCCTGCCGTGCTGCTGACTGTGAGACTGCTGGCTGTCCTCGCTCAGCACGAGGGCTTGGCTGCTCAGCTGTGTTCTCACTCAGGTAAAGCACTGAGGGCACAGAGCACTGTTACCATGACTCAAAGGAATGCAAACAGGCCTTGCTCCCAGGTGCTAAAACCCCAAAAGGCATAAAGGCCTGATGTGTTCCCTGAAACCTTGTTTTCTAGTGCAGTGTTTCAGTTATTATTTAAAGAGTATTTATCTCAGGGCATCTGTCTACATGTGGTGCTTTTGGGAGCCATGTGGATTTTTAAAATTTTCAAGATTAGCATTCATTGTATTAAAGGTTGGTGAAGAAAAAAGGGGTTTTGAGGAGTTCTGAAGTTTAAATATCTGTGCATTGTTGACCTTGGGGATTCCATTACCCTGCATGACAAATGGTCTCTGTCCAGTTCCTTATGAATGGAGTAGGACAGGTTTAGCACAAAGGCACATACAAAGTTATGGGATACTAATTTCCTCAGCACTGCTTAAGATGTGTGAAGTAAAGCAAGAAGTTGGGCCTGTTATCACAAGTCCTAGGAGAGCACTCGAACTGTGAATTCATTTTGAATTAAAAGAATTAATTTTTGTCATGAACAATTGACTGAAAGAACAAATTTCTCTCTGTTTCAGACACCTGCCTTCTCCTTGCACTCTACACGTACATAACATCAAGACCAGATAAATCAGCATCTGAAATGCTTTGGCTTCAGCTGGAACAAGAGGTAACCATGTGGCTGTTTGTTCATATGCTCTTTCCTGCTCTTTCCAGCTGGGGGAGTGGGAGGAGCAGGACAAGGCACAAATTGCTTGAAAACAATTTCTTTCTCTAGCTGAAATAGAAACTGCAAGTATGGGCCTGCAGCAAGGCATTACATGGATTTTTCCTACTTTTATCTTTAAAAGGACCTGCTTGAAACTGAATCAGTAACTATTCTAAAGGAGAACATCTGTCATAATATCTTTTAAGTCATTGAAAAAACAAGAAAGATTCTAGGATGGCTACAGATGTTCAACACCAAGCTTTATTTTGCTGTTAGATCAATAGAAGGGTAAAAAGAAGCAAGATCTGTGTTTCATTTTGATTGTATTAGTTCCCTCTCTTACATCTAAAAGGCAGCCCATAGTGATTTAGGATTATATTCCTTGTATTCAGTGGAAATGCTGACTTGCTGTATAAAAGCCATGGTTATATATGGAAATGATGATGATGATGATGATGATGAAAAGAAAGGCTGTTAAATTTAATTTGTGTTGTTTGTACCGACAGAAGTGACTTGAGGTTCTATTTGCTCCACTTCTGTTTTAAAGAATTTTGAACCCTTTCCATCATCCCCCTACCTGCTCTGTCATACTAAAGTACATTTGTGTGCAGTGGATTAAGGCCCCCTGATCTGCTCATCGGAAAGTTGAAAAGGTTTCCGTGCGAGGCAAATTATAAAGTTTCACAGGGAAAAGAACTACTACAGTTTGGGGGGGTAAAAAAGATCAGCTGTTAAGGAAACAACAAGAATGTTGGAAGCCAGCAGTGAAATGCTGTAAGGGGCCCTCTGTGTTCCTAACAGGCCGTCAGGCTCCTGACGCGGCACACGAGGTGCTCCAGACCAGCACTGTTGTTACCTGGCGCAGCCTGTCAGTGCAACCTCGAGGTGAGTCACCACAGCCCCCACAGACTTTAACCTGCCGAGAATTTCCAGGCACTCAGTGCTGGAATAGCTTTCTGCCCCTTGTTTGAGCTACAACAGAACAGAAGTGTCCTGTACTTTACAGGATGCCACCTCCCTGTGGCTCGCTAGAAAATGATCCCTTCAAACTTCTGAATTTCAGAGTAATCAGCAAAGTTCTCAGTGAAAGAAGTTTCCTGCTACTGTATTTTTACTTTGTGTTTTTCCTCTTGCAGGTGGTTAAGGCACTAATTATAATGTTACACAGGCAGTGGATGAAGATGAGAAGAGCTGAGAACAGCCTGTGTGCACATAAGGAACAAGTTATTCAGTTTTTACGGGATGCTGTTTTACTCTTGCACAGCCTATCTCAGAAAGATAAACTGTTCCATGAACACTGCTTAGAAGTTCTCCATCAATATGACCAAGCCATGCCAGGCATAAGAGCCGTTCTCAAAAAGACTCAAAAGCTGAGTGCCTGTGAAGGTAAAATTCAGTCAGATGTTGGCTTTTTTCCATGCTGTAGAAATAGAAATTTCCCTTCTGTCCCTTTCCTCATTTAACAAATGCCATGGATGGTTCCTGCTCAGACCTCTGAAGTCAGGCTTGTGCTTCTCAGTATTCACTATACTGAACCACTGCTTTACTATTCTTCTTTAATAGTTGCATCTTGTTCTTCTCTCCAAAGAAATACACACCTACAATCTGTTTGCTGTCTCCAGTCAGGATGCTTTAAAATGTTGATACCAGTAGATACACTGTATCAAGTAGAAAAAAATACTCTCTGAAACAAACTATTTGTTATTGCAGAGCTGATTTTGGATGAATTGTATCCTCCTGAGCCAGAAGACCAAGGAATGGACACCAGCTAGCCAACATCTAACACAGATCTGTCCTTCCTCACCCGAATCATCAGAATCATTGCCAGTGCAAATGTGAACTTTAAATCATCCCGTTATTAAGTGACAGCCTAAAGGTTGCATTCCAAGGCAGCACAACCAAGACACGTTTCTTTGTTGTAATTATTTCAGTGCCATTGAAGTGTAGCTGAAAGTAAACAATTTTTGAGATGAGAATGACATTGCAATGGACTTATGATTGGCCCTGGTTGTGAATTTCATCCTGTACAAAACTGCTGGGAATGGAATGGAAATGTCACTCCATGGCCTGCATTTTCCTGTGACTGAATTTATGATGCTGAACGTGCCAAGATGTTTGGGATCACTGCATTCATATGAAAGTCTTTTGAACACACTTTCTTTTGTAATTTTAACTCTTTCTTGCTTGACTTCCAGAATTTTCATGTTGGTATTAGTAAACAGTTTACAGTGATTTTAAAGACCTTTCTAGAAGTAACTTGGCATTGGCAGTTCACACTACAGGGCTTTGAATTTCTTGCTGAGAATTGGTCACCTGAGTTCACTCGATGTTCATGAATCTGCTGGAAGTGTAACTATGGAGATGCCAAAGCAAACAAACAAAAAATGCTAGACCTTACATTTTTTAAAACTCACCTTAAAAGAGTAAGATGGTGCTGTTGAGGACTCCATCCTGGGTGACAGAGGGATATTTAAGTGTGTGCAGAATGACTGGGCTTTTTGGTCGCTGTGAAGATGAATGACCATCTCATTCCTAGGATATAGCACTGAAGGTTGGAGGGAGAGCTGCTGCTCCCTGCACAGTCACAGTCACACTGGGTGCAGGTTCTCAACTGAGCCTAAAAAGAGAGGTGTGAGCGCTTCTGAAATGAGCCCATGGGTTTGTATTTATAAATGGAAGAGCTTTTTCCACAGGTGCTTGATTTAGAAAGAACCTGGATCCAGGGAACAGGAGAAGAAGAGACTGTACTACAATGGGAAGGAAGCTCTTGGAAAACTGGGAAACATTCAGTTCCCTGGTCACGCCCGAGGAGGCTGTGTCCTGCCCTGGGGCAAAGAGCCCCCCTCCAGTGGGCTCAAAGAGCTCCTGACTTGGTTTGTGCTTTGGAAAAAGAACTTTTCCAGAGACTGCTGTGCAGGAATAATCAGGGAAATAATCCATCACCTCCCAGGGGCTGAAGATCCTTCCTCCCCCAGCACAGCCTGGGCTCAGTCCCTTGTAGCACCTGGAAAATGCCATTTTCCTGCTGAAATGCAGCAAGGATGAACAGGCATGTGACAGCAAGGCCTTCTGAGCCTGTGTGTGATTGCATGGCCACAAGCCTGGAGCTGCCCCAGGGCCCTGGACAAGAAACAACAGTTGGCTTATCCACATAAAATAAATAAATAAAAGCTCAATACAACAAAAAATCCCCACACAAACAAAAACCCAACACCCACCACCCAACACAGCATTTCCTGGCCTTCAGAATCAGATGAGAGAGAAGAGCTTGAGAATGTCATGTAAAAGCCCTTTCCTTCCTCAAAACCAAAATAAACATTAAGATAATTCTTTAAGAACAGCCCCACGAGCCTGAGCTGTGGTAAAGCTGCATCTGAACATGAGCCTGCTGTGAGTGGCAAGCTTAGGACAGCTCTAACAAAGAGATGACAGTCACAATATCCCAAAATACAGTGACCTGCCATCACTTTTTAACTGTTCTCACCACTTAGTTTCTCTAAACATAATTTAAGTTTATAGAGATAAGATACATTTAATCCCCCTTGAGTGAACAGACCAAAACTGTTAAGAAGAGTTTGCACAAAAACCAAATGAATCCCAAATTGTCGAAGCAATCCAGCTATAAAAACTTGTTTAAAAAATTCCTGGCCTCATCTAAAGGGTATGTGTATGGCAACTTGGAAAAAGGGAAAAGTGGATTATTGCTGAACTTTATATAAACAGAAGTGTTATCTGTGGAAAAAAACTGCCAGGAAAATCCCCAACTGTTCCCTCCTGGCTCTGCATCCCCTCCCATCCACCCACTCACAGACACCACCTGGACATGTACATTTACATTCTCTTTGAGCTTTTTTCCAGCTTTTGACTTCAAACTGGTATAACCCAGGCTCCACACCCCAAACAGACCCAAAGCCCCAACACTTTCCCTGGCAGAAATTACAGTACCATCACGGTGTTATGAAATTAAACCAGAGCTTTTAAAATTAAAGGCATTTCCTGTGACTGAAAAGTTCACATTCCTAAAGCAAAATGAGGCTGCACTGCTGAAGAGGAAAGGCAGAAATAAACATACTTACAGGACTGCCACAATTTGGTAAATCATTTATGGTGACCAGTCTTTCTTTGGAATTATTGCAAGATTGTACTGACCTTCAGTAATTCTTCCCTATTTACGTTCTCTTGGAATTTTTCTTGGGATTAAAAAGATCCAACCATGTGTGCAACAGCTGATTACCCCCTGAAAAAAAACTGAAGCATTGTTACACATTTTGGGGCTACTGGTTTACTGTCTTCATGATCCAAAACCAAGAGGCAGTTATCATCAGACACCCCCTGAAGAACTCCCAGCAGAGCAGCTTTCCCATGGCCACTTTGCATTTCCCCAACATGTTGTGGGTAAGCTGTGCTTCTGTTAACTGAGACAAGGAATTTACTCTGGCATTGAGAGCAGTCACAGGACTGAACAATGAAGTGTTGAGCAACAAGGAAAACCACTGGGCATGTTCTACACAGGATTATCACATTCCTCAGCTGCAGCCACCCATCTGTTCCCTTGCCTGTGGGGATGGCAGCCTGAGTTTCCCCTTGGATAAGCTGAGCTAACCAGAGCTGGGGTCTTCCTGCTCAGTGAACTGTGCTTTGCACACCTTGTAGGATCACGGACTGGGTGAGGCTGGAAGGGGCCTCTGTAGCTCATTTAGACCAGCCCCCAATCAAACCAACCTTCCCCTGAGAAGATAAGCTGGTTTGTGTCACGTCAGGCCTCAAACCCCATTTTTATAAACCAAGCTGAAATAGGTGAGGATGGCAAATACAAAATATCTCATCATGCAGCAACATCCCTGAGTTGTTTCTATTCATATTAATCCCAGCAGTATGAAACTGCTTAAAAAAACAAGTTTAGCCTGTGCCAAACTATTAGAACAGAAAGTCATCTTAACCATTGAATAATGTTTTTATGTTACAGTCTGCAATATTATTTATGGTTATAGTGGCCAAATGGTTACAATTAAAGCCAACTGTAGCAGTTCTGCCTACAAAAGGGCTGTGTATTATCTGCTGTGAATGTAACAGCAAATGCAAACTTACATTTACAGCATAAATTGTTAAAAAATAAAAACTGCCCACCCTTGATTCTAACAGCAGACTGATTTAAAAAAGTGCTTTATAAAGATCTACAAACCCACTGTGGCTGAAGTTTATCCAAGTGCTTCCAAGAGTCAGGGCCAACAGCCAGAGTGCTGAACATAGACTAGTCTTAAAAGTCTCAGTCCTGAAGTTGTCAGTGCATTAAAGCTCTGAATAGTTGCTCAAGGGGGAAACCTGCTTTGCAAAATACCCAGAGGAAACAGCTACTTTATTTTCATATATGGTGAGAATATAACAAATAACGGTAGGGTCTCCTAACAGAGGTAACCCAGAACAGTAATTGTCTTTCTCTATGTAGAGGTTGGTTTTTGAGAGTGCAGCTGAACCATTTGTTTCACTGAAGAACCTTCTTTACAGCACAGCTGAGCTGCAACACCAGTCCAGCAGCCTATAAACATCCTACCTGATTCAAGGGCTGAAGTAGCACTGGAGAGTGAACCACAAATCCAACTGCAGGAGAAAACGTTAAAATGAAGTTTCCAGTAACTGATTTAACAGTTTTTTGACTGCAGTTGGGGAAATGGGCTATCAGAAGTCATCTTACAAAACTCTTCCCTCTAGTGAAAGAAAAAGTGAAACAGCCACGGAGTTTGTTGGTTTGCAGGAGGGGAGGGACAGCTCCGAGGCAGAAATGGCATCACTTCCAAACTGTAGAGGGGAACCAGAGGGGCCTGTGCCACACCGCACCAGGCAGAGCCTCCTCTCTGTCCAATAGTGACAAAAGCAGTTGTGTCTGATCCTAAATACACCATTTTACAACAGAAAGACATCCTTTATAACATGGCTCACTCGCCCTGAGCGGAGGCTGCCACAGGAAGGTGAAGCAGAGGAAGCTACTCCACCAATCCAGAAGCCTGAGCTCTTGAAAGGATTAAGTAACATTTTCGTCAGTTTGGTCTCACCTCTGCCGGGTTTAACCTGGGCACTTTTGTCCCTCTTATGTAGCTCACTGTAAATCTGACCAGATTCCTGTGGCACAGGTGCACCTGCTACAAAGTCCTGGGAAGAGAAAAACAGATGAACTAAAAAGCAGTGGCAAAAAATCCCACCAGAAATAACTCTGATTTCCTGCTGTTATTTCCAACCCAAACATTAAATCGTATGTTTTCTACATTTAGGTTTCTAGGAGCATATGTTTTGGCTGCTGTGATCATTTAACTAATAGAAGTTCTGTTGAGAAAATGTGAAAAAAAAATTGGCAGTAAAATGATCCGTATTTCACTTGCAACACATTATCAGCCTGCAGCTGAGGCTACAACAAATTCAAGAATTAACTCTACAAAATGACACAATTATTGTGGGGTTTTTTCTGGGTGTTTGTGGATTTTTGTTTTATTTTTGTTTTTCTCCCCCCCTTTTCTTTCAAATTCTACACTGGAACTTAGCTGGCAATTCAGTGTAATAAAGATGATACACTCAACACCTTCCACCAATTCAGTGTTGGTTCTTATAAAGAGCATCCTTTGTGCTCAAAGAAAATATTTTCAAATGAAAGACTAATGAGTTGGGGGGGGTGAACATAGCCTTTCAAAAGCTTTTTTCTTCAAAACTATAAAATACACCAGCAAAAACCTTTTCCCACAGAGTAAAAAGCATCACTTACACCGAGTTGGACAAATTGATAAGTGATACTGAACACACAAGCCTAAATACACTCTGGGAAGATACTAAACTTTAATCAAATTACAGACTTTGAAATCTACTGCCTTGTTTGTGTTAGACTTCTCAAATGTCTTGGGATTTGGTAGCAAATGCATTCAAACTTCATGCATTTTGTGTACTCCTTAGGCCAGACAAGGCCCTAGGATCAATCCTCTTGGATTAGCTTGGCAGAGTATCATTCAGGAGCTTACACTGCCCTTCCTTATGTTGTGACCTGGGGTGTTGTGATTAGGTTTCAGTCTTCACTACCCAAAGTGGTATTCGTGATACAAAGTGGATTAAAATACACTCAGTAACACAAGCTGTCCAACACTCAGAAGTAAAATGTAGCTTTGCAGATACACCCCTAAACGATACTCAAAATGAGGCTGAGAAAAAGTTGACAGAAGGTACTTGAAACACTGTATTTATTACAAAGGTGCATAGAGTTTATGCCATTTGGTTTGAATACTTATGTTTAACCTACAAACAACATACAAAGCCAGGTTACAGTATGTAACAAAAGCAACAATGATTATCTGCTAAATTCAATACAATAAAATATTCTACTGTATTTAATTCCACAAAACATTTCTGAAACAAAGGCACTTACAGAATTAAAACCAAATTAAGATATACTCTTTCAACATTTAAAGTTTTAGTTCCATTCCCCCTCCCCAAAGCTCTGTGGATAACTAGTTATGTGAAGGCAACAGCTACTTGGAAAGACACATCAGCAGTGCTTAAAACTAAACAGTTATGGATCATCTCCTCCATTTTTTCTATAACCATCCTATTCCTCTAACTGTATAAAAACAAGATTCAACAACTTGCAGGACAACAGGCAAGTCAAATTTGGTCCTACACCTTATCGTTAATGATGATAAATTCACTAACAATAAGAAGAGATCTGATTAACTGCTCCAATTGTGAACTGGATCATTTTCTCTTCTTTCAACAAGTTTTGTAACTGAGTTAGTAACACTGCTGCTAAAGTAGTTCCTTCTGCATTAATGATTCATCTCTTCACTTGTCCATAGTTATCTTAGCACTTGTTCACTCTAGAAGTATCAATCTTGGGGCTCCTTAACCTTTCCCCTCATCTCCTCCCACCCCTGCAAACACAGGGGTGGCAATTCAGGACTATCCATTTGGTCTGTGCAACTTCTACACCAAAACTTCACATTTGGGAACCTCTGTTGCTGCTGCCACTTCAGTTTCCTACTGCCTCCCTCAGGGATGATGACTGAGCCAACCTGTCATGAAACTGCCGATTTCCCTTTCGTAACCCAAACATAACCTTACCCCGACTGCCACAAACTGTTCCATTTGTCAGAGCAGTTGGAGGAAAGAAGAGCAGGGCATGGGAACAACCTCATCAAGCCCCACAATGGGATGCTCTGCCTGTGTTCTCCCCGGCCAGGTTCCATCTGAAGGTGCTAGAATAGTCTCTGCTCTCCTACATGAATAAACACGAGGGATCTACAGCAAGGGGTTTATTTCTGCAGATACTCAGTGCCCTCCCACACAGAAACATTCCAGGTTTCTAAGGCAACACTTCACCCTCCATACAGGACACATGATCCAGTGTTGGCTGTCTAACGGTGTAAGGAAGCATTGCCTGGTTTCTCAGCTGACCAGGCAGGAAAGAGGAGGAACACAGAGACAGGATACATGGATACATGCTCTGCGAGTGCTTCCTGGCACCACTGCATGCTATTAACTTCAACACTCAGAGGTGTGACACAGGAGCAGAGGTTGGCATGAATTCTGATGCTAAAAAGTTTCTACAAGTTCTGAAATGCCCTAAAAACCTTCTTCAAAAAGAAAAAAAAAAATCAGTTTAATCCAAAAATAGACTCAAAAATCAGGAGGAAAAACAAGGCTGCCTTTGGCAGCAGCAATTTCCACCCACTATATGAGGTAAAATAATGCCACCAAACAATAATATACCCCCAAATGTGGAATCACGGGACAAATGGCTCAACGGCCTCTCCAAAAAAGTATAAATCAGTGTAAAAGATATGTTAAAATTATACATACAACTAACTAGATAGCTCTATGAGGATTAGAAACAAACTGTATTTCAATGTCAGAAAAGACAGAATTGTTGAGGACATGGTGAAAAAAAAAAAAAAAAACAACAAAAAACCAACCCACAAAAAACCCTTATTTGTTTGAGCAATACAAAATTTATAGAGCCAAAAGCCCCAGCAGTGGTAACAGCCACGAGGATGTCTCAAAATGTTTCACGACTGAAAGCACTGCCTTCTGAAAAATACATTACCTGGCTGTGACCCAATCCTTGCTGACTTCTCATCTTCTGTTCAGCTTTATGGGAATGCTGAAGACAACAGGGAATTTTAATCCCTACTTTGTGTTGGGCTGGGATTTCTTATCCCTCCCTGCATTTTGTTATTCAAATGCAGACTGAATTTATAAAGGTCTAGAATTCTTAGGTTCCTGCCATCTACAGTTCCCACGAGAGACAGTGCAAAACCCTAAGCATTTGAAAACCCCAATCTACTGCTGACATCCCATCTCTCCTGTAAAACAAATTCCTTCCCTGTGATGAGGCAGGACTGAATGCTGGCAGGTACTTCTGCTTAACATGTGGTTAAATTGCTAGTTTTTCTTCCAAACTCATCACAAGAAATGACTGAAGTAAGCTTGTCCAACAGCACCTCAACAAGAAATACTTGTCCAATCATTTTTATGAAGAATTTTCAAGTTTTCAGCTTTTGAGATATTTGGTCTGTTAAGTGGCAGAAGAGTTTGGATTTGTTGTTAATTTCTAGCTCTAACACCCAATGGAGGCACAGTTTTAAAGCCTTCAGATTGGGAAAAAAAACAAGGAAATCACCAACTCGTGCTATTTAGAACTAGTCCAAAGACAATTAAACATGGTTTGCTACCCCTTATTGAAGGCAACTGTGTTGCAAAAAAGCAAAGTTCCCTTTTGAATGGTAAATGAAATGTATTAAATGGCAGCTTACCTAACAATAGTAGCTTCAAAACAGGCAGAACATACTTAACATGTATCAGGTAGTTTCTTAGAGGTTTTTATGTTTTAATACTGTGCAAAAGAATGCTACAGCTTTGGGTGTGTGACAGTGCTCATACTGGACCATTCCTTTCAAAATAATTGCACAGCAAATGTTGTTGTGGTTCTTGTATTTCTGAAGTACTCCTTCTTCATGCTTCTCACTGTATTTAGAGCAAAATCTCTTTTTGTATTTGCTTGAGGTATAAATTAACAACTTCTGCAAGAAAAATACTCCTTCCTCGGAGCATTAAAAAAGAAAAAAGATACTGAATTAATTTTCACTTTACTTAGACAAAAGACTGCTGTCTTCAAGAAAAATATACTACTGGTGCAGGGTGTAAACAGAACAAATTATATTTTAAAAAGTTTCATATGCAGAAGCACAGTAGGAGAGCTTTTCAATAGGTGGGTTTCTGAGGATCCATGTAAGCAGGGTTGTAAGGGGGCTGGCTCGGGTAAGGGGCTCCAGCACCAGCTGCAAAAGCAAAACACAAAGAAAAAACGGATTTGTAAAATGTACATTCTGAATTCTACATATAAAATGGCAACTTCTGGTTTCAGCACGTGATTTAGAGGTTCAACTTATCCAGCATCTCAGTTGGACTTGAGAGCAGCTTGTGCTCACTCACAGAGCATCTGCATTTCAGAAGTGAAGTCATAAAACCCTCCATTCTTGTGGGTCCAAAGGAGAGCCAGTGGAAGTCAGGGTTGCACAAACAACAGGATATACCCAATAGTGTGCCATGAAGAAAAATAAACCTCTGGACAAGAGAAAAAGGAGCAGAGAAATCAAATTTTAGGATTCCTTCAGGGAAAATGCTTTCCTCCTAAGTGTCACAGAGTGAATTAAAAAGGTAAAAGGGAAAAAAGTATCCCACCACTACTGAGCCATTAAAGAGCCTGACTTATCCACTCGATGGATAACCCTCAGAAGGCAGCCTCATTTTCCAGTGCTGTGAGACAAGCTGCTCTCAAGTGGCACCTTCATTTTCAGGTCTGGCAGACAGCACTTGTTCAAGTAATGCAGCAGCTGATCAGATCCCTGGAAAGTGTAAGTGTTGTTATCTCCTGCTGATCTTGTAAAGTGAGTGGGTTTGGCTCCTGTGTGGCAGAGCAGGTGTTCTCTCCCCAGCGTGTGACCTAGTTAAGAGCCTGCTCCATGCTTAACAGACAGGAGAAAAGAAGGAAGGAACTCTCACTTTGAGACATTCTCAGCTGGCAACACAGAAAGTGCTTTGGTATGCTCCCAGAAATAAAAGCCCAACTGTTCTAAGAACTAAGAAACCAGCAACAGTTTGAGAAACCAGAGAGCAGAAGCGAAGTGACTGGTTTATTGGCTCCCTCACATGAAAAAGATTAAGTCAAAGCACTTTGGTGTAATCCCATAAAACCCACAGCCTCTTTGGCTTTTATAACAGAAAAACAGACTCAACAGGCCTGCCAGTGTTTCCACATGTGGGGCTGGTCTGCACATTATTAACGTAAAATTTCTAACTGGTTTGCAAATGCTACAGACCATGGAAAATCATTTTATATGTGAGTTGTCCTGAAAGTTACTTTCTAGGGGCATTATCTACTGATCAGGACTGTACTTTGCTTGTTACTTAGAAGGACAACCAATGTGGTTTTCAAGAGGGCTTGAAGATCCTAGGACAGGTAACAGCCTAGTTTTGGCTCCTCTCAACAGCCAGGAGCCAATTGTTCAGAGAACAACTGTTACCAGCAGAAGTGGGAATTAGTCATTGCAACAATGAGGCTGCATGAACACAATGCTGTGAAAGCAAGCAAGCTGAAGGAAAAAAATGTTCTGGTAATTCTAACTGCTGGTTGGCAATGAACTGGTCTGAAGTTGATCAAGCTCAGTGTTCTCTAAACACAGTGACAAACTCCTAAAGAATACCATCTGTATACAGATTGAAACACCTCATAGAACGGTTTGGATTGGAAGGGACCTCAGAGATCATTCAGTTCCAACCCCCTGCCATGGGCAGGGACACCTTCCACTAGCCCAGGTTGCTCAGAGCTTCATCCAACCTGGCTTTGGACACTTCCAGGGATGGGACAGCCACAGTTTCTCTGGACAACCTGTGCCAGGGCCTCCCCACCCTCACAGGGAAGAATTTTTTCCTAATATCTAACCTAAACCTACTCTCTTTTAGTTTGAATCCATTCCCCCTTTTCCTGTCACTACATGCTCTTACAGAACAGAGCTAGCAGATATTAGATTAGAGAGGGTCTACAAAATCATCCAACTCCTACATGTACCTGTTAATTGGGCTTTGATTTAATAGGAAATGTCAGCTGCACTAGCAGAACATTCTACTGGCTCCACTGACAGTCCCACACACCTCTTTGCCAGTACAGCTCCAGCTCACACCTCCTCTGGCGATGCTTAACATAGAAACGGTGATGAAATTTCCACGAGGGTGAGTTACAGCATCCACCACACGTTGAGTTTTACATCATTTGCTTACACTTATGTTAACAAAGCCACAGAAAGTAAATTATGTACATAACACAAAATTTGCTCCAGAGCAAGCGCCTCTTTGGCTGTTTGAGAGCTGAAGCAGCTCCCAGTGCTGCCTTACCTGCCACCGTCTCATGATAGGCCGGCGGTCCCGAGGGCTGCATGGGGTACGGGGGAGGATACTGCGTGGGGTACGGTGCTACCGGCATTCCCGGCTGTGGCTGGATGGCCACGGGCTGGTAACCTTGATATGGAGCCGCTGGATAGTTCGGTGGCACTGATGGTTGTTGGGGATAAGGAGCATGGACCACTGTAGTGGTAGCAGTGGTGGTCACAACAGCTATGCACAAGGAAAGGAACACAGTTAGTGCTGGTGGTCCCAGGCGATCTCCATCAACAGCCAACCACAGGAACATAAAAAAACCCCCAAAAACATTCACCCTCAAGGTCAATTCCTCACTTCAAACTCTGGGTAATTTCATTCTCCAAGTCCTACCATGGATTTAGAATCGTGTGCTTCTAAATCCCTTTCCATTGATCTCAGTGCTGATTAGAGCCTTTACGTGCTGGGAGAGCAGCCAACTCACCTCCTGCTTCCTCAACCACCAAGAACTTTTATTCTTGGATTCTTCAAAAACCAGGAACTCAATCCTGCAGCCAAGTTATCTATCATTTGGTGTAAGACTGGAAAAACTGCTCATTTCAAAATGTTATCTGCTTTTAAGGACTAAGGTGATAAATATCTCCTTTATGAGGTAAGGAGCTTCCTAGCATGACTGCCCAAGGCAGCTTCCTTTTGTGTGCACACTAATCAATCCATGTATTACTACCTCTATCTCTTAGTAACAGTCAGAAAGGCAAATACACATTTAATTCACTGATTTTTGTAGGAGCTGATGATGGATTATTGGTTTGTATCTCTTACTGGAATGGGGAAAATTAACACTTTCTAATAAACTGCAATAATTTGGGTTTTTTGAGACCTCCATCTTTATGTCACAATTACAGACTTCGCTCAAGATTGCACTGTTGCAGTCCTGAGCCTGTTGTTTATTTTTCAGGTATATTTTTAAGAGAAAGGGAAAAATCTTAAGTGTTACCCTACCACCTGTTTACCTGAACAAAAAAAAAACCACCCCAAAGCAACTCCCCAACTCCCCACACTGCGGGGGGATGGGGAAGGAGAACTTCTAAATGCTCAGAAAACATTCCAAAACATCTCTCTGCAGCTTCACATTCTGAAGTGGCTTCTTTTTAATGTTTAGGTATTGCAACCTCTGAGCAGAGAGGTAAGGCAAGGTTATTTTCACCTTTTGAAGGAACACTATTTCCTGGGGGCAGGAAAAGAAAAAGTCTGGTTCCAGGATGTGAAAAAAGAAAATGCAGAGGTACTCACGCCGTGGTCTCCGACATGCTTTGTAGAGACAGCAACAGGAGCAGGTGAGGCACAGAACAATAGTGATGACAATCACTGCACAAACAGTCACTCCAATCGCAATAAGGGTTCCAAAACTGCAACACAGAGACCAACAGAACTGGTAAGAGTCACTCCTCCTTAACCAAACCTCCTGTAGCAGACACACTGTTCCCCCTCCAATCTCTCACTGTCTCTTATTGGAATAACAAAGAACTGTGCAGGGCAGTGCTGCAGGTCAGGTCTGCTGAGGCAGGGGAAGCTGACCAACCCCTATCAAGGGGTCTTTGGTCCCTCTCATTTAATTGTGACTGTGATTCTTGTTGTTTTAGTGCAACTGTGTGTCCCTTTATCTATTCCAGCAGTAAAGTTTCAAAACCACGAGCTCCACGACTTGATTTTCCAAGCATAGCTTGACTGCTGAGCACACGGGTAGGCAGGCCCGAAAACAAAGCACACCAGGCATTGGGGTGACAGCAAGTTCTTCCCAAATTCCTTAGATCTCCCAGTCCCCATCTCCAGACAATCTTAGAACTCAAGAAACAGACTCTTGTCAGGTTCCTTGGCATTTGTAAACAGATTGTTTTAGAAGCCCCATTTCACACAGTTTGGAAGACCTGAAATTCTGCAAACTTTACTGCCACAGCAAGTATGTCAGGCTACATTATGGGGGACAGAAACACTGCCTAGAACTCCAAAACCTGGTATCGCAAGGCCAAAGATCACACCAGCTTTGACCAGCTCTGATGAGCACCAAATGATGGAGGCAGACAAACAGTCACCTCTGGAAGCTTTACAAGCTGTTTACCACACAGGAGAGAAAAGGTATCACAGTTAAGCCCAGTGACAATTCCCTTTTAAGTTTTAGTGCCAACGATCTGTTTCTTACTGTCTGAAATCAATAAAGTCTTCCTCCCATGGAAGCCAAAGCCTCCAGTATTTTTATTTCTCAAAAAAAAAAAAAAAGGCACACCATGCATCAGTTTTGGGAACAATTGCAGGAAGTCAGTTTTAACGAACAACAACCTCTAAAGCAATGAGCAGAAAGCTGGTTTTGTATCCATCCTGTTTTTGCTTCTTGGTAAAAATTTTGGCTACAGAGCTCTCTAGGGTTTTTTCTCCTGCTCAGTTTCCTGTTAACAGCTTTAAACAAAACCACACATCTCCAGAACCTCCAGCAATTTTCACTTGGCTGCCAAACAACCACCAAATGGGAAAATCGCTTTTGAGAATCAGTGACACTGGAAGGTTAAATAATTGACAAAAAAAAAAATGCAAAATGCTCTATCCCTAGCCCAAATTTGGAAGACCTCACCTTATTCTTCTAGAGCAACTTAACCCTTAGTAAGCTGAGCACTGACTGAATGTGAGCATTGAAAAATAAACCAGGTTCAGTTTAAAATGCATTCCTTCCCCTCAAGAGAGGCTCCATCAATTTAATTCTGTTTCTGCAACACCTAGAAGAAAAAACTTGGGTCAAATATCTGTCAAAAATATGAGCAAAAATTTTATCTAACTGTAACTCCATCTTATTTGTGAAGCACTAAAAACAACACTGTGGATTGAGTCATGAAGTACTAAATATGATAGTGTGGATTGCCTGCAGTCACTGCAGTTCAGCATTTACATGTAAAGCAGGAAGCAGGAACTGCTGCAGCCTCCTGAAGTCACAGCAGCCATGTCAGAAACACTGCCAGGAAAGAAAACACAGCACTGCAACACAGCTGCAGGATGTAAAGATGCAACCATGTGTCGAGGAACACGTGCATGTTTTGCCACATTTATCTGCACCTTTACAGAAGCTTTTTCATGTGCTGACCTGCAAATCCAGATGCTTTCCTAACCACTCAGCTTTTAAGTGCTCCCCCCATTCTCATGAGCATTAATTTCATTTCAGCACAGTAAGTTCACAGCCAGCTCATCTCCATCAAGAAAATCCCATTTCTTTCAAGCCAAGTATAAAAGGGAGACACAGGTGCAATTTCAAGAGGAGGAGAGAAAGAAGCGTGTGTGATGGATCTGTACATTAAACCTCAGCCAACCTGATTCCAGTGTTCACAATAAACAGCATGAATGCCTGTGACGAACTACAGACACCTCTGGAAGCTGCATGACAAGAAACATCAACTGCAGTTACTGATATTCGTGGAGCAGACGAGTTTTCTTTCCTCTTGTTCCCACTTCGGCATCAACCCTGAGGGAGCTCCTCACTAGGGAAGTTGACATTATTTCCACTACACACAGGGATTCCCAAGCAACATCAGAAGACACAAAGGAAAAAGTCCTCTGGGTTCTCCTTCTTTCCTCAATAAAGAAGGAAAAAAACCCCCTTTTTGCTAATGAATTCTGCCAAGGAAAGAAATTCTTGTGTCAAGGGAAGAGATTAGGGCTGACTAAAATTCTTCACTTCTACAAAATAAAGTTCCTTGAACTTCAGCAGAGGCTGGGCAGAATAAAAGATACCAAGGAGATGAAGTGGAGCAATGTTTACTCATCATAAGTTACCCAGCAGAGCAGGAAACTGGCAGAGCCCCCTTATCTCTCACGACCAAATTCAGTTCTGATATGAGCACAAGCCCATCTGCAGCCAAGCTGGCCATGAACAGATAAAAATACCAGCCATGGGCTCCATTTATTTATTTTTAACACAGTTTTCTGTTCAGTGAAGCACATCTCATATTTACTACCTAGAATAAAGAATATAACAAAAGCAAAGCTAAAAAAAAAACTCCCCAAAACACCATGTCCATATTTTCACCAAGCTGTTAGGGGTATCCTGTGAGTTTGCATCACTTCTCTGTGTCTTTGTTAAACGACACAACCACAGCACTGGGACATTTTGCATCCATCTTTTGAAGAGCTAACTATATTTAAAGTACAGGTGTGTCATGTGTGTACACCAAGAGCGGTTCTGTTTGTGTGTGTAAACACTGTGATTCAGTTCCAGCCACTGAAACACCGTGTGATTGCTGCAGACCAAAATTACAAGCCTTCAGAAACAGCCCAGCGGGTGAAATAACAGAGTTGGTTCTTCTCAGAGTTTCCTAAGGAGTGTAAGGACTGATTACTGGCAGACGTTTTTATCACCTACTTCACAGCAGATCATTTTCCTGCCAGCGCTTGGGCTCGCGCAGACTAATGTCTTGGAACGGCAGAAGGTTGCAAAACATTTACACAAAACAAAACTGTAAGTGCTGTGAACTTGCAATTCATGTCATCAGCACTCTCAACACTGAAGCGCTTCAAAAATCATTTTTTTTCCCCAAAGTATTTCTATTTACAATCAAAACTAGCAATACCCTTTTGGAATTTCTGCACAGTGAGGCAGAATCTTTTTACTGTACAAGGAGTACTGTCCTGAGCACTTCTTGAGCATTTAAGGGATATCCCACTAGTAAAACTACTGGAAAAAAGTGCAGAAAGACTACCATTAAGAGAAGATGTTACTCAAGTCAGGCCACAGTGATCCTCAATACACTTAGTGAACATCTGTGCTCCAGGAGACAAGACAATCTCATATATATAAAACCTCTCTTGCAGAGAGCTTATACTCCTTTCTTAAACAAAACTGTTCTTTAATTTAATAGCTTTCATCCGATGAATCTATCTAAAGGATTCTGAAATTATGTGAAAAAAACTACACTCACATTAAACGATAATTGGACTACCAACTCTTAGCACTGTACACAGACGACAAAGAACAGACACGAGGGACTGTAGCTCAGATTCTTCTTCCCCTGAATGGTTAAAGTGAGAAAAAAACAGCCAACCGAAACAGAAAGCACACCTTCCCCCCTGCATTCCGCAAACAGACGTCAGAGAGCAGAAATCAGGGTGGCCACGGCACCAGATCAGAATGCTCTGGTGAACAGCGTTTCCAGACACCCACATTATATATACCATAGTCTCTAAATAAAGCACGCAGTTATAAACAGCTTGAGCTCAGTCCCTGCCATTTCCTGCCTCTTTCTCTTCACATAAAAGGGAAGTTTTGCCAATGATTTATTAAAAAAAAAAAAAAAATCAAACCTAATAGCAGTTTTAGTGCAGCAAAGACAAACCGGACTTCTCATAAAAGGTACGGGAAAGTAAATACGGAGAGACAATGCCCTGCCCTTCCCTACCCCCACCTCTCTCCTCCCTTGCCCTCCTCCACTCCTGCCCCTATTCTCTCACCTTTGGAAAGCACTGAAGTGCAGTGAGAATGTCTCACGGCCTCGCCTTACCTTTAAGGCTGGCTAATTATTCAAAGTATCTATCAGCTCACACAAAGGGAGTTCAGTGATTAGTGCCTTTTGTTACTGAATGAGATGTAATGGACATATAAAAATGTGATAATCGAGCCCAGGATGGAAGCAGTACAATCTGTAGGAGCTAATTCTCAAGGCAATTGTTCATGTTGGAGATTTCCTTCTTCAGTGATGTCAAGTGGAAAAAAAAATTGTAAAATACTTTGAGGGTATTTAAAGTATTTTAAAATATCCAAGTTTCAATTCCAGCAATGTATTTTTAACTCTCCTAAGTAGTTTGAATCACTTAAGTCAGTGACATTTTCTGAGTCCTGATATAAGGACAGTTTTTGCATATCTATGCACTGCAGAGTGTCCCGCTGACAGGAAATTTTGTCTTAAAAAAGAAAAAATATCCCAACAAACAATGAGACCAGTAGTTCTGAAAAATCAGTTAAAGCAGCCTATTTGTTTCACAAGTTCTAGTCTATTCCAAGATTTGTTCCATGCTTCAAGAAACATTGGCAGGGTTCTTTTCAAATGCACTGCTGCTTTTGAAAACACAAACATTTACAAATACTGAGTTATGGCTGCAGCATGGGGTGGTCTGGACAGACTTCAAGCGATAATTTAGGCCATTCCTAAAAGTAAAAAACAGTTGAGTATAGGCATATCATTCTTTGCTGCTCCAGAAAAGGATACAGTTCCCAGAAATGGGATGGGATGGTAAATGTCCAGGCTTGCTCTGACTGAGGTGCAGGGCATGACCAAACAAGTCCCCAGAGGAGTTTACCCAAGCCCAGCCTTTTAGTCTCAGCCATACAATGCCACATACGGTCTCTAAAACTTAGCAGGAAATAAAGGATAAACTCTTTTAAAAAAAGCAGTATGACTTCCCAAGAGTCTTTCAGAGGGATTAGCTTTTACAACTTCACTAACAACACACTTCCTCTGTTTAATGTTTTAGCATGAAAATTCAAAACAGAACCACTTTTCTAGAGATTAACAGAAAAAAAACACATTTACTATTACAAAGAAAGCAAACCCATGGGAAAAAAAAACCAAAAACTGGCCTGACTTTAAAACTTGGTGAACTGATCAACCTATTTTAGCACAGCTGGGTTTTGGGCCATAGGAGCTTTGGCACAAGCAGACAATCAAAATACACACCACAGTTAAGCCTCCCAGTCCAGGTGCAATCACACCATGGTCTGCTCCAGATGTTTTACCTGTGAGCCACCTCCCCAGAACAAGACCTCTGCAGGATCTAGAAGTTCCCAAGTGATTCTTGTGGTGGGCAACATGCAGCTTCAGACACAGACTGACATTAGCATGGTTTCAGAATTATGAAATCTTGGTAGATTCATCAGACTGGCAGGTGTGGGTAACTGCAAAGTCATTTTATAAGCTGTGCAATGCAGTGAAGTGTGGGCTGGAACTGTGATGTCTGCACTGGCTTTTCAGACAAATGTTAACTCAAGTCAGCACTCAAGACTGTTTCTCCAGGAGTCCTGCCAACGTACAGTCCCCCAGTGTCAAGAAAAGAGTTTCATCTAACTTTTACTGACCCATCGGTGTGGTACCAGCTCAAGTCATCACTAATTGCAAACTGCATGGACACAGATTAACTGCCACTGGAAACCCCCAAAACTTAGCACAACTTCCCACAGTTCTTTCTGGGTACCCTCAAAATAAAACCCCAAAGATTGCTGCAGGAGCCCCCCCGAAACAACTCCTGGGATGCCTCTGCTCACCTGCAGTGTAAACAATCCTCAGCTACCTCCCCAGAGTCCACCCACGGCTGAGCACAGCCCAGGGACCCTCAGCACCAGCCAAGCCAGCTCTGGCCCGGGAACCTATCCCAAAGGAGCAACAATAATGCCATGGGAAGCCAGGAAGCCCTGGAACTGCAAGAGTGTTACAGAAAAAGAGAATGCAAGAATTATAGAGAAAGAGAATGCAAGAGTCTTTTGAGAAGTTTGCTACATATGTACTGAATGGGTCCTTTTTCAGTTTGTTCAAATAGGAAACTGATGTGGGTTACTTTAAGCCCAAAATAATAAACTCTAATTTTATACACAAAGACCTACTGGAAGTAAGGCTAATTTTTTTTTTGAGATGCTAAATTCTTTTCTTTTTTTTTTTTTCAAATAACATGAAGCAGGTTTAGCACAACATATTCTTAAATAGCCTGTATGAGAAAGTGGTAGGGAGGGAACTTCCTGGAGTTTGTGGTTTTACACAGACATCCAACACCCTGATCCAACAGGTTATTATTGAATAACAAGCATCTCTTCTTGGTCCATAAACAGTGCACTTGTACTAAATATGTCTATTTACATAAATCCCTTTGTATAATTACATAAATCCCTATGCATACTAAAAATACAATTTCCAGTGAAGTTTCCCAGCAAATCTATTGTTGTGCACTCTGTAGACAACTGAGAGTAATTGTTATAGGTAAGTGGAACCTTGCAGTATGCACATAACAAGGGGAGAAGCCAGAGCTGCATTCAGAGGTACTGAAGTCTTTCATCAACAGTGGAGGAATTAACACTGCAGCTTCATACAGGACCCTCAGCATATAAACTGTCCTTAAACACAATGTAAGGCCTCTGCTTCTGTAGATGGTAAATAAATTTGAAATGCTCCTTTACCAGTAAAAAGAGAAATTAGATTGACTACAGACACAGATACTTAAGGCAAATAAAGTGAGTCAGCTCGCCTCCTACCATCAGGATTCCAGTTCAATGACACACTCTGTTACCCCCTGCCCCAGTTACAATTTGGGACCAACAGGGGGTCCCATTTGGGCAGTGGAAAGGATTTTTTTCAGGTGGTTAACTGAATTAATAGAACAAGTTTAACTGAAAAAAAAATAAAAATTAAGTGCCACAGAAAAATTTTCCCCACAACAACTGCAATATTCTGAATTTGTTACTGCCAATACTATCCAAATTTTAGAAAGCAAATGTAAGCAACTAAGTAGAAACTAATTTGGCTAAAGAGTTAAAGGATTTTTTTTTCCAGGCAAACTGCAACCTGGTGCATGACTTGCCAAACACACTGAAACTGCAGTGAAAGGAGGTTTAGACCAGGTTACACCCACCTGCTTTGCTTGCTTTATAACCCAGCTCTCACAGGAAACACATCTTTGCCTTTACCCACACTACTCATATGACATCATATAAAATCATATGTAGAAGTTAGAAAGGTTGTGTTTAAGCAGCAGCAAAGTTTAAATTAGGTAAATTAACTCACTCCCCCTCTCTTTGGGAGTTATTACTCATCCAGCACAATAAGGATCATCAAGGAAAATCTCACTGCACAAAACAGACCTCTGCAGCAGATGTCACATCTGGCCAAGCAAGCACTACTTCTGCTTTTAACTGGCACTGATCATTAACAAGAGCTTCACCAAAAAGTCACAAAAGTGACTGATGACTGGTTCCTTCTACATTTGAAAAAAAAAAAAAAGAAAATTAAAAATAGAGGGGTTTAAGTTCACCTCTCAGTGGAACTGAGAGCCAGAGATCATGCTAATAAGCACAGAGGTGTATCACATTGAAAAGGAATGGTATAAAATGTTTTTAATAAAAATAGACTGTCAAAAGACTGACCTTCGCACAATTGTTAATTTCCTGGAATTAAACTAGTTTGTTCATTCCACAGAAGACCCTACAACTGTAATTTTAAAAGGCTAGACAACTCAAGGTCCTCCTCCCGTAATACACAGTCTAACAACAAATAAGTCTAATAACTAACAACACAGCCTATTGCAAATACATCCAGCTACATCTCAGGCCACAGTTATCTTATGAAAGCACATGAAAAGGCAGAGTTGGAGCTATATTTGGAACCCATATGCTCCAGCTTTCATAGATCCTAATAAATAGCCATTGTGATCTTTTAAACATGTTTTTAAAGAAGCCTTCTCTGTTTCTTTCTCTAGGACCCTTCTCTGAGGGTTACCACTTTCACAAGCTCTCTCCAGAGTCAAAAGTTTACTGTTTTCAGAGTTCCACTGTGTAGAGCCCACAGAGAGTGTAGCAAAGCCCACACTCAGAGGGAATATTTGTAGGTCTGTACAGTCGATGAACACCCAGCCACAGGAAAATTAACTGCTGAACACAGTCCAAGTGATCAATCTCACGGTGTCTGTGTATGCTCAGGCCAGGCTGCCTCGCTTGTTGCTGTCCAACAGCCTTCTGTCGTTAGCAGAGCACGCAAACCCAGCCATGCACATCTGCCTCTTGTGCCAGGACAGCATTTTTCAGTCTCTCCCTTCCTCCTTGGTTTCTGAGGAAACGAACCTGGGGGAGCATCGGGCCCAGTGCCTGCAGCTGCTCTGCAGGCTTTAAGTAGCTCCTCCACCAAGAATGAGGTGAACACAAAAGCAAATGCTCTCCAATGCAAGTAGACCACCATGAATTGGGCAGGCTGATATTTACTTTTCATGCTAGTAAAAAGCACACAACATTTTTTTTTTTTTAAGCAGCTTCAAATCCAAATCTCGGTTGTTTGCAGGCAAAAAGCTCACATTCCTTGGGGAGATTAACCCGTGCCTGAGCAGGAGCCTCACAGAACAGGCTCTAGGCTGTTTAACTCATTGATTACATAAAACATCAAGGCCCAGTACTGGAAAAGAAATACTCTGCTTATTGAACAGAGGCTGCTTACATTTCTAGAAGTTCTTTTTCCAATTTTCATGGAGTCTCCCTCTCTGGAGACATTCAAAACCCTCCTGGATAATATGTTCCTGTATAATGTGCTCTTGGTGACCCTGCTGTGGAGGTGGGGTTGGACTAGATGATTTCCAGAGGTCTCTTCCAACCCTAACAATTTTATGATTCTGTGATAATCTTCATGATTTATTCTCTTACCACTACCAACCTATTACAGATGCTGCAGTACCCAAATACTCTGGAAAGTGTGAACTGGAGTCCCTGATACTAATAGGGGAAGAGGAGAAATGGGTTATAGTTCAATACCACAGTATTTTTGACCTTATCTGTGGAGAAAACATAGTCTTGAAGACACCTACACAGAGAAAGCAAATTAGGATAATCATATCTTCCAGTGTTAGAGACACACTGGTTTTGCCAAGTCTTGCCTGCAGCACACTATTCAGGTGCTGCATCTCAGCCAAAGGCAAGTAGAATGACATGGACCTTGTCCATTTCACGAGAAGACAACTAAGCCCACAAGGCAACAAATTGCTCAGCCCCTGACAAACCCCAAATGAGCACATTCCCAGGCCAACAAGGCTGGTCTGTCTCTGCTGGCTGAGGCTTCCCAGGAAGTCAAACATTCTACCTCCCCCTTCCCATCACATAAGGACGAACAGCCTTTCCTCGAGCGTTACTGGATCTGTTACACAAATCTGCTGGAACTTCAAAGCACAAATTAATTCAGAAACAGAGTCCAATTAACTGTGTACACAGACAATGTGAAGTTTTGTTTCCAATTAGGAAGCTTGGTATCAGCTGCCCCAACTACATTATTTTCTTCTGTAACTCTTGATACAGATGTTCTGAATTGCTCCACCTCCTTAAACACTCAAATACTTCACAATTACTTGAATTGTTGATGTGAGTCATCTAATTTCCTTTTCCAGTAAGGAAAATTGGCATACCGAGGCTGAATGATCAAGTTACCAACGCAAATTATAACAAGAACTGTCCTGGTGAATCAGTGCTCTGCTTTTTGCACAGTTTCTTAAAACAAGTATACTATGTTCAGCAGAATGAAACGGGAAAAACTAACTAAATTAGCCTTACTGTTCACAGTCCATCTTTGAAACCAGGACAAAGCAGGGAAAATCTCTGTAATCCAATTAAAAGGGCAGGAAAAAAAAACCTGAAAAAACTTCCAGTGGTAAATCCTTGCTACAGTGCATTCTCTAGCAGCAGAAATTGCTTATGGTCATATCTCACATGCAAGGAAAAATAGTGGCAAATTTATCAAGTTTAGTGGTATAAAACCCACTTCTACTCCCTGACCTAAAAGCTCCACGTTATCTTTAAGGACTGATCAACAACAGGAAAAAAAACCCTGAATCTGAGTTAACCCTGACTTTTACATTCTTTCTAGAATGCTTCCATTTGCTTCCAAGTGCAGTATCTTGGGAAGAAAAAATGCTTTTAAGTACTTAAAAGTGCATTATTAAGACACTCCAAAGGAATGTAATTCATTGTCTTTAAAATGTCCAAAGACTACAGGGTATGAACTGCTTGCACTGTGAAGTACACTTAATAGGATTGCACTGCTGCCTCAACAGCATGTGACAGTTGGTATTAAACACTGAGAGATGCTAATATTAAAGGATAATAATAAAAAGAAACCTACAAAAAGCTGGTGCTTTGTTTGCACCTCTGCAGAAGACCTCAGAATAAACACAGCAAAGAAGCAACAGTAGAAGCAAACTAAAAGCTCCTGAGCTAGTCAAGACAGAACATACATTCCAGCATTAACCCCTCCCTAGGGAGAAGAAACACCACAGAGTCTAGTAGCAAGTCCATAGGGAGTTTGTGAGAAGCCCTCAGAGAGGAGAAGTTCTCTTAAAAACCCAGCATTTATGAGCAATGTGTCAGGGTGGTAACTCAGTCTAGAAATAAGCTTGATGGAAGAATGGGGAACTAATTGCTTTCTGACTGGTAATGCCAGGAAACCATCACCTCCTCATTTTCAAGGGCAGTGTCAAAGGTAGTATTTTGCAACTCATCAGAAAGAACAGGGCACTAAAAGAAGTTGCCCTTTGTTGCCTCTCCTCACATTACAGAAGGTTGAAGAACGTGGTTATCTTATTTGAGATACAAAGAAATATCCCAACTGACATCAGACCTTCTTTCTACACAATAAAGTATTAAATAAACAGAGTCATCAAGGAAAAATGCAAAACCTGTCTTTTAAAAGAAATTGGCATGGAGAGAGAGGGTGGAGCACACCTTGCAGGAAGGAACCAGGGACAACTCTTCCAGAAGGAATACAGCTTACTACTCGGTTAAAACAACATACAAACACCTCAACACACACCACATAAAACCTTGGGCAATGTCTGTAACAAAACAAAAAGCTACTTGGTGTCCTGCTGGCTGCGGTCACGGTTAGTCTCACTCACTGCAATTCCCAGTGCTGAAACACTTCAAATGGTGCACCTCAGTCATAACTCATTTTGGAAAGTTCGGAGATGTGGTTTTCCTCTGGAGTCACATCCGGATGGCTTTTGAAGGACAGCCTTCTAACAAAACTGCCTAACCAGAAAGTTTGACGGTAACTCTAGGCCTTTGCACAAGACTAATCTTTCAAATCTGCAATGTAACTGAAAGGGAAAAGCAAAATTTTTTCTCAAATTTTCTCAAGCTGAGACATTCATGATTCTCTTTTTCAGACGTTCCATAGCTGAAAACAAAGATAATTAAAGCATTTTAAGTGCTCCTTCCTAAATATTTTCTGTCACTTAACAGAGGGCAAGGCTGACTGCAAGATACTGCTCACGGCTGCTGTACTGCAACCACACATTTGAAGATGATAGGGAAGATCAGCCTAGCTGATAGGAAGGGGGTATCCCTCCTCCAAAATATCTGCTGTACCAGCCCTTTCCTTATGGAAGAGACCTTGCCAAAAGCGACCAAGGCTCCAAGACATCCATGTACCCCGCGCACACCGCCGCGGCAGCGCTGCCTTTGGGTGCCCCCAGCGCGGCTCCTTCCTCCCGCGCAGGAAAAGATGCGTTTGGAGCTACACAGGGCGGGGGGCTCCGCAGGGAGCAGAAGAGCCCCGACCCCCGCGAGGCGATGCCGCCCGCACGGCCCCGCTCACCGCCGGTGCCGAGCCCACGCCCCGCGGCCGCTCCGCCGGAGGCAGCGGCAGCACCGGGCGGCCCCAGCACGGCACGCTGGGTGCCAGCCCGGCTGGCAGGGTCCCCCCGCGGCCGGCCGGCCCCGCCCGGAGCCCCGCTCGCCCCCATCGCTTACCCCATGCTCGCCGCCGCTCGCCCCGCGCCCGCCGCCCGGCCCCGCGCACGTCACCGCGCCCGCACCGCCCCTTAAAGGGGAGCCCGAGCGTCCCTCCCGCCGCCCTTCGCTGCTCGAACCTGCGCTCAGGCGTTCCATCAGCGATGGATCGGGCATTGCCGCGCGCGGCTCCGGTGTCTCCAGCATTTAGGGTTGCTTACTCCAACATGGAAGTGGTGGAGCAAGTCCAGAGAGGGTCACGAGGCTGATAAAAGGATTGGAGCACCTCCCCTACGGACACGGGCTGAGAGGGCCTTGAGATGAAGCCAAGTGCCCGGCTGAAGGCAGTTGGTCTGTTCAGCCTGGAGGAGACTGAGGGGAGACCTCATCTCATTTACAACTTCCTCGGAGGGGCAGAGGAGGGGAAGGCACTGAGCCTGCACTCTGTGGGGACCAGTGACGGAACCCCAGGGAACAGCCCGGAACTGTGTCAGGGGAGGTTTAGCTTGGATACTAGAAATAGGTTCCTCCCCCAGAGGGTGGTTGGGCACTGAATAGGCTCCCCAGGGCAGTGGGCACAGCACCAAAGCTGACAGAGCTCAAGAAGTGTTTGGAGACACGTGGTGTGACTCTTAAGGATGGTCCTGTGCAGGGCTAAGAGTTGGACTCAATGATCCTTGTGGGTCCCAACTCAGCATATTCTGTGATTCTGAGTTGGAGCTGCTTAGCCTGGAAAAGACAAGGTTGTGTGGAGACCTCATAACCTTCCAGTACCTGAAAGGGCTTCCAGGGAAGCTGGAGAGGGACTCTTATCAGGAACTGTAGTGATAGGACAGAGAGTAAGGGGTACAAATTGAAAGAAGGGAAATTTTGGTTAGATACTAGGAAGAAAGTTTTTACTGTGGTAAGACACTGGAACAGGTTTCCCATGGAGGTTGTGGCTGCCCCAGCCCTGGCAGTGCTCAAGACCAGGCTGGATGGGGCCTTGAGCAAACCAGTCTAATAGGAGGTGTCCCAGCCCATGGCAGAGGAGGTTGGGACCAGGTGATCTTTAAGGTCCATTCCAACCCCATAACATTCTATGATCTACCCCTGCCCTCTCTTTGTCATCTGCCACACTGTGAAAAGCTGACAAGTTTTCACAGCAGGACTCCTGTCATCACCAACAAAGGCCTAAAGGAATTTACTTTTGCCATTGATTGAAAGAGAAGGAGAAATATGGTTAAAAACTTAAGGGCAAAAGATGCCAGAAAACCAAGGAGATACTTCAAACAAAAGCAGATTCTCAACCACTATGGATTTCCCAAGAGCACAGAGCAAAGTGTAACGGCCGTAAACTACAACAAAGGTCGTTCCACCTCAACATGAGGAACAACTTCTTTCCACTGAGGGTGACATGATGATCTCCAGAGGTCCCTTCCAACTCCAGCTGTTCTGCAATTCTGTGCTAGTGCTTCAACCTCCTGTTCAGCAGGGAGGATAGGGACTATTGCATACAGAGATTGTTATGGTCTAAATAGCACCATCCAACCTCTTCACGTCTCTGCATCTTCTGACATGTACATAGATTTTGAGTGCTCCACACTCTTAGCACACAGATAAGTATTTCTACTCTCACATTCCAGCACAGAATCATGAAATGGTTTATGCTGGAAAAGACTGTTAAGATCATCAAGTCTAACTGTTAACTCAGCACTGCCAAGTCCAGTGTACTGATTACACAATAAAGAATTGCTGAATAAATCCCATTTTAAAAGTTTGCATGGCTTACCTGAGACCATCAGTGTCCTCAAAAATGTCCAGGGGTGAGTCAGAGATCCTGTAGGAAGAAAATTCATCTCAAAAATGGAATTTATGACTTATTCAAGTTACCTGACTAATTCCACACGCTTATGAAAGGTAATGTACACTAAAAAGAAAGACTCATATGTGGCACTAAGAGTATAGATTTGATATTTGCCTGACAAAGACCTTTCAAGACAGTTTTGCAAAGTCAAAAAAAAAATAGACCATTCATTGAGACAACAGACAATAGATTCAGAATAGCTATGGATCAATGTACTTACTGAATTAGTGCCAAATAACTAAGGTTGGCCACTGATTAACAACTCGTTCTACATTAACAAATCCAGCTTGTCACTAAGCTTACTTTCACTGTTAATTAAGCTCAATTTCACCTGGGTATGCTCTGACAGGCATTCCTGAAGCATCTCAGCTTTGGGGAGGAGAGAGGAGCAAGCACAGCAACTTGTCAGCAAAGCGGGGTCATATCCTCTACATGGAGGATTCCAAATATCAATTTTATAATGAGGGTTTCTGTTACCTTCAGTCAAACTGAGTTACAGGACTTATGGCTGAATCAAAGGCAGAACAGAACTGTGACACTTCAGTGTTGCTCCCTCCTCCTCCACCCACCTAGGGCAGCAGTAAAGGCCATCTGACCTTTACCTGATAGTCTTTGCTCCCACCAGCACATTACAACCACACATCACTAGGTCCTCCAAGGACCAGATTTATACTTCTGACAAGGACCGTTATGCCTGGGTAAGGGGGACCGAGGCTCACATCTCCATACAGAGGTCTGGGTGCTCTTCTGTGCTTCACAGAGACTACATCATAGCTGAGGCCAACACTTCACCCCAGACACCATTCACTGGTTAAGCCTTGCTTGAGCCAGGTGCAAGATAAGCAATGGCTCAGCTCATGTTTGTGCTCAACCAGCCTCATCGAGTCTCCACAGTTTTCCACATAATCCACGCTGTGACTACAGACACAACTCCACAATAGGTGGGTTTAGAGTGCCCTCTCTCCTCACCTGGCATGCCTTTCATTCTCCAGCCGGAGTAGGTACCAGTGGTACACAGCCAGCATCCTAAACGTGAAGCATTCTGAAGTGTGAAGTTACCGTTTGCAATAACAAGGACTTCACACGGGATATATTAATACTGACAACGATAATCATTACAACAAACATGTTGTATCGGGCCTCAGAGCCAGCCCACCACAGTAAAACCAAGCATATTAAAGATTTGTCCCAACCTTATATCGGACATAGATTCACGGAGTTTTTTGATTCCCTCTTCAATCCTCTTCTCAGACGCATCGAAACGTTCTCCGAGCTGGTCGTCTTGAATTTTATTTAAAAGATCTCCTGGGATGTACAGCCTCAAAGAAAAATTAAGTTGCGTACTAGTATTTGAAAATGCTCAACTGTGTATTTTTGTCATTTAATGACAGAATTATAACCTATTGTATACATCTGGTTTGCCCCTTACCTTCCATCAGGTAGAACACACTGAAACTGTCCAGCAAATCTTAACATTACATCGGAGCAGCAGAATCGACGTGTGCAACTTCCGCAGCAGAAGTCAGGACAGGATTGTGCAGGTTGTTCTTCGCCAGACTGGTCAATATATGCCGGACATTCCTCACCCAAAACTGAAAAGAGTTATAAATCAATAGTTAGTAACTAAAGAAACAATCATATAAAGTCTCTTTCTTATACTGATCGACTCACCTAGGTTAACACTTAAATGTTACAAGAGTTGTGGTTAGGTCTTACAAACCCAAGATTTCCTTTAGTGTATAACAAAGGCAGATATTCCTCACACAAAGTATTGTCTTCTTCAAGCAGCTCTATCCAAGGGTTCACACAGGCACAAAGGACTAAATGCACACAAATATACTTATGAGATGCTGGTGATATTCTCTTCACTTCATCTGATAGCAGCTACCAAATTACTGCAAAGACTGGAAGAGCAACATGAGTAGCCAAGTATGTTAAATAAAATTTATGTTACAAGTACCACACAGGCCCCAGGATGAGTTAGAAGAAAATGTTAAAATTTTCCTAGAGATTTGACTTGATGCAAATGATGCAACACCACCACATTCACTGCACCTTTGCATTTCCACGTGACTTAGTTGTTTCTGCCTGTTGCTTTATTTTCTTCATGGAAAATCCTAATCCTGTTAATCCATTGCATAAAACGGATGTCATACAGAGATTTTTTAAAGACTAAAATCAGCCTAGTGGCATCTTCCCATTGCAAGCATCGACTGGTGCAGCTACAATAGTAAGGAAATGGGGATGTTCACGTACTAGGATGGCTTCCTTAGGGGACATCCCATGCTTTTCAACACTGCATTGGGCTGATACACTCCTTAACAGACTGGCTGTTCTCTCTCTCTCTTTGCCCTCCCAAACCCAAATTAACTGCAACATAAAAATGGCATATTAAAAGCTTCCAACTGTCACAGGAAAATACTTCTCAAAGCCTAAGCAAAACTAATTTCCCAAGAAGAGTATAACTTCATTTATCAGTGATAAATGCTGCGGTCACATGGTTTCTCTTCCTCATTTTCCTTCCTATCACATATCACATTAAGAAGACATACCCCGATATTTTTGCTCCCAAACCACACTCGGTCCAAAAAAGCTCAAATTCCTTCAGGTGTAGTTGTTCAGAGAAAGCAAACAAGAGGCAAAGACAACAAATCCTGTTCCTTCAGTAGAAAAGTAAGGGATGTATTTCCTGGAGTATTTAAACTAATTATAGCATTTGAAAACTCAGTCTTGACTCTCTGGCATCAAGACATGCCTAAATATTTCAGCCAAGGATAAAACAAAAAAAAGTAAAATGTTCCAGGGGTTAAATGGGGAGGTTCATTAAACAGAAACAAAGAGGAACTTCTGTACCAATACCACAGTACTTCAACTAACAGGTTTACACAAGCTTATGGCTGGTTTATCCTTCCTGTATCCCCTATTGGGAAGTGACAGGTAGCTAAACTGATGCCAGCACACCTTGTGGAATTACAAACAAAACAAGACAACCAAGAAAATTCCTCCCTCCATCTCACAATCGTGCTGCTGCAGCACAATAAAATAACAACGAAAACCAAAGGTCTAGGCCAGTTCTCAGGCAGCTGAGCTGCACCAGCAAGGGTTCCTCACTTCTTCCATCAGCTGTGGCCCCCGTTTGATTTTTCCTCAACTGATTTGATTCACCAGCTCATCAACAGATCAACCTGTGGGACCTTTTTTCCTCATATGGTTTTCTGATGGGTTACTGATTCGAATCACCTCAGAAGAGGCCCAGTGTACACCCAACCCAACAGTACAGAAGGGCTGAGCCTGAGGCAGGCAGACATGACCTCCTCTTTTGGTGTATCTGCTACGGAGGGGTTCATCCTACCCTGCAGGACAGCAGGATGATTTCACACAATCAATACCACATCAACCCTTTAACAGACTAACCAAGTTCCATCTCGAGAGCAGAGCTGCTAAACGTTTACCACCAAAAGTCACCAATCGTTCCAATAAGAACATTTCTAACTTCCAACTTTATTTATTTGAGGGCATACAGTTACTGCTGTAGCACTGTCATGGTGAGTCAGCTTAAAGGACCCTTTTTCTGCTGATTAGCACTCAAAGTACTTACAGATAAAACTCTCTTTCAGCCACATGCACTTCAGATGACCCCCCCCCCGAAAACCTGTGATCCTGGACCACTCTAAGTTAAATGTCTTCTTGCATGTCACAATCACCTTCCCTGCACATCTGTGCAGAATATGATCCATCAGATAAAGTGATGCCACTGATGCACACAATATCAGTAGTGCTTCTCCTTTCCTGAGACTTCACCTGCTAAGTCCTTGTGCTGGCATTTGCTTTTTCTCATCACAACAACAAAGCTGGGGAAGGCCACACCACAGGACTACTGAAAAAAGCCCAATTATCAATATTAGCATTTGACAGCTATGTATAAACACTATTATCAAACAAGCTTCCATAAGCAGTGCTGTTTATGCAATATCATCACTTAACACATAAGCATGTCTATTATCTTGCTGTAAAAGGGTAGAATTTACTGGGGGGGAAGGAGGGGGCTGAGAAGGTGAAGGTTTTTAATGGGATGCCTCAGGAGTGACCGGCGGCCGCTTCGGTCCATCATTTCTCTGCAGCAGCCTTACCTTAGTTACCAGCAAGTAACTTAGTTATCACCAGACGGGGCCCCACAGTCGCTGCCGGGCACTTATTTATGCCGGCTAACGCAAACCCGCCTCACTTCCCGCAGAACTTTTTCCCCCGGCGAACCGAAAGCCGGGAGGGAACACAAAGGCGCTGGAGCCACATGGCCCCGAAACCACGCGTCCCTCGGCCCTCGCCCCGGCTGAGGGGGCCGAGCTGAGGGAGCCGAGCTGAGCGGGCCCTGCCCGCAGCCTGGAGCTCCCCCGCGCCGGGGGCTCCGGCCGGGCCCCCCGAGGGACGCAGCCCCGGCCGCGGAACCGCCTCAGGAACCGACACCGGAGCCCCCCAACCCTCCCCCTCAGCGTTCCCCCGCTCGCCGAGACCCCCTTCCCGCGCTCACCGGCCGCGGGCAGCAGCAGCTGCAGCAGGAGGAGGAGGAGGAGGAGGCTGAAGAGGCCGAGCACGCCCCGACCCAGCGCCATGAGCGCAGCGGCTCCCCCGGGGTGAGCGGGAATGGGAGGTGGGCGGGAGAGAGGGCGGGGCGAGACAGCGGGACCCGCTCTCCGAGTCCCCGACCCTTGACCGTGCCTCAGGCGGGTCCGCAGTCACCGACAAACGCCTTGCACCTGGGGCGGTCCTGTTATCTGCAGCCCTTTCGTGGCGGGAAAACCGGCTCCAGCTGTGTGGGATGAGTAAGTCCGGCTGAGGCCCTGAGGGATAAGTCCGGCTCAGGCTGTGTGTTTGCTCTCTCTGTGTAGTCCCAGGTGCGCCAAAAACTTGGGCAAGTCCAGATTTGTGACTCGGAGGAAGATCTCCCGAGTTCCACAGCTTTCCCAACGTGGCTTCTACAAAAAAAAAAAAAAAAAAAAAAAAAGAAGCTGTTTCTTGAGCTCCACCAAACGGTGAAGCCATCTGCGCGTGGGAATTGTGGATTGTTTGCCATACCTGACCTTCGAGCTGTGTGTGAGCTCAAGGACTGCATCAAGAAGATTGTTGTCATGTTTGCAGAGACAAGTAAACAGAGGCAGAGGGAGAGAAAATCAGTTGCTTTCCACAAGTGAATTATTCAGTGAGTCTGCAGCGTGTAAGACTGCCCCTGTGTCTGGTGCTAAGACGAAAAGACTGCCTGAATTGTGCGATGGTGTGATTTCCCCACACTTTGAAAGAGGAGCAAGAAAGACTGCAAAGTTTTTGTTTCCCAGGGAGAAACCTTTACATTTCTGTGAGTCTGCTGTAGGAGACCTGGGTTTATATAGAAAGGAGAACTCCCACGATTTCAAACTTCAGGGCATAAAGAATTCTGCTCCCAGTGGCCCAGTGTAGTGCTCCTGTGGCCAGATACTACTGTCAGCCCTGAGAGAGTTCCAACGAGAGCTTTCCCTGCTCTGAACCCAGAGCTAAAAGGCAGGGCCCTGTGAAGCCACCTGTCACAGCCGTGGGAATGTCTGACATCCAAAGAAAGCTGCTGAGTTCTGGGAGCTCCTCAGTTATTAGATAACACCTTGAGGCTGTCTCAGAACAGCAACCCCTGGGGCCAGCGAGGCCCAAAGCTTTCAGCCATGGTGCTGGGGAGCCAGTCAAGGATGGCCTTGAAAAGAAGGAGGCTGGGGAAGGTGCTGCCAACCCTTGGGAGACAACAACTCCCTGGGCCCAGCCCTGCATGCTGCCCATGGAGAGAGAGAAGGAGGAGGAGGAAGCTGACATATGAGCATGGTGACTTTCAGTGCACTTTATTGTGGTGGTGGAGGAGGATCAGAGCCAGCATTCAGGGATGGTGCACGGCAGGTCCAGTGTCCGTGTCCAGGCTGGTTGTGGGGATTCTGGGCCTGACTTTACAGGCGGGAGTGGTCTCGGATCCACACAGGTCCAGGTCTGCTGGAGTGTCTGCCACTTTCTAGATCATGGGAGACACAGGACAACCCTGATGGTGCCTGGCTGGCGGTGCTGGAGCTGGTGGTCTCTGGAGAGGGAGGTTCCAGAGACTGTCCTGAATCTGCCTGGCTGCTGGTCTCAGGTGCTAGAGATCTGTGAGACAGCTCTGATGGCACCGGGCTGCCTGTGCTGGGGCTGATGGTGTCAGGTGCTGGCAAGCTGTGGGAAGGTTCTAATCCCAGCTGTTTGTCCATGCTGAGCTCTGAGTCATCCCTGGAGGCTGTAAGGGGAAACAAGAATGTCAGGGCTGCCCCAGGCCTGGGGCAGGATAGGCCACAGCAGTGCCCCAAGCCCTCCTGGAGCAGACAGGCTCTGCCAAGCCCCCCCTGGGTACCTACTGCCAGGCCCAGGGTCACCAGGGTGCTTTGCCTCTTACCTGTGCCCAGACCAGCACAGCTGTCGCATTCCCAGTTGTCTGTGTTGTCCCTCAAGCCAGAGCAGTGTCTGTGGGTGCCCTCAGCAGCACAGGAGGAGCACAGGAGCAGTTCCCAGGGCCTGGGGAAGAAAAGGAGTTCATGGAGGTGAGGACAAAGTGTCCAAAGCTTGTGATTATCTGGCCAGGCTCTTCTCCTGGGTCCTTCTACTTCGAGTCTTGAAGAGACCTGGGATGCAGCTTTGGCAACTTACCCCTTCTCCTCTGCCTCCTGCCTGCCTGCTGGAAAAAGGCACTCACTGGCATTGCAGCAGCTGTGTCTCTCATATAATTGTCCATAGGCACCATCTTCCTCCCATGATGGTCCCCTTTTGGGAAAGGAAGGGAAAATTGATGAGATCTTGATAGCAGAGTGGCAGGCAGGTGCAGAACATTCCTGCTCTTCCCTCTGTGCCATTTCCAACTCCTGTGTGAAGCTGAAGTTGGGACTCACGGAACAGTGCAGGGCCAGGACTGGTGAGGCTAGGCCTGGCACAGCACAGCACTTGCACCCCCTGTGTTGTGAACTGTGAAGAAAAACTACCAACCTCTTGGGGATTCGTATCCCCATGATGAACATTTCCATCAGAAATCGATACTCATTTTGACAATGTGGGCAGCAGAAGATGGAGAATCCAGAATGGATAGCCTGATTCTGGATACAGCTCCTGTGGAACCAGGTGGTTTTGCATGCTGGGCACACCATGGTATTGAATGTCTTTCTGTTCTCCACAGGCTCCATGCAGATGAGGCATTCAGTGCCCAGCTCTGGAGTTGCCTCCACTGCCTGCTCTGGCCTGTGTCCGGGGCAGAAGGACCTGGGGGGAAAAGGGGTGGGTGAGGTGAGAAGTGCTGGGCCCTTCCCTGGTGGTGGCGAGCAGGGGACAGGAGGTACCTGTACGGTGGAATAAACTGGGTGACACAACCTCCCTGCTTGGCACAGGGCAGGTGGAAGCTCATGTCACAGTCTGTTTCACAGCAGGAGATGCTGGCCCCGCTCTGGCCACAGATGAAGCAGTTCTGGAAATAGCAGAGTAGCCCCATCAGCAGCAGCCTCAGGGCCTTCTTCTTGTCCCAGAGCTGGTTGGAAGGGCTGGGGTTTCTTGCTTTGGGTCTGGGCTAATCTCCAGCAAACCTCGCCTGGCACAAATCTCCCTGCTCTTGTCAGGCTCTCACCTTCTGTGCCGCCTGGTCAATTGTATGTTGGATATCTTTGGGGAGAAGGCCTAGGAATCCTACTTTCTTGTTCCTTTGAGGAAAAAGTTTAGCAAAAAACTGCAGGAGAGAAAAGATGAGGTGCTGATGAGGAGAGTGTGGTGGGAACTGCCCATTAGAAAGCTGGAGGGAGCCCATGCAGCAACTCACCAGGCAGAACACATGGGCACAGAGCCCATATTTCTGCATTTTTTCCCCACAGATGTCCGGGTCAGCCTCTGATCGTCCACACAGCAGGCATGCTGGAGGGGAGAGAGACAATGGCACCTCTGTGGGGCCAGGGCAGCATCCTGGCTTGATCAACCCCAAGGGCTGCTCTGTCTCTGCCTGGTTGGCTGAAGGACAGGGCTGGAGGCCTTGTGGAGGACAGGACACTGCAGGCATGGGTGTCCCAGCAGGCTTCCCCTGCCCCAGCTGGGGCCTGCTTGCTGAGGAAAGGAAGGTCCCAGCCCTGGGTGCCTGGACAGCTCCTGCCTCCCCCTGTCACCACTCTTGGCCCCACGCTGGCTGCCCCCACAGCCCCTCTGCCAGTCTGTGGGAAGGGCACTTTGCTCTCACCTGGCTCCCTCTCTTCAGGGGTCTCCTCCTTCCTGTCTGACATGGTCTCTGTCCCTGGAACGCTCCTCCAGGTGTTCATCCACTGGTTCTGAGGAGCGGGAAGTGGGTGAGATTGCAGGAGAGGCCCAGAGCCCCGAGGTGCGGGGCTCCTCTCTTGCCTCAGAAGCTCAGCATGAGCCCCATCCCTCCTCCCATCATCAGTCCGAGCCCAGCATTTGTGCCCTTGGCCCCGCAGGTCACAGTGGCCACTGTGACATCAGCATTGTGCACCCAAAATATGGGCAGGAATGGCCTCAGTCACCTGCCACCCAGTGTGCCTTGGAGGCAAGTGAAATCTAACTGGGCAACCTGCTCCAATGGACTCTGCTTGAGCAGGTGCATGGACCAAAATATCTCAAGAGGTCCCGTCTTTGTATGACCTACAACATTGTTTGCATTTGTGTGTTTCCTACTCAGGGGTGCAAATGTAACTGTAGTGAGGTTTGTTTACAGATTTCAGTTTTGCCCTTTTTTTCCCCAGGGAATTATTAGATGGTCAAAGCTCCTTCTCTTATGTAAAACAGGAGTCCAGATAGAAACATCAGGTCAAGAAAGCACAGAATCTGGCAAGGTAGAAATAAAAGGAATGAAGGAATGTGGAAAAGAGAAAGAGAAAAAAAAGATAAAACTTGTCTTTTGTGACAGATAGTACTGGTGGGAGGTCCCTCACTTGATGTGCCATCCTTCAGTGTCCAGGCCATGAGGTATGGGCAGTCTCAGGGGCTGTTCAGCCTTTACCTTGAGGGAGTTTTCTGGGGGTCTGTGAGTGAGTGGCCACCACCCTTAGGGTCTGCCCAGAGGAGAGATCCCAGCATTTCATCCAGGTGGCATCAAGGCCATCCCACAGCTCCCCAGAACGTGAGGACAGCAGCTGCTCCAGCACTGCTGGGCCTGACCACACACATAAGCATTCCCAGTTGCAATGTCAGGCCCAGAATCCATAAGGCCGGTTCAGATGTCGCCATGCCATGAGCCCTGTGCCAGCACCAAGTCCTGAGAGCTGCATCCTGAGCTGGATCCATCTCATAGCTTGCTGACACCCAACACCAGCAGCCACAGCACCACCATCCAGCTGCCACTGGGATTCTCCAGCAGCTCCCCAGATCCTAGAGCACCACAACTAGCAATGCCCAGGAGCAAGAAATTGGGCAAGGAAGAGACTGGCATGGCTGAGTAGGGACCTGCTGGTCCAAGTAAAGGGAAAGAAGCAAATGCATAGATAGTTGAAGCTAGGACAGGTGACCTGGGAAGAGTATAGAGATGAAGGACGGTTGTGTTGGGATGGGGTAAGGAAGGCCAAGGCAGAGCTGGACATGTTCAAGGCCAGGATGGACGGGGCTTGGAGCAATCTGGTCTAGTGGAAGGTTGGACATCCTTCAGTGATCTCAGACCTAGAGAGAGGTTAATGAGGCTTGGGGAGACCACTGATAGTGGGCATAAAGAATGCAGAATTTATGGGCCACAAGGACATCTGGCAGAAGTCCCAAGATAAGGAAGAAACTAATAAACCCAACTCAGCAACTGTGCTGGAATCAGTTCGAACGGGGTAAAAGGTGATGCTGGCAGGGGCATCTGCGACCATCATCTCATGGACCACTGACCCAAGAAACCCATGGACCCAAAAGAAGAAAAAGATTTAGCATGCAGTGTAATTAGCATGAGAACAAATAAAAGACAGATTCTAATCAATAAAAGAACTATGTAACTTGCAGCCAATGAATAATAATCCCGTTGTTTGCTACAATGTATAAATAGTTGAAAGTTTTGATGGTACGTGGGCTTGATTTGTGGAAACCTCCACCTTGCACCCTGCACAGAATAAACAATGTCTCCTTTCTAAACTAGACTCTCTGCCCAATTAGAGAGCTCTGAAAATCGGCAACAGGACAGGGAGAAGGGCTTCAAATTGATGGTATGAGGAAGAAGTTCTTTCCTGTGAGGTCACTGAGGCCCTGCCACAAGTTTCCCTGAGAAGTGGTGGATGCCCCATCCCTGGAAGTGTCCAAGGCCAGGTTGGACGGGGCTTGGAGCATCCTGGGATAGTGGAAGGTGTCCCTGCCCATGGCAGGGGGTGGAACGAGATGGATTTTAAGATCTCTTTCAGCTCAAACCATTACATGATTCTGTGGCTCTATCTCACTGGTGGCAGAGCTCCAGCACCCCTAGAGGTCCGAGATCACTCCCGCCTGCAAGGCCGGGCCCAGAGCACCCACAGCCACCCGCGGACCCGCCGTCTCCGAGGGCTGGCCCTATCCCCACTCCACCGGCACAATAAAGTGCAGTGAGGGACTCCACGCTCATGTGTCGTTTTCCTCCTCTTCCTCTCTCTCCAGGGGCAGCCTTCGGGGCTGGGCCCCGAGAGTTGTTGTCTCCGGGGGTCGGCAGCACCTTCCCCGGCCTCCCTCGGGCGGTCTGGCCTTGGCCGGCTGCCCAGGCGCTGCTCGGTTTCCCCGGGGGAAGCTCACACGGGCACCGTGGGGGTCTCTGCCCGTTGCCCCTTCCCGGGGCAGGGCGCCCTGCCCGGCGCTGCCCGAGCGGGTCCCGCCCGTCTCCCGGCAACGCGTCCCGCCCGCCCGCCATGGCCCTCGCGGGTCGCCGTAGCGGCGGCGGCGGCGGCGCGGCCGGGCGGGCGGTGAGTGCGGCGGCCGCGGGGCCCGGAGCGCCCCGGCTGCTCCT
>JAWWES010000024.1:17057067-17095838 GCA_035583135.1 Lophotriccus pileatus | reverse complement strand
CGGCGCGGGGTCCCGGGGGGGCTCGGGGCACGGCCGGCTCGGGGAGTGCCGTCCGGCTGTGGGGGACGCGACCGACCGCGGGGGGCTCCGCGCCCCGGGGGCTGCGGGCAGGTGTAGGGGGAATCTCGTGTTCGGGTATTTTGTGGGCGCGGGGGGGGCTCTGGGTTCGGGGCGGCTGTGGCTGCGGGGAGCGCTGCCCGCCTTAGGGGGTGCCGCGGGGTGTGGGGGCCGCTGGGCTCGGGGCGCGCTGCCCGGCCGGGTGTAGGTGAGCCCGGCTCCGGGGCCGGGTCCCGGGGCGGGCAGCGCGGTGCTGCCCGGGCTCTGTGCTTTGGGGCTGCGGGCGGGCTGAGACCCTGCCTGTGTTGGGAGCAGGGCAGTGTGGTGAGCGGTGCGGGTCTGTGTGTTCCCCTGTGCTGCTGCCCTGCTGCGAGGGGGGGTCTCGGCCGGGAACTGCCGAACAAAGCTGTGCTGGCCCTGCCTGGCTGCTCGGCCTCCCCCCCTGCCTCCGGTCGGCTGCACTTAAGATCAGGCTTCCCCCGTGCTGCGTGTTCTGCCCCGCTGCTGGAAGCTGCTTGTCGTTGTCCAGAGAAGGGAGTTCAGTCCGTGGCCAGGCTCGGATCTTCTTCGCTTCTATGAATCACATGCAGATGGGTGTCCCCCTGCTCTGCCCTTTCTCAGACCTGTTGAAAGCAGCATCTGCTCCGACTGAGAAAACACCCTGGCACTGCAGTGGTGCCAGCACTGCATCTCATATAGTGCCAGTGTGGCAGTACTGTGTGCTCTGCTTGGGTGTTCAGGCTATTTCAGCAGGGCTGGTATCAGGCTGACTGCCCCTGGGAAGAGTTATGGGCACTCCCCACTGCCTCAGGTGCTTTTAACTTGTCTTGACAGAGCTGAAATCATGTCTGTCACATTTCAAGTACATTTAGGATAGTACACATTGTGCCCTCAGTTCTGCTTTGGTGGTAAACGATGTGTTTCTGGATTTTGTTTTATCCCTTGTTTTGAGTTCCTGACGCAGGTCATTCAGGGCCTTTGATCCAGACTGGTGTTTGCTTTGTTCCTGCTATTTTGCTCAGCAGTGCTGCTCCACCACTGGGTGCTGGGATGGCCCTCAGGGAAGGGGCCTTAGAGAAGCCTTTCCCAAGTCCAGCTGAAGCTCAAGTGATCTGGAGTTGCTGTGGCACTCACGTCACTTGGCAAGGCCACTGACTTTTCTTGGGTTCACCTGAGTTTCTGCTTTTTGTGAGATTGACAGCAAGCATTTAATTCCTGCAGCCTTTGCTCCTGTTGCATCCCCCTGTTGCTCTGTGTGTCACAAAGTGCTTTGACAAATGTCTGTCCAGGGAACAGGAGAGTCTTCCAGTGATAGTTGGCTGTTGGGGCAATAGGAACCAGGAGAGGCCTGTAACCTAACATTGGGAAGCTGTAGGGAACTAGCCACTTGAATTTACTCTCTTTGTCCTGGCACATGTCAGATCAGCTCTGATAGTGTTCTTTGTACTCTAGTAATACCAGGAAGGCTCCTGAATTTGTAATCTCGTGGTAGATTTTCATTTGTAAACACTTCTATGTACCTGTGTCTGCTTTTGTCCCTATAAACCTGACAGCTGGGTCTTTGCTTTGTAGTCAGTGATATTCTATTGCAGTACAGTCCATCTGCATTTGTATCATTCCTTCTCCCTCTCTCTCTGTTTTGGATAGCAGAATAATGTAAAAGCCTGTTAAAACAGAAGATGAACCAGGTGCATGTTGCTGTCTTAAAGAACACAGAGTGGGCAGCAAAGGCAGAAGTGTCTCACCAGGACACGAGTGGCAGTGTGATGTGGTTGCTGGTTTAGGTGGTGTTTGGCAGCAGTGGCAGCTGTGGCCCTGTGCTGGCTCAGTGCTTTTGGCTCAGGCTTGCTGCTAAGGTTTTTCTGGCTCTGTTCTGCCTGTACCTTTGTTTGGAGTGGGGTCTATGTGGTTATCTGGAGTGTGGCTTAACACCTTGTCTCCTTTGGGAAGATTTTGAGCTGTTGGACAGGTGGGACTGAGAGCAGGGTTGGCAGTTTGTTGGTTCTGGGCACTTAAATGATGTAATTATTGTGAGGACTCTGGTTATTTCTCGGCTTATCCCTGTTGTTTAATCCAGGTACATCAGTCTTCAAGAAAGGGAGAAGTCTAAAGGCGATGTTCTCTCCATAAAGTTTTGTTCTAGGTGTCTGTCCATCTTATGTCCGCCCTGGAAGTGGTGCCAGTGAAGAATGACGTCAAGAGGTGCTGGGACTGCTTTCTCAAGGAAGAATTACAGGCTGAGCACTGAGCCAGAGAAGTCCAAGGTCACAGGTATGGGCCTGTACATGCTGTGTGAAAAGAGGAGCACTGCAGATCCAGGCAGTATCCCTTGTCTGAGCTCAGCTGCTTCCAGTTGCAGTTACCTTGCTAATGTGAGGTGTGGTAAGGCTGAAACTGAGTAAATCCCCCAACCAAGATGAGATTTTGGGAGGGATGTTCCTGTAGCACTGAGGACTCCAGAAACTCATGTCACGGTGCCTTTTCTTCAGCACACAGCCCTGCCCTGTGAGGCTGGAGAATGTCGTGTTGCCTGCCTGTCATCTGATTTCAGCCTCATCTGATTTCATCTGAGTTAGGGACTTCCCCTTCCAGGATGAACAGCTTTGTCAAATTCTCTGTCCTTTTCTGGGAAATTCTGCTACCTGCCAGGCCATCTGTTTTCTCTCAGAGTCACCAATCCAGCACAAGTGTGCTTATGAGACCACAGATCTGGCATTTGAGGGCACTGTTGCACTCAGAAATAAGGAATGCTGCATCAGTGTGACACTAGGGGCTGTTTAGCACAACAAAAGCAAAGGTGAGGCACACATCATTAAAGAGTGCTGTGAGTTAGACAAGATGAACTGCATCTGCAGGTCTTTCCACCTCGGCATCATATCCCAGATATGAATCAGGACATCAGGAATTACAGTAGTGTTAAGAGGTTTTGGTTTTGTTTGGGTTTTTTTTGGAAATGAAATCGTGTTCCTACCTCCAACTTTTGCGGTTACTTTATCTGGAAGCAGCACGGCAGGATTCCTCAGGATGTACTTCCACCTGTGTGGAGCAGTTTATAGCCTCCCATTTGCTATCACAGAGCAGCTCAAGTTGGAAAGAGCCTTTGGTGTGGAGCTGCACCCCATAGTGCTGGACTCTGGTTCTGCTAGTGAGGACAGTAAGGTGATGAATGACTTCTTGAAGCTGCTTCTCCCCACTGTGTTGGTCAGCAAACATGAACATCATTTTCCCGTAGTTACCAGTTTGTTGCCTGTACATGAAGTTAATGTTTTGAGTTTACCCCCAGCTCCCTAAGATTATTTCTTCTGTTTTTCACAAGGGATCGTGAACAGCAGGCTGCTGAATGATTATCTGCATCGAGTCTTTACCAATGCTGACGGGAACCAGCCTGCAGCTGCTTACAGGTATCAGACTTCCCATTCCCCAGGTGGCAAGTGATGTCACCCCCACTGTGGTGAAAGGAAAGATCCTTCAGGGCCACACAGTGATCTTTGTTAACAGCACAGCATTACAGGAATGACTCTGAGGTCTGCTCTTTTAGTGGCTTTTTGAAATTGCAGGGCCTGCTGGGAAGGATTCTTCAGATTTTTTTGCATGAAAAATCCTATCTACAAAATCAATTTTTGAAATAAGTAGGCATTCATCTTATTGTTCCTGTTCCCCTTTTACTTGTAAGGAAGTCCAAAATGCACAGGTTTTAGGCACAGGAATGAAAAATAGGTTATCAGTGCTCTGTGAACTAAAGGCAAGACTGTTACTGATACATGCAATAAGATACATTTTTCAGGTTGTGGAACTGCTGGTACTTTTATTAGAAGTCACCAAACATAAAATTCCCGTTTAGTGACTGTTTTTTTCCCGTTTGTTTTCAGTTCTTCTCCACTTTGTATCCCAGGAACTGGTAATGTTGGATGGGAAGGATTTCCCTTGCATCCAGCTCTTTTGCCAGAGGCAAGTCAGACAGGTTCAGGGCAGGGAGAGTGTGGTGGAGAGAGGCAAGCCTGTGGCTCCTGCTGGTTGGCAGAGCTGCAGAGTGGCTGGGGTCACATTCCACGGGCTATACTTAGGACTGCCAGCTCCAGTGTGAGCTCAGAGCTGCTATAAATAGCCCTTGGCTCTCTGGCTCTTGGTGATGGTGCGGGGGAGGCAAACTGGGTCATGTTACTTTGCCACAAGCTCTGCTGCCAACAAGCCTTGGAACGTTCCATCTGCCTGAGCATTTGGGTTTTCAGTATTTCTGATTCCTTTGCCTGGTGATTAATGCCTTGAAAGCACAGAACTGATAGTTTGTTGGACTGGTCTCTCTTTTTTCCTGCCTTCCACCCTTTTCCCTGGATTTGGATATTTGGTAGAAAGCCCAGTAGCAGTCATAGAAGTCTTGAAAATAGTAAATTTTCCATATGAGAGCAACTTTTATGATATGACATCTTGCCTTCAGAGACCTAAATTCCTCATAGAGGACTCTGTCTGTCTCCTGCTCATCTACCCTCCTTGCAGAACTCCTCCTCCATGCTAGCTACTGATTAAGCTACTTTGCTGAAGCCAACCTTCTCATGCCAACCAAAAACAATTCTGTGATTCCACTTCTGTGCATCTTTACATCCATCAAGCTTTCACAAGGTCTCACCACAGTCTTTGGGAAATCCCTAGTCCTGGAATAGTGTTCCCCAGATGGCTTTGGAAATGGGAAGCAGGGGTGGGAACAACTAGCGACTTGCACAATAAAAGGAAGCTCTTGTGCAAGGACCAGCTAAGTAAACTAGCTTTGAAAGGAGAGAACTAGAGGAGGGCAGTAAGTTCTCAAAAACAGTGGCCCAAAGGGAGTGCATGAGAGGTTTTTTCGGTATGACACCAAAATGTTTTTAGCTGTTGTCAGAGAGAGGGTGCTGGACTAGTCTGACCTTTGTCTGAACTGCTACAGCTGCTGCTGTGGTCCATCTCTGTTCTTTTGTATTACAATATACTTTGGGGAAAAAACAAATCCTGACTTATGCCGTGTTTGTATGATGCTGACTGCAAGCAAAGTCATGGTCCACAGTTGTTGTTGGAACAGCTGGTTTCTTGTTGCCACTGTACCACACTGCAGTTTCCTTACTGCCACAAAACACTCCTGAGCAGACTGACTGAAGACTGTAAGATTCTTTGTTATCTACTTGGCTTGTTCTTGCTGTATTTGGTCACTGGTTCATTCATTGCCCCAAAGTGTGGGCAGCAAATTCCTTAGATTTGTGACATGAGGCAGTTCATGTCTCACAGTGCAGGACACGTGTTTGGGCTGCAGCTCTTTAAAAATTGGAGACAGAGTTTCCTGAAGAGCTCTTGTGTATGCTTATTCCCTAGAAAGCACCTGACATTCCAGAACCTGCAGGAGCACCTTGAGCGGTTGCTGGCAGAAGAGAATGGCTCTGAAGACAGTCGAGGTAGGAGATGATACTGAGTGCCTGTCCAGTTTGTGCTTCTGCTTGTGCTGCTTAATTGGGAAGGACAAGTTGTACCATGAAAACAGTTCCCTGACTGAGTGTTGTTCTGCCTTCCTGTGCTCTAATTTGTTGTACCTTTAAATCCAGTCTCTGAGGGGCTTGTGAGCCAGCCCTGGAGCAGGTCTGTTTGCAGGTGGAGGGGGCATGTTTCCAGTCAAAAATGCCATGAGAAGTAGTTTGAGGGCAAAGGAGATATTTTACTGATCATGATATGCACAGCTGTTGCTTTGACCAGCAGTGTGCAGTGCTGTCCTCAGTGGGAAATGCAGGGGCTTGTTGACAAGTTTTACACACTGGTCTCCACTGTAGTTATTTATTTTCAGCCTCGGACTCTTCCCTGTGCTCTTACCAGCATCCCTTTCCCTGAATGAGTCAGGACATGGCAGAATACAACCTGACTCCTCTGCTAGAAAGTGGAATTTTTCCTGCTGGCTGCAAGCAAAGTGTGATATGTTGGCCAAACGTTTGACACAGAGTTTAGTTTTTGAATTTTGTTGAAGTAAAATTTTCAGGTCATGTGGAAAACTTAACATGTGTCCTGAATGCTGTGTAGCGGAGACCTTGTGTATTGCTGTGAAAACTTCCTTTTAAATCTCAATGGTGTCTCCTTTCCTGAGGTTCTCAAGGTCTAACATGGGCAACACTATCTTAATCTTCCTCCCCTGTAGCAGAATCCAGATGTTGTTACACTCTAGCTGGAGGCACTTGTCCCGTGTACTGTTAAATCCTGCACAACTCTTCCTAACAGATTTTCTGCAACTCTTGTTTCAGATCAGGTAGCAGAGGGCCGGCTCGGCCCCTCCACTGTGGTGTTGGACCACACCAGTGGGTTCGAGGGGCTCCTGCTGGTTGATGATGACTTACTTGGGGTGAGTGTGATGAAAATGGTCTTGTGGGACTAGAAGCACTTGGGTCTTTTTGGATTGTTCTTCATAACAGATCCCTGTCACTGGCTTTGTAGCACATTGTAAGCAGAGTCTGCCCAGAAAGCTGCAGGATCCTGGAGGAAATGAGCTCTTCTGGAAAAGTTCTAGCAGTACCACCAAGTCTCAGCAAGCTCTGAGTGGGGCTGTGAGATAGTGAAAGGATTACCCTGGCCCAGGGGCTCACTTGGCTAAGCAGAGGAAAGGCCAGCAGCCAGCTTTCCTGTCCCTCCCTCCATCAGACTGCCTCTTCCTTCCTTCCTTTTGCTCTTCTCTAAAGACTAGAAAGAGACTAAAGCTGAGGCTTTCCTTTCTCCTTTGTTTCCACTAACTACTCTGTGCTTGCTCCTTAGCTGATGTTCATCATGAAAAATATCAGCTGAAAGAATCTGCTGGAATTTAACCCTTTTTTACTGCAGTAATTTCTGCACTCCTTTCACCCCTTCCCTGAGCACACACATCCCCTGGTCCTGAGCTCATTCCCTCCTTAATCTATGCCTGTTTTTTTGTCCCTAGCAATGCAGGCTGCCCTGGTCTCCCCTTTCCCCTTAGCCACCTGCTGTAGCTCACTTTGGCTGACCCTCAGGAATGGATCAGACTGGCTTGCCTGTGAATTCCTCATTCCTGCCTTCATCTCTTCTTCATGATCTGTCCCAAGATTATGAGAGTCTGGAATTAGCAGGGTTGAGTTTCTGGTTACCTGTCAGTCTTGAGCTTTAGTCTGGACACCTTGAATCTATAGTTTTGTTCTAACTTTTCCAGAATTCATATGTCATTCCCATATAATGGTCACTTTTGTGTACAGTTTTGTCCCAGTTCACTAGGAACTGTCACTGTGTTGCCATTGTAGTGTTACCATTCTGTGTGATTCACTGGGGTTTGTCAAGTACAGATGAGCTGGGAAGGACCTGGATGGTTCCCCAGGGCCAGTCAGCTCCAAGAACAGCTGCTGGGATGGGGAAGGTGACCCTTCTCTTCCCAACACTGTCCTTGTGAATAGCTCTCCATCTTGCTTTCGTTTTGAGGGCTAGGACAGAGAGAATGGGGAGGGCTGAACAAACCTATTATTTTGCCTGACTCTAAAGTATCTTTTCTTTGTTGGTCCAGGTGATTGGCCACAGTAACTTTGGGTCCATCAGGGCCACAACGTGTGTGTATAAAGGTAAGGAGATAAACCAGCGATGCTTTGAGAAAATATCCCGGGAAGCGTGTGTGGAGAGTTACACAACTAGAGAGCTCAGAAGATCCTGAATATGTCCCAAATCTTGAGCACCCTCTTCTCCAGCTCATCCACTGACTTTTCCAGGAAGTCAGAGGGGTGAAGGGTTGTGTGATGCCAGAGTGAACAGGTGGGAGGGAAATCCTGGGGATGTCCCAGAGCCCCTTTGTGTGCCACATTTGTTTCTGTGGGAGCAGTGTCAGGTTCAGCTTCTCTTAACAATGATCCAGGCAGGAACTCACTGTGTGTCATCTCCTTTTCTTTCAGGGAAATGGATTTATGAGGTGCTCATCTCCTCCCAGGGACTCATGCAGATTGGCTGGTGTACTCTCAACTGCAGATTTAATCAGGAGGTAGTGTAGCTGCACGTGGCATGGCGCTGCTCTGTGTTTCTCCACTGCTTTTTGGATCATGTGGAGCATTGCATGGTGCTGTGCTCCTGCCCCGCTGGCATTTTGTGCCTGGCATACACACTAGAAATGCCAGGTCTGCTGCTTTAAGAGTCTTCACTAGACTCTCTGGTCTGTTCACAGAATGGTGTGTGGTGTGAAAGCCTTTCAGGCTGGCTGTGTTGCCATGCTCTTGCTGCACGTAGCCACTCCTACATGTTGACTTTCAGCTGGTGTCTTCTCCAGAACCTCTGTGTGTCTGCAGTGCTGGCAGCCTGTCTCAGGATGGCCCTCAGCAGCTGGTGCTAAGGGTTTTTTTTGTCCTGGAGAGGCAGGCCCAGGACAGCTCTTCTCAGGCACCAGGCAGGATGTTTTGGTGCTGGAAAGGGATGTCAGCTGCAGACTCACTAATTTGTCACTGTGCAACATATGAGGGGGGAGGTGATTGGCATCCCAGGGGGCTGCTTTGACAGAAGTTGGAAATGTAGGATGCCAGTACTCTTCTTCTGACCCAAAAATGAGTAGAGAGTGGTGTATTTCTCTGAACCAAAGATCAGAGGCCACTGAATTCACTCCTAGAGTAAGGACTTTTCCCAGGCAAAGCATCTGTGATGTCAGCTGCTTTCCCTGTCTGCTGGTCTCCCCTTTAAAGGTGTTCTTGCAGTGAGAGGGATCCTTTATGCTTGGTCTGGTCTGAGTCTCCTCTTTCCTACTTTGGTGCAGGAAGGAGTTGGAGATACTCCGGATTCATATGCCTATGATGGAAACAGGGTGCGCAAGTGGAACGTGACTACTACCAACTATGGCAAAGTGAGTAGCTGTCCTCCCAGGAACAGGATGGAGAGGAAGGAGGAGAAAGCAGGTGACTCCTTCTGCTCACTGGATTCTGCTGGGCCTTGTGAAATGCCCTCAGGCTTTCCTCGCTGCTTCAGCCTGCTCTTGGGGTCTGTGTGCCAGCAATGGTTTGTACTTTGAGGGTGCTGGACATGCTGAGTGCTTTGTTTAGCAGCCCCAGCAGACTGATTCCCAGCATAGTGCTGCTGTCAGTCTCTGGAAGGCTCTGGTTCTCTGTAGCACATCAGTGCATGATGCATTGTTGGGATAAATATAGGTTCCTAGTGCTAGAGGGGAAAAATGATCCCAATCAGGGGTTTGATGTGCAGCTTCCAGAAGTGCCTGAAAATGCTATGTGAGCTGCTGTGAGAAGGAACTCTCATTCAACCCTGAATCACCAGGGATTGGTTGGGTCACAGTCTTTCTTCTGATGTGGGAACACCTTGGAAATATGTTTAACCTCTTCTCTCCCTTTCCTGCAGTCCTGGGCAGCAGGAGACATCGTCAGCTGTCTGATAGACCTCGATGAGGGCACCATTGCTTTCTGCTTGTAAGCATCTTTGTCCTGTTCCCTGCTTTGTTGATGTCTGTGTGTAACATAAAGGTTTCCTCACTGCTCAGCACGTTGATGAACCCTTTTTCTGCTCTCTCCCCTTTAAGTTCCTTGGTAGTTCTGCCATTTGCTTTTCTGTGTTGTTCAGAAACCATCTGAATGGGTTGTTAGGTCTCCTAAGTTCAGTTGAGAGCATTTGGCAGAAAGATGTTCAAACTACAAAGTCTGTGTAAAGTTTGCCAGGATTTTGGAGGGAAGGGCATCTCTTGTGATGCTTTAATGCCACACTTGGCTGAGCCACACTGGTGGCTTTTGTGGTCAATGTAGACCTTGCCTGACCTAAATTCACAAGGAGCTGTGGGAAGGGTGATAAATCTCCAGCTTCCAGCTCCCATGCACAATGAGTATTGTTCTCTGGTCCTGGCTTGTGACAAGTCAGTCAAAATTAAAAACTGTTAGATAGTCCATGTCATCTTTTATGGAAGAGTAGATTGAAAACATTAACTTTCATTGCATCAACATCAAATAAATGAGGCCAAAAAATCACCTGCCTTTGAAATGTCCTGCTGGTTAGTTATCTCATCGGGGTTTGGGTTGCTCTTGAGCCTGAGTGGGCTCTGCATGTGCAGACTCCAGTGCCTTCATACAGAAATGGGAATGCCTCTGTGCTTCCCGTGGCTGTTACTCAGCAGAGCTGTGGCATTTTCATGTGTGCCAGGTTAAGAATGACAGGAGGCATGGCTGACTGACACGTCCATGTTGGCAAGTTTCTGGGAGGGGAATGCAAATTCTGTATTGCTCAGCTGACTTCAAACCCCTCCTGCTGTGACTAAAATCTTGTGGGTTTTCCTTCTTTCAGGAATGGCATGTCCCTGGGAACTGCCTTTGATAACATCACGAGGGGTGCTGGAATGGCTTATTTCCCTGCCATCAGCCTCTCCTTCAAAGAGTCTGTTGCTTTTAACTTCGGAAGCCGTCCACTCCGATATCCTTTGTGTGTGGGGAGAGGAGGTCTGAAGGAAGAAGAGCCTGTCCTGAGACCATCTTTGGAGGCTGTAGAATATACAGACCTGACTGCCGTTCACTTTCTGCTGTTGGCACTTGTGTGCAGAGCATCAAGGAGAGAAGAACCAGATACCCTCTCAGCTGGAGCAGAACTGCAGGACACAAACATCAGTTTCAGAAATGAGAGTTGCTTTCAGCTCTGAGTCAGCAGCTGGTGCTACAGCTGGGGGCTGCCTGTTCCAGGCACTCAGATCTTGTAAAGTTCTCACTTTCCAGTTTTTGAAATCCTAATGCTGCTGTGCTGCTGAGCTTCTTGGCCATTGGTCTCTTTTATCTCCCAGCCACATGGGACCTCTGACACTGATTAGTGTTGCCTTCTGCCTCCCTGTGTGAATGGTGAAACCTGCAGCTCCTATCAGAGCAATCCTGTCTCTACCTGTTGGTAGCTGTAGTAGGGGCTCAGGTTGGTCTTTCTGGTAAAACAATATTTCACCCAAGCAGAAGTGTGGTGTGAAATACTGGCTGCTTTGCAATATTGAGGAAGTGGGGATAAGAGCTCGTGGCTAATCATCCGTTTAGAAGGCACTGTGGTTTGAACTGTGACTGAGGTGTGCGTGGGTAGAAAGTAAAACAGACACACAGTCTTGTGTGTCTTGCACAAACAAAAGAGGTCCTGAAGGGATCAGATTGCATTTTCCCTTAACACTCACCTACTTATCCAGTGGAAGGTTACCGGCCCTTGCAGGATCCTCCCGTGGCAGACCTGGTGAAGGCTCGGAAGCTGTTGGGCTACTTGAAGAATGTGATCCATGTCGGAATAGATGTGACGGTAGGATCACGGCAGCGGGTGGGTCTGAGGGGCACCACGCTGGGAAATGTGGTTCTGCTCTTCTCAGCACGTGCTGCCAGCTCAGATGTTTGCACACACCAGAGACTCCAAATGCTTGCATGCTTTTGGATGGGGTGTGCATGTCCCTGGAGCTCTCTGGCTTGCAAAATGGGCTTCCTGATAGTTCCAGGACTTAATTTAAATCATACTGGGCTTTGTTGTTTTCAGACTTATGAAAGTTCATTGCCAGTATTCAAGAAGTGATGTTTGTCAGGGTCAGAACTTCTGGGTTTGATTTTGCACGCTTGAAAGCAGTTTGTTCATATCCTAAACTTTTTACTGGTGTTCTGGTGCAGTGATGTGGTCAAATTCTGGCAAGTCTGCCTTGAGAACTGTTTCTTCTGGAAAACGCTATTTTCCACTAGGGTGAGAGATCTCTTTATGCCCAAAACATAGAGAAAGCCATCTGCTATGGTCTTGGCTTGAATGGAGGCCTGTTTTGATAGTCATCCTCCTCTGTAGGGGATCCCTTTTACAAATTATCATGCAAACTTACCCTTTTTTAGAAAAACATTGCCAAAGTGCCTGCATGTGGTTGATAGTGGCATCTGAACTGCACTACAGCTTTCCAGAGGTGTAGGCCTGGCTTTGTTGCCATCCAAAATTCTCATGTTCGAGGTTTTTTGCTGCAGTCTGGCATGGAACAGCAAACAGTGGCTGCTCCAGGCCTCTGGTTCACTCAGTAGTTAATGGACAGGTGGATTTGGTTGCATCCAAGCTGTGTATTTTTCTGGGTTTCTCATTGCAGGAAGGAAAACTGGTGGAGAAGGACACATCCATGTGGCAGCTGCAGGGAGAACCCACAGTGTTGATTACATTAGCTCACATCTTCAATTATTTCTCCCCTCTCATGGTGAGTTTTACCTGCCCATTACAAGCTTCTGTAGTGCTTGTTTTTGCTTTTGCAAGGCAAAGTAAACCTCAGCTTCTGCTGGGAAGTGACTGTGCCATGGAGGATTGTTGACCTGGCTCTCTGTCTGCAGTGCAAGGTGTACCTGGTGGAAGATGTTCTCATGACCTTCCTGTTGAGCATCCTTGAGCGAGGAGGGGCAGTGGAGGCTCATCCCCTTATTCAACAGCTACTGGATCTCATGTGGCTTCTTATGGAGGTGGGTTACCAGGGTGCTGGATCACAGGGAGACTCTGGGAGGTGCTGAGGAGCCTTCCCCAGAAAATGCTGGTAGTGTTCAACTTCTTTCCCCTCCTGCTGTCAGGATCCCCCTCTTTTTTTGTGGTAGACCACCCTCTCACCTAGCTCAACTGGTGAGAGAACTGCTTCACGCACAGGGAATGAGGGTTGAATGCAGAGTAACTGGTAATGGTGAGAGTGGCATTGAGTTAACAGGTAATTTCTAAACTTCTCCTACTGCTGAAGGAACAGAGCCAGTCTCTGCCAGGGATCTGCTTGGAGACAGCACATCTGCCCTTTGGGGTAACAGATAAGGGCACTGGCCCAACCAGCTGTCATGAGAAGTTTAATTGACAAATGTCATGACTCCCTCAGGCCCTAGAAGTGAAGCTGGACATCCTGGTAGGGCTGCTGTGTTTGTGGAAGAGTTGGCTGTCATCCTGCTGATTGGCTCTGAGTTGGACTCAAAAGACAAGTCCTCCACCATCACATTTATACAAGAATAACTTCTTTCCTTTCTGGGTTGGTTCTGTCAGCACTGGGTAGGTTCAGGGGATATGAGAATGGGTGACTGCTGAACAAAGAGGGGCTGGGACTTTGGCTTTTTGTAGATGACTTTAGGATTGGTTTTACTACTGCGAAAACCTGTTTCCGTGTAGCAAAGGGGTGGCACTAACTTATGCTTGGACCCTCTCCTGTGGAGTCAGATGGACACTGTGGGTTCAGAGCACCTGCTTTTTCAGTTCAGAAATTAATGCTTCCTTCCAAGGTCTCACTCTGAGAGCTATAGCAGTTCCTGACTCCCATGTTGTTGTTCTTCAATGTATTTCTTATTTCCTCAGGAGTATGAAGTGCATGAGTGCCTCAAGCAGCTACTGATGTCCCTGCTGCGGGCTTACAGGTTCTCTCCCATCATCCCAGACCTGGGATTACAAGTGAGTTGCACTTCTGAGTCCTCAGGAATCTGTGACTAGCCAGCTTCTGTTATGTCCCCTTGTCCGAAGGTACATGATGTTTGGGATTTTACAGTTGTTTGATCCAGAGATGGCAGTTTTGTCATATTGTACCTATTGGAGAGTTGTATCATCTTCTGCAGATGGAATCACTTTTGCTTCTCCTGTTTCCCTAGATTCACTACCTCCGGCTCACCATTGCAGTCTTGAAGCATGAGAAATCCAGGAAATACCTACTCAGCAATGTTCTGTATCCTTTGTGCCTCCTCCTGTCTCAGTTTTCTCTTCCCTCAATAACACAGCCAAGGATATTTCAAGGATCTGTGGGTCCTGGGTTAGGCAGAAACCACCCTGTCTTTGAGAGGTCATTTCTCAGATCTCCTCTGCCTGACACCACCATCTACAAAGTCCTGCTTTGAGGAGTGGGAGCAGTGTTGTACAGACCACATCCTACCAACACAGAGGAGCTCATTTCTACCTGACTGACCTCTCTGATATCCCTAGAGCAAAGCCACTTTCACAGCAGTCTAGCTTTAGTTTGGCATTTAGGCAGCCGCTGTGATAGCTGCCTGAGGCTTATCCTGGGATAAGAGGGCTCTGGATCTTGAAGTGGTTGTTAGGAAAGGGGTTTCTCACTGCAGCCCTGGATTCATGCCCTGTGCCTGCTCCCAGTGTAGCTCCTGTGCTTGCTTTAACTCGGCCACAGTTTCGATGTGCTCCGTTCCGTTGTGTTCTTCTACATCAAGAGCCCGCTGCGTGTGGAGGAGGCAGGTCTGCAGGAGCTCATTCCCACCACGTGGTGGCCAAACCGCTTCACCAAGGAGGTGAGTACAGGCACATCCACCAAGGAGTCTGAACAAATACTGTGGCCTGACATCCCCATCATTTTCTGATGAGGAATGGCCTTTGTTTCCAGCTGCGTTAGCACTGGTGGGTCCTGCAGAGCTGTAACTTTTCCATTGCTCCATCATATTTTATGTCCACTTAGAGGGGTTGCTTGGGGTGTGGTGCTCAGACAGAAGAAGGGGAACAGTTGTCTGGGGCAACAGATTGGGAAGGGAAGCTCCCAGTGTCTAAGGAATTACAGGCTGATAGGGGTGTCCCCAAAAGATCTCCTGCCCTTACTTGTTAGAAGGCTGGGGAAGGTCTGTTCAGGTGTGCTGTCAGCTGCAGTGTGTGTGTGACTGGCACATTGTTTCAGAGAGTTTCTGCTCTCCATTTGGCAAGACATTTTCCCTGTGCTGTGGTCTCCTACTAATCAGTGTCTGTCTCCCAACCAGGGCAAGGAGAGTAAGGAGGTGAAGGAGGAGAGTGCTGAGGAGAGACTGAGGCGTCGGGCATATGAGAGAGGTTGCCAGCGGCTCAAGAAACGCATTGAAGGTGTGTGAGGAAGGAGGGAAATTGCCAAGATCCCACACCTTTTGTGCAGCCAGGAGAGAGGACCAGCTCTTGAGCTGTTTCCAAATCCCCTTCACTAGCTGAAGTCCAGCTGTGTTCCTGCCAGGACAGGCTGTGCTGCAGGGGCAGGAGCCAGCCATGCCATTTTCTGGTGGCAGGTCTGGATTGCTGGGACCCCACCGCAGAGACCTTCAGCCCCTCATCATGGGGCACAGGCAAACCAAAACTCCCCTTCAGGGACATTGTTTGTCAGCTGTGAATGAATTTATTGCTAGGTGGTGAAGGAGAAAATTCTCATTAGCTTTCTGCCAGCTCTAACTCTTCCTGGGCCCCTCTGCTGAGGAGGTAGCCTTTCTCCTGAGGGCAGGTCACTGCAGTTGGGGTTAAGAGGGGTTAAGTTGCTCTCCGGTGCTTGATTTCTGATGGCAGGTATGTGTCCCCATTTTAGTGGTGGAAGGTCTCCAGGTTCAGATTCTGAAGCTGCTGCTGAACAACAAGGACAGAGGAGGGGTAAGTGCTCTGTGCGTGTTTGGTGATGGTATCTCCACGTGATGGGCCTTGTAAGGCATAGATTTACTACCTGATTTTCCTTCTGCCAGGGGGAAGCCTCCAGATACATCTTCCTAAACAAATTCCGCAAGTTTCTTCAGGAAAATGCTAGCAACAGAGGGGTAAGTCATAGGGCCAGCCTTCCCACAAGCCTCTGGCACCTTCAGGTTGGGAATTCTGCCCTTTTGGCTGGGCTGCTTCTAGCAGTTGATCCACTGAGGCCTAGATATGGCAGGGAGTGAGGAGGAGGGAGATCTGAGGCCAGAAACCAGGCAACTTATCCCAGTCCTAAGCAGTGATTTATAGGAAAATGGACCTTGGGGACAGCCCTAGGTGGGAGCTGAATGTGCTTCTGTAACCCCTCGGGGAGCATGGCTGTGGGGTGCTCTGCCACTGGGAAGCTTTGGCATCCTCTTCACTGCCTGGGTGAGGACTGTTCTTCTGGCCCTGGATCAGGCTGTTGGCCTGCAGCTTTGGGAGGTAGGCACCCACTGGTGCAGGAAACCCTCTCTTCACCTGCATCTCTGTGTTTATCATCAGCCCCATCTTTGGTGGTGGAGCATGTTATCCCTCCTACTCTGTCAGACCAGTTTGTTGTTTAAGTACCCAGGACTTCCTGGAGGTGGAAACTGCTGCCTACCATTAGTACTGGGCTCTCTACCAGAGCTGGAAGCTAGAGATGCTAGTAAGGCTGAGAACACAAAGTTTCTGCCTCCCCCATGTGGCTCCTGGGACTGAGATGTGATTTCACACCCACCCTGATGGTTGGCCTCTCATTTTTGCCCTAGAACTTGACTGTGTTGTGCCCACCAGAGTACATGGTGTGCTTCCTGCACCGCCTCATCGCTGCCCTGCGCTTCTTCTGGGATGGACACAAGGCAAAGACCCCAGCTGCCCTGAGCAGTGAAGGTGAGGTCTGAGGGAGAGGCATTGAAGGCATTTCTGTGGTTGGGACAAGGTTTGCTTGAGCCTTCTCTCACCTTGTGTCTGTAGTTCCCAGTCACCCTGGGAAATTCCTGTGTGCAGATCTACTCCAGTTAACATCCATACCTGAGATGTGAAAAAGGGTCACCTGTGCTCTTTGTCAGTTCCCCCTCTCTGCTCTGGGGCAGAGTCCGGTATTGATGAGTCTGTGGAAGGGCAGCTCAGTGATCCCATAGTCAAAGTTTAGGGAAAGATATTTATCTGGCTTTGTGGTTCCCAGACTGTTGAATTAAGGGGAAACCAAGTCAGTGCCAATTTCTTTCCCACCATTAAACCTCACCTTGCCTGTGCTTCTGTGATCTGCTTGCAATTCCCTTTTCTGACTTTAGATTGACCCTTTCTCTAGACTCAGTGAGTGCTTTACAATCCCTGTGGGATTAAGTGTCAGAGCTGAAGTAGCCAGGTGGAGAACTGCCAAGTCTTATGATGATCCAGTTTAGCCCAGTGACTGTGGCTTGAGGAAGGAAGTGCTGGGAGGCTTCTTGTTGATGGCCCTTGGTTGCTCCTGTTTCTGCGTGGATCTAAGGCTTCCTCCATTGTGGAAATCACCTCTGCCTTAATGGCTCATGCTTTTCTGACAAAAATCTTGGCGATAAATGTTAGTCTAGGTTGGGCCCTGGGGTCTACCTTAGGAGGCCATACATGTCTGGGTGGATCCTGTGTGTGGGACTCATGGAAAAAACGAATCTTCTCTGCTTTAGAGGCATATGTCCCTCCTCAACTCTTCTATAATGGCAAGGTGGATTATTTTGACCTTCAGCGACTTGGAGGACTCCTGTCTCATCTTAAGAAGACTCTGAAAGGTAAGTGCATCCAGGTCCTGGCTGGAGTTAACCCAAGAGACATTCCAGGGAGGGAGCTGTGGGTAATGAATTTTGATTAAATTTGAGGAGACTTGAATTTTAATGAGGTGCAGGTTACTGTGAAGAAGACACCAGTCCTATCGGGTGGAGTGTCCTTTCAGTGAACAGTTTACTGTTTGTATTCCTGAATGGGGCATGTGGCAGTCGGAGGAAGGGGGTAGTCTGGGAATATCCTCTGGTGTGTTGCTCTTGCTTGCCTTGACCACAGCCAAGGGCTGGGAGCTGTCAAAGCACTGCCCATCAGCCTGGCTCTGCTGGGCATGGAGGATGTCCGGGATTTACTTACTGTACCACTCTGGGCAAGGAGTGGCAGCCCTGTGTATGTACTGCAGCTGTGTGTTTGTAAGCAGCCCACTCCTCAGGCAATAAACTTTCAAAGCCTCCCCTGAGGAAGGATTAGAAACCCCTTGGCATTCCATTGGACTTGGTTTGTTTCTGGTTTCTGGCTAATGTGCCACTTACCTTTGCTCTGATGTCTCTTCCCCCCAGGATGTTTGCAAGATTAGGACCATTTTCTCAGTCTCAAGTTGATCCCTAGTTTTTAAAAATTAGATTACTTAACTTAAGAACTATGTAATCTCCTCTGGTCTCTTACCAAAGTATCCTGAAGAGATTTAAAGACAGAGCTGTGGATTAGAGATGACATTCTTCAGGCTTTGTACAGCATAGATGTCAGCACAGCCTTCCTCTGGGCTGAGACTGTTTCTGATGTGAGTCTCAGTCCTGGTGACTTAGGGACACATCATGAGACTGCACTGAAGAACTGGACACTTAAAAAGTGGTCTCAGGCACACAGTTTCCTTTCCTACACTATTCTAATCTGGCCCCAATTGTTGTCTCCTGGTTCCTCAGTTATCCTATTTGTAGCTGGTAGGACCAGGAGCAGAAAGGGGTCTTGGGTGAGCAGCATCCATCACTGCTTGGTCTCTGTTAGTAAGGGCAGACCTGTTCCATGGAAGGAAGCTGGGGGAAGGTTCTCATACACCATCCAGCTCTGCTGGCTGCTTCTCTGCCGCTGAGAAGCAGGAGAGAGGATGAGCCCAGGGCTGCCTCATGGGAAGTGCAGGGTGACTCCTGTGTTCACAGCTGCTTTGCTGTGCTCTGTGCAGATGATCTGGCTGCAAAAGCCAATGTCCTGATCGACCCTGCAGAGCTGCAGGCAGTGACTATGGATGATCTTGATGAAGATGAGGAATCAGCAACATCAGCAGCACAGGTGAGTTGTGTTATTCACCTGCAGGGGTCCTGGTGCTGGGGCAGCAAGTTCAGCCTCTGGCCAGAGAGGCTTTGCTTTAGAGAAAGCTTGCATTTGGAAGGGTACAAGACAACTGCAGACAGAGCAGCTCCTTGCTGTGCAGATCTGCTGCTTGTGCCTGGCATGTGCCCTTGGAGGAAGGACTATCCATTTGCTACCCTGGCACTGCTGGCCCAACCGTGATAGGAAGGGTGTCTGCTCACCTTCCAGTCTATCCCAACATCCTTGCAGAGACAAGAGAGGAACAGCAGGCAGCCAAGCAGCTGGAACTGCTTCTCCCTTCATTTCCTTTCAGTCCCAGCGTCCCTCTGCCGCCCTGGCCATCGGTGGAGCTCTTGCCAGGCCTGGCTGGCTCAGCTCCCCCACTCTGGGCCGTGCCAACCGGTTCCTGAGCACGGCAGCCGTCAGCCTGATGAACCCGCGGCGGCCGCTGGGCGCCCTGGAGAAGATCAAGGTGCGCACGCTGAGCGTGGAGCAGCGCACAGAGGAGGACAGTGAGTACTCTGCTCTGTGCTATCGTGGCCCAGAGGGTCCCTGGCAGAATGGCATCTTCCAGCTCCCAGTGGTCTCAAGAAGAATGCAATGTCTTTGCTGCCAGCGTTGCTCCTTCTCGTTCCCAGGATGTGCTGACACCCAAAAGTCCGTAAAGACCCAAAAGACCTCTTTGCCATCCTGAGCATGACACTGGTGGTGCTGTCTCTCTCTGTGTGTAAGGAGGTGCTGCCTTGGTTCCTGCAAGTGCAGTGGGACTTCGCAGAGAGGTGGTTCAGAGGCAGTTGTGGCCACGTTTGCTCTGAACACAGACTAGCTGGAGGATATTGTGTGGAGGAGCAGCACTGTTGCTGTTGCATTGGGCCATGCAGGCCTCTCAAGCATATACAGGGCTTGAGGAAGTTGAACTTGCATGGTCTGGGTCTGCCTGAACAGAACTTATGGGTCAACCTGATCAGGCAGCGAGATGGGAATGGTGTGTTAGTGTATCTAGTGACTCACGTGGGCTGGGAAGGGACACTGTTACAGAGGCACAACTGGGCTTTGGCTTCAGAGAGGTGCAGGCAGAAGCTGAGGTGCCAAAATGCTGTGCTGAGAACTTCTTTCCTGTCTTGGGGATGCATTGCAGTTGAAGGCACCCATGGAAATGAGGGTCTCTTACTGGGTAGACCCCCAGAGGAACCAGACCAGCCCATCACTGAGAACTCCCTTCTGGAAGTCTTGGATGGGATAGTGATGATGTACAATCTCAGTGTCCACCAGCAGCTTGGGAAGGTAAGCGGCACGTGCTGCGTAGGAATCCTTTCCCCCAACGTCCAGGCCTCTACACTGACTCTGTTTCCTGCTTATTTAGTGACTGCATGTGCCCTTTCCTTCTCCCAACAGATGGTTGGTGTGTCAGACGATGTCAATGAATATGCCATGGCACTGAAAGACACAGAGGAGAAAATCAGCCGCTGCCCAAAGAGAGTAAGTGCCTCTGGACTCCCACCTTCCTCCTCTGATTATGACAAAAAGGGTGAAGCGCTGCTGCCCACACTGGACAAGTGCCTGCATCGGATGGAGAAGAACGGAGCCCTTCTGTGGAGGAAGTGGGAATCAGTGCTGTAAAAAGCACCCACAGAAAGGCTGCTGTCCCCTTTCCTTCCTGCCAATGCTCCCTAGGTAGCCTCAAGGTGGTATTTGCTTTTGCATTGTTTGTCCAGCCCTGAAAAAGGACGCTATAAATGGCAGTGACATCTGCCCTCAGATCTCTGCACTCTTTTCAGAGGAGAGACATCCACGAGGAACTGCTGAAGAGCCAAAAGGTCTTCTCTGAGAAGCTCAATCACCTGAGCCGACGCCTCGCCTGGATAAATGTCACCATTTATTCAAAGGTGAGCAGGAGTGTAATTCCAGCAGCTCAGAGGACATCAGTGAGCGAGTATCCGTGCTGCTTGGCTCACATGCCACAAGTGTTGAAGTAGTGGTGATGATCTTTGGGGCTTATTGCCCCTTCTTGTCTTTGGAAACTCCTGTCCCAGGCTTGGTCCCCTAGTGTTTGCTAGGGCACAGGCCCAGTCTGATCTGAGCTGGGCATGGTGCTGTGGGCTTTCACTTGTGGTATCTGCACTGCAGACAGAAGGGTACAGGTTGAAGGGAGATTCAGTTCTCAGGACATGTCAGAGAATGGAGGCTACTGTGAACCACTTCCCTGAGCTGTGCTGTGCATCACAGGGGGATCTCACTGCTGCTGCTCTTCCTGAAATCTGCAGTATCCAAGCTGAGGGGTTTTTGTTGAGGTGTTCTCCCCTTCCTCACTTTGTTTCAACATAGAGAGGGTGATCTACATTTAGTAATGCAGTGACTATTTGCACAGGTTGTCCCTTTTTCCCTAAATTCACCATTTTCCAGGATAAAATCTCTGGTCTATTTTCTCATGCACAGTTTTGCCGATCTTTTTCTGTCTCCCCTTGCACATTGCCTTGTCCCATCTCTGTACCATTTTTTGTGCCTGGGGAAGAAGACTTGTTGCCTTGAACACGCAGAGGCAGCATGGCCCACAGGGAGAGCAGCTCAGGAGCTGGCTCAGGGTGTGGAATGTGCCCTGGGAGCCCAGTGAGATTGCTGTGGAGCCAAATATAGCTGCACCCAGGAGCCTGTGCCTTCAGGGCTCCATCTCACAGCCATCCTGCTCTTTCTCAATGAAGACATCCATCCAGTGGCTCCTGTGTCCCTGGGAGTTGTGGGCACTGGAGGATCACATCTGTGTGAGCGTTGCAGGCATTGCTGTTGCTGATGGAGAGAAAGAGCCTGGCTCTGTCCAGAGGTGAAGGCCTGTCACAGCACAGCAGAGGCTGCTCCTTCCTCAGGGGAATTAGTCACTGGTTTATTCCGAGCTGAGCGATTCAAGGTTAGACAAAAGGGAATGCTACAGCTTAAAAACACTATTCGTTTTAAAGCACATAATCCTGCCTTCAAAACATTCCTGTGGGAATTCCAGCTTATTTTATTACAACACTGTATTCATCCATCACACTGTGGGTAATCACATCTTTGTATCCTCTTGGCGTAGGCTTTCTTCAAGCTTGGCAATACCTGAAATGATGTTCTGAGGTTGTCAAGTCTTAATAAAACCAAATGCAGCATTTCTTTTACCTTAATGTTGTCTGCACAATTGCTTTTTATCCTGAAAGCAATAGTTTGGCTGAGACGTGTGTTGGTGTCAAGATAGAAATGTCTTTTAGTCATTTTAGATGATTTGCACTAGTTCAGTCTAATTTACAGAACAAACCCATGAAAATCTCCCAAAGATGTAACACCATACTTTAGAAAAGCCACTAAATAAGTAAAATCCCTTATCTACACCTCTGATTTTACTTTCTTCTTTAATTAGCAGTGTAATCCTTCTCCATCTGTTTTTATGCAGGTAGCTATTGCTTGTGCTATTTCTCGGCATTGCAGGATATGAAATAATATTTCCTCTTTTTATGGCTTTGTTGGTGCCCATTTTTATAGCTTCAAGTTATGTAGATGCCCTTAAATTTCCTGGTTTTAATTTAGGACCCCCTGAGTTTTATTTAGAGAAGCAAGAGGCTCCTCAGGACAGTAAATTTGGTTGAATGGCTGGCACAGGACCTGAAAGGCTGTGGCTGCCTATTACAAAGATCTGAATTGGTGTGAGTTTTCAGCCTGTTCCCATTTAATCCCTACAATGGACCAAGTTTCTTTCCAACAGATTTCTGCTGGGTTTGCTAGTGCCTGCTTTCTTTCAGCAGTGTCCTTGGAATCAAAACTCACATCCTTTTATTGCCACCAGGCTTGTGTGGTTGTACTTCTGGCAAGGAGTAGTGCTTGGAGGGTCTAAATGCTCAGTGAGACAAAGCCATCACACTGATGACAGCCATGCTCTGAGCTTGAGGTCGGTGTAGAGACCTCAGATGGTTCCTTCCACCTGGAGGTTCTGTGGTTCTGTGAAAAGACCAAATGCACAGATCTGGTTGCTGAGCTCAGAGCAGCGGTCCGAGGAACACCTCCGATATGGAGATGTTTCTGAGGCTAAGTGTGGTTGTTCCTCCGAAGAGAAGCTGGACAAAACTCACTGGAGATTGTTGTGTTTTTCCTGGCCAGGAGAAGATGCAGGATATCTACTGGCTGCTGCGGGTGTGCATCCGCACCATCGAGCACGGTGACAGGACGGGCTCGCTCTTCGCTTTCATGCCAGAGTTCTACCTCAGCGTGGCTATGAACAGCTACAGTGCACTCAAGAACTACTTCAGCCCTGTAAACAACATGGAGGAACTTCCAGGTGAGGGCATGGGGAGGCCTTGCTAATTCTGTCCTGATTAAGTCACATCCCTGTGGAGAAGTAGAAGTAGTTGGGCATCATCCCTTCTGTGTCCTTTCCTGGGTGTGGACACTGTGTGTGCTGGGCAGGTGCTGAGGCTGCTTTCTGAGCAGATACCCACTGGTCGCTCAGACAGGGAGCTCATGCCTTGCCCAAAGCTCTCACAGGGTTGGCTATAGTGAAAATCACTCGCAACTGTGGATTGTGTTTCCAAAGGAGTATCAGGAATGGGCTGGGATGCTCTAAGATGTGAGCGCCTCAGCAATGTGTGCCATTGCTTTCTGGTTTCTGGGTGGGAGGAAATGTGCCATGAGTGCAGAAACTGGGACTGTTTCAAATTCCCCTGGGATTTGGGTAAGTTCCTATGGAGATGACCACCCACATGGTGCCAGGAGTCTGCGTTTAGGTGGATTCCCTCTGGGTACGTTCTGTGCTTTCCTGGCTAAGTGACCCTGCTGAGCTCTTAGCAAATAGTTCTGTGCTTTCCAGAGCCCACGAAGGTAAGAAAAGCTTCTGTTCCCACCAAAAAGACATAGCTGAAGTGTTCACATCCTTTAAGTGGGGGCTGTGCCTGCTGTTCAGGCAGCAGCAGAATTGTGTGGTAGCAGATTTCTTAGGGTCTGCAGGCTGGACATGGTTTGTCTTCAAAGATATTCTTTGTGTTGCTCAGCCTCTTCTGCACCAGGCACCTCTCCCTTGCCATCCAACAGGATTGCATGGCTTTATGTTTCTCTGAGTAACTGTTTCAGACCCTGCAGACTGAGGTGAGAGGCTCTCCTGGAGGTGAATATGTTTTCCCAGCTGTCTGTTTTGACAACTAGACACAAAACAAAGCTTCAGCTAGCTGTACCAGGGATGAATTCCATGGCCTGTGCCGTGTCCACAGGAGTGCTGGGACCACAGGGCTGCCCCTCAGGCCGTTGGGGTGACCCCTGCTCCCTCCTTCTCTTGCAGGCTATGACGAGACCCTGATGCGCCTCGCTGCCATCCTCGCCAAGCATTTTGCTGACTCGAGGATTGTGGGCACAGGTAAAGCTGCACTCCTCTGCTTTGGGGTGACAGTGCCACAGGTCTGGCCAGTCCCACTGCCAGTGGCTCTCCAGACTTCTGTTGGGATCTGTCTCCTGGATCTGTTGAGTGCTTTATGCCTCCATATACAAAGGAAGGCTGGGCACTGCCCTTGTCTGGTGTGTCCTGCTTAGTCCAGGGTTAGATACATGACCTAGGGTACTCTTTGGAAAGCAGGCCTCATGTCCCAGCTACTTGCATGTCCAGTCTGGGGTTATTCCTTAACTGCCTGAGCATAAGTGCGTTCTCCATGTCAACTGGGACAATGCCTCTCCACGTGAGGGTCAGTCCCTCCCAGCCCCTGGCACTCAGGCACTCCCTGTGTGTCCTTGGGTGCCTGGCCTAGTCCCGTCTCATTCCTCCTCAGACATCCGGGACTCGCTGATGCAGGCGCTGGCCAGCTACGTCTGCTACCCCCACTCGCTGCGTGCTGTAGAGAGGATCCCAGAAGAGCAGTAAGTGCTGCCCTGCCTGTTCCTGGGGAGCTGGGGCAGGGCTGGGGTGGTGGCAGGGCTGGGTGAGAGAGCGGGTGGGCTGCCAAGCACCACTGAGGGTCCAGGAGCTGCAGCACGGTGCTGGAGTTCATTTGGGAGCCTTCTGTCCCCCTTACACCAGTGGCTTTGCTCTGCCCCAGCTCTGTGTGTCCTACTGTGTGTCCTACTTAATCCCCTGTTCCCAAACCCTGTGGGCTGACCTATGTCCCTGTCTGGCAGGCGGATCTCCATGATGAAGAACCTCCTGGCTCCCTACGAGCAGCGACCCTGGGCACAGACCAACTGGATCCTTGTCAGGCTGTGGCGGGTGAGCGTCCTGCATCCCAGCCCCTCCCAGCACCTGGGGCTGGTGGGACACTGAGCATTTCACTTTAGGGTAGCAACAAAACACAACTGTTTTTCAGCCTGTAAGATTGCTCCTCATCTCTTTTGCCAGGGCTGTGGCTTTGGGTACAGATACACACGGCTCCCACACCTGCTGAAAACCAAGCCTGAGGACGCCAGTCTCCCCAGCCTGCAGAGTGAGTGGGGCAGGGGATGGGCACTCTGGGCTGTGATGGGTGGTGAGGGAGGACCAGCCTTTTCCCTAGCAGCCATCTCTACCGTGGGCCAGGCCAGCTGGTGAGCTGGCTACTGAAGTAGGGTGTTCCTGGCCAAATATCCAGACACAGTCTTTGCAACCTGGCCATCCCCAGCCTCTCTGCACTGACTGGTGAATTTTGCATGCTGGGTAGTGAGTTGGGTCCATCACAAAGGAGGGGTTCTGTTCTTCAAGGGAGAGGAGAGAAGCCAAGGGCTGCATCATTACCAGAGTTTTACCCCAAAGTGTTAGCCTGGGAGAAGGCTCTGTGATGTCCACAGTGAGCAGCTGCTGTGGGGAAGAGTTTTCATGTTTGCCAAGTGCAGGTACCTTATGAGAGGGCGTGGTTGCCCAGGGAGGCAGGGCACTGGACAAGTTTGCAAGTAGGGAGTGTTTTAAACAAGCATCTCTGAGAGCCTGGCAGAGCCTGTCCTGCCTTTGGCACTGCATTTTGGTTCTCAGCACTGTCACTGAACTGAGGGGTTCCTCAGCTCTGCTGCGGCTGAGAAAGATGTGGGGAGGAGAAAGGACCTTTCCTGAGCTGAAGAACACATCCCAGCTCCACCCCTGCAGGGTCTGGACCTGTATGAATATATTCTTTACCCCTCTCCCCTCTGGAAAAGGCTTTGTGCCAGACCTTGCTCCTGGAGAGCTGGATGGGGATGGGGGACAGAGGGTGCTGCATCTTGCCATGGCAATGCAGTACATGGAGGTGTGTGCTGAGCCCCACCTGGTGAGCTGTCTGTCTCTGTTTTAACAGCACTCTTGTTCTCTTTTTCTCTCCTGCCCATGGTGCCCAGGAGATCTCTCTGTTGCTAGTTTCCAGAGTAAGTTTGTTGTGTGACCCTCTCTTGTCTGGTGAAGTAGCTTTAGAGAGCTCCCTGCTTCCCCTCTTCTGTCCGAAGAGACCCTTGGTTGTGGGCAGAGAGCTTCACACATGATTGTTTTCCTCAGTTCCATCCCTGGGTGAAGCCAGGTGGGCTGGTGGCAGTCTCTGAGGCAGCTTCATGGACCTGTTCTCAGACCTGTTTTATCAGGGTTACCTCAAGTGTCAGAGCCTTCCTCAGGCTGTGCCAGCCTTGGATTTCTCTCTTCCTTGGAGGATGATGAAGAAGCCCTGGTATATATGCAAGAGAGACCTTGTGGCTGTCCCCTCACGCTCCTACTGCACAACCAAGGTCTTGAGTGGCTGTCTCCTGTCCTCTGGGGTGGTGATCAAGATCCCCCATCCTGGGGAGCCCTGGGGCAGGAGCAGAGTTCCTCAGCTGTGGAGGCCTCACTCCATATGTCGTGTGGCTCCACGCAGTCTGAGCCCAGAGTGGTCTGTGCTGGCTAGTAGGGACTTGCTCTTGGGATTGCTATTTTAAGGCTCAACCAAATCAGTAATGAATGCTGATTTAATTGAAGAGGGACAGGGGACTCAGAGGTGTCCTTGAGATGCTGCCCAGGGAAGGAGGAGGAGATGACCCCCCCACCTTCCCACCCATCAGTCTTCACCTTGTTGCAATTTGAGCATTGGCAGGGGACAACAGGACAAACTGCTGAGCTGAAGGAAATCCCTGTTTGTCTGGGTCTACTTCTTCAGGCCAGTCTGAAGGGAGCTTGGGCAAAAGCTTCTCCTCTGATGCTCCAGCCTTGTCCTGCTCTGGGAATGCTTCCTTGAAGGACTGCACAGATGGGGAAGGTTTGCTAGTGCTGTCTCACAATATCTGTGAAACACAGAGAGCACAGAGCTGGTCTCCTCTGCTGCCTTTTGCCTGTGCAACTGATGGTGAGCAATGGATGGCTGCCTGGGTTAGCCAGGGAGGGGGAGAGGCTCAGAAAGGCTGTCCCTGCTTGCTCCCAGAGTTCTTCCTTAGCCCTGCTGGCACTGAAGAGCTCTCATGCCTCCAGTTTGGCTCCTGAGAGCAGACAGGGCTGTGCTCAGAGCTGGGGCAGTTCTGGTTGGCAGCTGCTGCAGGGACTTGTTTAGGTTTCATCATGGCCTTTGGGCAAGGCCGTGCGCTTCTCTCACATGCACAGCAGGAGCAGCCTGGCTTGTAAAAGCACGAGCTGCAGGGTGGCTTCAGGTTGCATCACAGGGCTCCTCTGCCCCAGGCCTTCTGCCCACGCACCCATCAAGCCATGGAGGGAATGTGGACTGTGGACGGGACTGTGAGATCACTTAGCTGGGATGTTGTGCAACAGGGGCCAGACAATTCACCCACATCCCCTTCCCAAGTTCAGCAAATTGCCTAAGCTGAAGAAGAAGTCGTTCAGGAGAAGACCCTGCCTCCATCTGGCAACACCAAAAGTATCAGCTGGTAGTTTGAACTGTCCAAGCCCTTCTGGTGGTGGTTTCTCCCCTTCAGAAATAAATCTATCACTTATGATTCCTGATGGGGATCATGAAATCATAGAATGAAATGGGTTCATGGGTGGAGATGAAATCATGGGTTGGGTTGGAAAGGACCTTAAAGATCTAATTCCAACCCCTCTGCTGTGGGGAGGTACACCTTCCACTAGACCAGGTTGCTCAGAGCTCCATCCAACCTGGCCTTAGACATTTTCAGGGATGGGGCATCCACAGCTTCTCTGTGCAACGTATGCCAATGCCTGACCACCCCCACAGGGAAGAATTTACTCCTAATATCTAATCCACTCCTGCTCTCTTTCAGTTTGAAACTATTCCCCCATACCTGACCTCACCTCCTGTCTCCCACTGCTGCTGCTCTGCCTTTCTCTGCTGGCTTAAACTGCATTACAACATTCTGTTCTTCAGAATTGCTTGTGTACCAGGGTAAACTCACTTCTTGGTCCTTTTCAGTGGTGCAAAACATACAGCCTCTGTGCCTTATCCAGGAAGGGGTTTTGCTTTTCTGTGAGCCCCGCAGATATTCACCCTTCCCATGTTTTTGTCATCCCAGAGGTGCCTGTGTCATGCTGGCGGGAACCCCTCGCTGGTCTGCTGGTCACAGAGCCAAAACTTGCATTAGCTGGAGGCTCACACAGACCCCAGGTGTGCCCTGGGCTGTCCTGATGCCTGGCACTCCACCTTATTGATGTCTCATCCCCTGAAAGCCGCCTGCTCTCCTTCTGCCTCGACCCGCTGCCTTCCCTTTGCTCCTCTAAAAGCATCTCTGAATGGGCACGGTGACGTGGTTGTAATGGATCCTTTCAAAAACCCAGATTAGCCCTGGGTGGAGCTGCTTTCCTTCTGAATCTGGTCAGTTTGGGGCTTTCCCCCTCTGTGCTCCCAGCTCTACGGTAAATGCTGCAGTGCCCAGAGATCCCTCGGGCTGCTGACCCAGAAGTGTCACAATTAGCCCTGTTATAAGTCTTGCTGGCTCATTAGCAAACTATAAAGCACATAATTACCTTCCTGTGATGAAAGTACATGACCCTGCTTCTCTACCATTATCTAGTAGGAGCACTTATTGAAGGCTTCCACTTTATCTGCTTTATTAATTTTTAACTCTCTCTAATAATGGGCCTCTGCTGCTGTTAGACTTTCCACCATTACTACTTCTATTAAATAATTCTGCTAGATTTTTTTTCCTTGTAGTTGAAGAAACTTTGCATTTAGCATAGTTAGTTGAAGATGTTTTTTATGTCTTCTCCTTCTGTTACCCCCCTTTCTCCTTGTTTTCTTCTACCACTGGCTGTGTTTGATTACATTCACTTTACTTTTAAATTTTAACTCATGCCTTTTAACCCAAGTGCTGGCTGGAGCACTGGGGCATTCTGGCTCCCTAATAACCCTCTTAAAGAACTCTGTTTTTTTTATTCACTGTTTCCCCCACCTCCATCTCCTCTGTTTAACTTATATTTTTGCAGGGAAGTTTCTGTTGTGGAAACATCGGATGTATCTATAACCGCTGGGTTCCACGCTCTGTTGCCCACATTAAATGTATTGAGGTCAAAATTTCTGGCCTTGGAAAACCACTGATTTCTGTTCCAGTGACTGATGTTTATCTGTCATAATGAAGGCTAAGCCAAGACTGAGTGGCTTTTGTTTTAGGGAGGTACAAGTTTCAGAAGCACTAAAGACTGTTGCCAGGATCGAGAAAGTCCATCCCCATCAGTGAGTATCCACAGCCTCCCTGTGGAATGACATCCCTGTCTGCAGTGGCACATGTGAGGGATGTGTCATTGCCCAGGAGGGCAGTGGTACCTGAGGTGGGTGGGAATGCCTCAGCAAAGGAAAAGGAACACAACACCAGGACTAGATTTTTGGATACCACTCATGATTGCCCTGTGGAGAACCTCATCAAGGGAGGAAACTCATGCAAGGGATGAAACTGCCCTTGCTGTGTTCCAGGGCTTGTTTCTTATATTATTTTCAAAGAGTAGCAGTGATCACAGCATCTTTAGATTCAGAATCCTCTTAGGAGCAACAAAAGCCAAGGCAGTCCACTGTTTCATGATGTTAGCTTAAAACCTTAAATAAACCTGCTTAACTGTGGAGAAGTTTGACAAAAGGCACTAGTTTTTAATGCTCCTACAGTCCAGCACAGTCTTTGCCAGCAGCAGGGAAAGCATTTCAAAACTGGAGATTTGTAGCAAACTCCCACCAGTCATGGAAAAAAGACTATGAGGAAATAGTCATTGGCTAAAAATCAGGATAAAGCAAGTTGTTACAAGTATAAGAGCATCCTTCAAAAAGCCAAAGCTGCCTGTAAATGAGGTAAACTTCATCTGGGAAATCTAGAGATCTGTCCTGACTTGAAGTGTTGGTAAAAGAGGCTTTGACAACAGACCAGTGGGACAACACACACTCCTCCACGGGAGTGGTGATCCTTGCCTAGAACTGCTTTGGTACTTAAAGGCTGGAAGGGGGTTGTTAATATGTCAGCATTCTTAATGAAAAGCAGTTTGTACACATTGAAGGGAGGCTGGGGAAAAGAAGGCACAAAAAACTTAACTCTACAGAAAAACCTTCCAATTCTGAATTCATAGGAGAGAAAATGTAGATGGAATTCAGCATGGTCAGATGTAGAGTGGTGAAATAAGGCTGTGATGTGCCCCTTCAACCATCTCTGTCAGAGAAGACAAGGTGGGCTCCAGCACTGACTCCTGGGCTTCTCCACCTGCACCTCATGAGCAGCAAGTTCCTGAGGGTCATCCTTGAACTGGCAACCTATTGTAATCTTTTGGAAAAGAGCAGCTTGATGTCCAGTCCAAGGAACAAATTACACAACAGCAATTATGAGGAAAGGAAAACAGAACAAAACCAAAACCACATTATGCCTTTGTGCAAATCTGCCACACGCTTGTGGTTTGGATGCTGTGTGTGCTTCTGATTCCACCTCTCCAAAGAAAACCTGGGAAAGCTGTCAAGGTTCAGGGAGCATGGCAAAGAGGACAAAGATGTGACAGTTTCTGGATGAGAAACTGTGCTGGCTGGGGCTGTTTTTGTTGGAAAAACTATCATAAAGGACTGGAATCACGGCTAACTGGAGGAATTGACTGGAGAGGAGCATCTCACGCTCTCCCACCAGAAGGAAGGGGTTACAGAGGGTAAATGTTAACAACTAAAGTGAGTAGGAGTCAAGCTCTATTCCGAATTTCTCCTGCTGCACACACTGAGCTGTGGAATGTTGCTCTGGGACATGTTCAGTGCTAAAGGCTTACAGAGTTTTAGAGGACACTGGGAAAGAAATCCCCAGAGGACCACTAAATATGTAAAAAGGACATGTCTGGCTTCAGCAGTCCCTGAGCCACATGTGTCCAAGGGCTGGGAAAGTACTTGTGGGTGGGAGTAGGACATCAAAGACATTTGTAGTGATGAAATCCTTCCCAAAAATGAGGTTTTAGGCAGGATCAAAGCCAGGGTGCTGGCCTGCCTGGGGTGATTATGCACTGTGAGACTCAGCACGTGGCCTCCACAACAACAGAAGTTCATTGCACTTGCTCGTGGGTATTCACAGAATAATTTATCCTGTTCCCATTTGAGATGATGGTCTCCTGCCCTCCCTCTCTGCTTTGCTAATCCCAGCTAGCAATCTCCCTGTAGTTATGCCTTGCTTCTTGATCCCTAGGGATGGAAGTTGTCCTGTGTTTCCTTTGCCCGTCGTGGCCCTTCAAGTAGGCTGCAACCCCAGAGACATTCTGCAGTCCCAGCACAGCTTGTTCCTCTGGGCACTGCAGTGCTGGTGCTGCCAGTTTCCATCTGCTCTTACTTGCTAATAGCTTCTTGTAGAGGGAAAATGCAGTTAGGTTGGGTTTTTCCCCTACAGCTGGTAAATCTGCCCAAGTTTCTCTCTCCAAGCCCTGCATTTTAGCCTGTGGTTTGAACTCTGGTACCCTTCCCTCATGGTATTGAACATTTGTGAGCCTTGCACTGACATTGGGTCCTTCTACTTGTGAGAATCATCTGTTCTATTCGTGCCCCCTTCCTTTCCCTGCCCTTCCATGGGGGCTGGTGCCCCACACAGCTTTGATGTGTTTCCCAGCTGCTGGGTCTTACTCTGCTCTTGATAGTGAGAAAGCCCAGAGATGACCAAGGGGATATGTCTGTGCTTGGGCTGAACCTGGCTGGGGAGAATGGGCAGCTCTGCCTGAGCCTGCCAAGGGCTGAGCCAGCCCCAGCTCCATGCAGAAGCCTCTCAGGAGTGGGATTCACTTGGTACCTTGCTACCCAGATGCAGGCAGACAGGCACAGCCACATGAGGCCAGGATGGCCGTGCTGGCTCCAGGCAGCTGCTGCCACACTGGTATCGGGAGCAATTAATGCTGAGCTGACCATGGGCCTCTGCAGAGCTGAGCAGGAGGGTTACTGAGCTGCAGGGCAGTGCTCCTGTGCATGTGGGCAGCAGCGAGCACAGAGGGCTCTTCCTTGGTTAATTCAGGCTGGCATTGCACAAAAGTGCTTGGAGGCCCAACAGGCGAGATCGCTGCTCAGAATAGTCCTTGCACCGGCTCCCAGCACCCTGCCATCTCTGCTTACTGTAAGGCACAAGCCAACATTTCCCAAACCCAGGACTGATCTCACAGCCTGCCCATGCCCCCCACTCACAGCCACTCCAGGACAGGCCACTGAAGCTGTCACTGTCTGGTTGCAGAGCCGTGTCCCTCCACCCTGCTGCAGCGGCACATGGCAGACCTGCTCCGCAGCGACCGCGACCTGGCCCCCAGCTTCCTCAACAGCGTCCTGAACCAGCTCAACTGGGCTTTCTCCGAGTTCATCGGCATGATTCAGGAGGTGGGTGTGCCACCCAGGGCTGTGGGGTCCAGCATTTGATGGGTGCCATGTCCTACATGCAGGGAGGCTCAAGACACGCCTCTCAGGGTTGGGTGTTCCTGGCATGCACGGGGGCTGGGCTGGGCTGGGGGTCACGGCCATTCTTTTGGGAAGTGGCACCTGTCTGAGCTGTCTGCATTGCTTGGCAGATCCAGCAGGCAGCAGAGCGCCTGGAGAGGAACTTCGTGGACAGCCGGCAGCTGAAGGTGTGTGCCACCTGCTTTGACCTGTCGGTGAGCTTGCTCAGGGTGCTGGAAATGACCGTCACGCTGGCGCCGGAGATCTTCCTCGACTGGAACCGCCCGTCCTCAGAGCTGCTGCTTCGGAGGCTTGCCCAGGTATCATCCTGTGTGAAGAAGCAGCATCTGGAGGGGCCTGGGAGCCCCTCTGCCCTCTCTCCAGATGTGCAGTGAACTGGGAGCTCCTGCTGCAAGTGCTGTAGGACTTAAAGCTGCTGCAGAACGAGTGGTGCTCCCTGAAATCTCTACGTATCAACTGCCCTCCTCCTTTGCAAATGGTCTGGCACACTGGGATCACTGTGTGAGGGGGAAAGTGCCTTCTGCAGGTGGCTTGGGCAAGCTGGGGAATAGGTGTCAGAGACCAGGGTGCTGCAGCTTCCCCTCACTATCTGGTGCTGCTATGAAGCTGTGCCCCACCACTGAATATGCCCACAGTGTGCTGCTCTTGTGCACTGGGGTGACAGGAAGAGGGGTGCTGTATGTGAGAGACTGCTCAGCTTGCAGCAGTTGTGTCAAGCCTGGAGCAGTCCCTGCTTGTCCCATTGGGGTTTGGGTGAGAGCTAATGGTGGCTAATTAAGTGTCTTCTTTACACTTGATTCCTCCTGTGCTGGTCATAGGCAGTAATCTCTGCCTGTGGTGATGCTCTGTCATGCAGAGAAGTTGATTGCTCTCTGTGCTCACTCTGTGCTTCAGGGCTGGTAGATCCATCCTTCTGCCAGCTTCAGGCAGAGCAGGACCTGGACTGTGCTTCACCCTCCTGACACTGCTTTTGCCTACAGCTGCCAGCTCATTCTTCACATGCTGTGGCTGTCCTGGGGATTGTAGTGTCTGCTTGTCAGGAGATTTTATCTGCAGAAGTAGCTTGGCTTCTGTAGGTGGGAATTCAGATTTAAGTGTAAGGTGCTGATATTCAGGTGTCTTGACCTCAGACTGGCTCTTCCATGGGAGATTTTGGTCTGGTACAACCACTGTGGTGTGGTGCCACCTCGTTCCATGCCAGAGCCAAGCTAGGTGTGTGCTGTGAGCCTCCTTCTGCATCTACCAGCTCTCAGGCAACAAGTCCAAACTATAAGGACATGCTGCCCCAAAACTTGCTTTTTAGATGCTGCTTACAGGAAAGTTCCATCCAGAAAATACAAACCCTCTCTGCTCTTCCCTACACAGCTTTTGAACCAGGTGCTGAACCGTGTGACAGCTGAAAGGAACTTGTTTGACAGAGTGGTCAACCTCCGTCTGCCTGGTGAGTCCACGCATTAACCCTGTGTCCCTCTGCTGGAAGCCCTTGGGAAGGGATGGATGGATGGATGGCAGAAGGTTGGCGCAGAGATGGATGGGATCAGACCTCAGACTTGCCACATCCCTGGCTGGGAAGCCAGTCTGGTCCCACAGGCTGCAACAGAAGTGCTGCCTTCAGAAGACATGTCCTCCAGACAGATGTGAGCGTTGGTGCTCTTCCCTGGTCCAGCAGCTCTGGTTCCCTCCAGCATCCCTGTCCTCACGAGGCAGCTGACACACAGGTCTGGCTGTCCCTAGTGGAAGTGGCAGCTGTGTGTGCTTGGGTGGGCAGCTGTCTTGCTAAACACTGGTCTGGCACAGGTTAGGTGGGAGCTGTTTGAAAGGCTCAAAGCCCTGCACAGGCTGTAGCTGAGGGAGGGGGTTTGGTTGCTGTGTTCTGCGTTGACTAAAGGATGCACTGAATTGTTGGGGGAAGCTGTTCTCAGCAACATCAGCCCTTTTCCTTGAGAGGTGATTGTGAGCAGCTGAGCTGGGCCTGTGAGCAGACACCGGCTCCAGGTGCTGTCTTATGGACATCCCATATTCCCTGTACAGCAGCTGCATTTTCCTTAGGAGAGGACAGACATCTTCTCCTCTTGGGGTTTGGAAGAGGCAGGAGTACTCCATCATGAGACCAGTGCCTGGGTCTGGGGTTCACCCTGTCATGGTGTCTGGTGACTGGTCACCTCCTGGACCACCAAGCCTGGCAGCAGTGGTGCAGCCCTGCTCTGCCTGTCTTGTGGTGGCACCAGCTCTTACCTTTCTCTTTTGCTTCCGTAGGCCTGGAGAGCGTCGACCATTACCCAATCCTTGTGGCCGTGACGGGGATACTGGTCCGGCTGCTGGTGGACACTGATATTCAGGGGTGAGTGGCTTTTGCCTTCCAAAGCACAGGGTGGGTGGCATTGCTCTGGGCACTGCAGTAGTGCCATGGGAGGTGTTGCAGGATGATGTGGGTGCGTGGAGACTTAAGTGAGGCGAGGCAGGTGTGTGTGGAGCAGGTAGAAGCCAAAGAGCTTTGTACCCCTGCAGCAGCTGCGTCCCAGTGCTCCTGCTGGGTGCAAACCCCCTTGCTGTGGTGATGGGAAACCCTTGTGAGAGGTCACTGTGAGGTGCTGTACTGGCAGCACATGTGCACCTTCCTCCTCAGGATGGGGCCTGGCACTGTGGGGTGGGACAGCTGCTGTCAGAGCTGCTCTATGTGAAAGAGCTGTGCTGATGTGGTGGCACAGGCAAAGTGCTGCAGCACACAGGAATGGCTGGAAGGGGATTCATTAAGGCTTCTTTGCCCTGGACCCCTCTCAGAAAGGCACCAGAATGTGAGCAGAGTGCTCTGGCTGCCCAGACCTGTGGCACAAAGGTGAGACAAGTCCTGTCCAGGCATTTGGGTGCTTCTGATTTTAAGATGAAGCAAATCTCGTCTTTATGGTATTTAGTTACTCAGAGGCAGCACTGGCAAAGTGATGTGGCTGGACAGAGCCACAGCTGACCTGATCATTTATGTGTGTCTGTGTCTGCTTGTACCAAGTCCTGCAAATAGACTTCTTGTGACACTCTGCAGCCCCACCTTTGCTGTCCCAGTGTCATTCATAAGGTGTCTTGCCTGGTCACTGTGTGCTCTAGGCTGCTGTAGGAGACAGGGCTCTCCTGTCTGAGCTGAACATCCTGCTTGTTTTCATGTTGGAGAACACAATAGTCTCTGGCTCTGCAGAGAGGAGAGTCCCATCTGGCTGAGCAGCTCAGCCCTGCAGCCAGTCTTTCAGCTTCTTCTCTCAAGGACTCAAAAGATATACACAAAGATATCTAATTATAACCTGCCTCCCGTGGCTGCTGCACCAGTCTTACAGTCCCAAGTGTGACAATGCCAAGCTTTGATCAGTGGCCCTGCTGGGCTGAGAACAGGAGTGAGTTTTGCTCGCCCCCAGAACCTTGCTCTGTGGAAAGGGCAAACATCATGAATTTGACACCACAACTAGACATTTCTTCCTGGAGGAAAGGAGGGAGGTGATAAAGCTTTATCCTGCATGCCTGGCAGGATGAGAAGTCCTTCCCTGACACTGTCCTTTAAACATCTGTCCCAGGCCAGTCACTTATAGGGTCAAAATGGGAAAGGGACATCCCTCAGTTTAGCAAACTCCAAAGAGCTCTGGGGATGTGGTAGTGTGATGTCAATCACATCCTTTCTAGCCTGCAGGGAGTCCTGAGGTGACAGAAAGCTTCCAGACTCTGTCCTTTCCCTGAAAAGCCAGTTGTGCTTTGTGAAGCCCAGGCAGCCATTGTCCCCTGTCTGCCAACAGCATCCTCCGTGCCTTGGGCAGCAGGCTGTGCAGTCACAGACCAGAGGCACTGTGCAGGTCTCTGACTGATGTTCAAGGGCTTTGCAGTCACCTGCCTGGGCACTGGAAAGCAGAAATAAATACAAAATAGGGGAATGATGCATGAAAAGCATCGTGTCCTTAAGGTGGACCTAACTGAGCAGGAGGAATACAATGTGGAACAGGAGGAAGCCCAGGGAAAAATATCTATAAACCAAAATGCTTCTGTGTGATTTTGCAAAGCCATGCACTAAACCTGAGGTTTGATGCGTCAGTGATCTATAAAAGGCAAGCAGACGTTGCAGGGGAGCCATTGAGGTCAATCAAGGCGAAAGAACTGAGGCTGGTGACTTGGAGACCCTCTGCTGATACCTAAACAGAGGGGATGGGCAGTCTGGAGGCAGAGACCAGTGTGGCCCAAGGCAGAGTGGAAGATAAAACTGACCCCCCCACCCTGTTTGCAGCACTCTGAATTGAGGACTGGGTGTTGCACTCCACTGACAGAGCAATTCTACTCCATGCAGGCACATTGTGAAATGGCAAACAGAGGTGGGATGGAGAAAACCAGCAGGTGTGAGAGCAACCACTGAGGCTTTTCTGCTGCCTTTGCATTTCTAGAGGGCTCAGCCCTGGTTTGATCCTGTGTGCAAAGCACCGTCACCACGGGGTGCTGAAGACTCTGTGGTACAGCTGAGGTGACAGGAGATGATATGTCAGTGATGGCTGGCCCAGAGCACAGTGATGGGAAGCATCTCTCTCCAGGTGCATGAGTAAAAGGATGGTCTGTGGAATGGAAAAGGAGACTTCAAACCTTCCTCAGGTCTGTACCTTCCCATGGAAGGTGATTGTGTTGCTGCAAGGAGGAACTGAAGTGATTTAAATAGTCCCACATGTAACCAGGCCCTCCAGAGCAGACCCTTTTTTGTGAACTCACGTGGAGACAGCTTTTCTTTTTCCTTTTGCCTTTCTCCCTTCCTCTCAGCAGCAAGCAGAATAACGAGATGAGCTTTTGTCCTTTCCCAGAAACACTCTGCCCAGGCAGTGCTGGAAGCAGGTAGAAATCTCTCCCAAGTCCCATTTGGTAACTCTCAGATTGCCAGAAATCATTAACAGAGAAATTTTTCCACCCCACATTTGCAGGAATGTCCCTGTGGGAATTACCAGGGACACTAGCTGTTACCCTGACTGGTTCCCTGTGAGAATGAGGACAGAGACAGGACCTCAGAAGACTTCTTTGGCTTGCCCGTGTTTTTTCTGGTTGCCTCCAACCCAGTAAGCAGACACTGTACCAGGTACTTGGTTGGAAGGTGCTGCAATCTCATCTGGGAGTGGAGGAATGAAGTCCCACTTATGAGGCCAAAACATTCTGGTAGGGAAGGGTGGGAGTAAGTAGGATCCAGGGCCCTGCCAACTCATCCAGCCACATTATCAGGCTGCAATCAGATGCCTCAGCTGCTCCTTTCCCAGCACAGGCCACTCAGCCAGGCATCAAGTCCTCTTGCTACAGACTCCTGGCATCAAACAGAGCCATTAAGCACAAGGCAAGGGAACATTGCCCAGGCCTGGCTGTGGTGACACCGTTGATCCATCGTTTGCCGTAGTCCCTGGATGCAGCAGGCTGTGCTTTTGAGAGAGCAGAGATGCATTTCCTTGCTGGGTTGGGCAGGACAGGCTGGTGCTGCTCATGGTGAGCCAAAGCCTCAGTGCCCCCCTCCCAGCCCTCGGGTCTGACAGCACTGGGCAGCACTGCTTTGGAGAGTCTGAGTGTCTGCAGGGCTGAGGAGGCAGAGATGTCCATGTGCTGCCTGTTTGCCAGGCCCTAATGACTGAGTGGGGAGAAGAAGGAAAGTAGGATCTGGCAGGCTGAGCCAGGAGCTGGGCTGAATCCACACCACAGACCCTGGCTGCCTCCAGCCAGTATCATCCCCCTATTCGTCTGCTTGCTAAATAATTGAGCAGATTTTCTATTAAGCCTCCTTCAGAGTGAGCTAATGGAGCAGTGTTGGCCAGAGCTGGTGTCAGGATCCTGGCAGGAGCGAGCTCAGGGGAAGGGGTGAGGCCAGAAGGTGAGGCTGTGGTCCCCTGTGTGTGAGGGCACAGTGTAATTAGGGCTGGGCATATAGGTTGGAATGGGCTTTGTGGGAAGTGAGTGGCCATCCTGGGCTGGGCATGAGCTGTGTTGTGCCAGGGTTTGGCCACTGCTCTGCTCCTCGGGCTTCCCCCGTGCCCTGTGGACACCGTGTCCTCAGAGGCAGGGGCATGATGCTCTCAGTGTGAGGGTTAGAGGCAGACTAAGCGGACCCTGCTCAGTTGCCAAGTGGTTTTGGGATCACCTCCACTGGAAAGGTCAGGAGATCCCAGTCTGCAGGTTCCCAAACAGCCACCTACCTCTGTGCTCAAGCACTGCTGGGACCCTGGGGATTTGGCTGGTCGCTGTGGACATGGCAGTTCTCTGCAGTCCTGTAGGACACTATAATTACTGACCAATTAAACACTAATGCTCCTTTAACATGTGTTGGTGAGCGAGCTGTGGTGGAAGGAGGGGCAGGAGCAGGCATTTCAGGGACCACTCAGTCTGAAGGAGTCCTTGCTACCTTGCTCTAAGGTCTCAGAAGATGGGTGGTACCCCAGTTTTTCAGTGTGTAACATATCAGGGCGAGTGTGAGCAAGAGCACAGAAGAATGACCAGCTCAGACATAGATTTCATGGTGTCTCCGTTTGAGTGGGACACAAGTGTTTTGTTGAGACCAAACCACAGGGGAGACCCAAAACTCCTCCCCCT
>JAWWES010000024.1:17000267-17056845 GCA_035583135.1 Lophotriccus pileatus | reverse complement strand
TTCTCCTCCCCCACTTGAGCAAGGGAAAGAAAGGGACAAATTTTCCAACTTAGTTTTAAAAGCACAAAACCATGACACATGGTTAAAAAAGGAATCTGATCTTGCAGTTTTTACAAGCTGCCAGCTCCAAACGCTGTGTCCTGAGCAGTGGGACTGCCAGGGCTGGGCTCTCCCAGCGCCTCAAGGCTGTTGGGCACACACTGGGAGGCAGGAGCAGTGATTGTGCTGGCCAGCACCAGGCTTTGCTGCTTTGAGCTCTTTGGAAAACTGTGAGCATCATAAGGAAAGGATTTGGGTGCAGCCATGTTCATCATGTGTCCAGCCCCAGTGGCAGGACAGGACAGGACTGGCATTCAGAGCACCCACATTGTCCTGGTTGAGGTGTGAAGTGCCAGGGGAGGCAGGAGTCAGCATTGGATGCTGATCCCCAAAGCTAGTCCTTATCCCAAAGCTAGTCCCTGTCCCCACACATGCTGGCACAGGTCCCTGTGTGCTGGGGCTGCTGTGCTTTGTGCTGAGCCACTGCTTTACCCTGCAGAGTCCAGGAGCAGGAGGGTGCTTTGGCGGGAGCCGGGGCTGTGATGGTGCAGATGGCTGCTGAGAGAGGACAGGGTATTCCTTGGGGAACATCCATTAGGTTTCTCAACTCCTGCCTGTCAGGGAGGCTGTGCTCCCGGCTATGTTTTTCCTTGCTGAGATGTTCTGCCTTTCAGGCTGGTTAATGAACTGCTTCGACAGTTCGAACCGCCCTCCCCTGCTCATTGGAGCAGCAGTGTGGTGTGGGATCCTTTCTAAGCGTCAGGAAAGTGTGAAAAGCAGCAGCAGGATTTTCGTGGTTAAAGGCAACGGGATCCCTGGGGGCACCACTGATACAGACCTCAGATATGCTGTTCCCAGCAGAGCAAGGCTCAGCCTTCCTGCAGGGATAGGAGAATTACAGGCAGCCTAGAAGAGCTCTCCTGGGCTTTTCCAGGCTGCTGTGTCCCTGGGAGTCCCTGAGCTCCCTGGGAGTCTTTCTTACACTGCTTGATCTGAGCTTTCCCTAAGCTTCAGTTGTTACCCTCAGCTGAGGATGCAGGTTTGCAGGAGCACTAATGCCTGGGAAGCTGGTGTTGGCACCAGGGAAGGGGAAGGTTTGCGAGGAGACTGACAAGGATGGAGACAGCGGGTGGGTAACGCTCACTCTGGGTGCTGGAGCCTGGAGCAGCACTTTTCCTGTTGGAGGAAGATGTGGTGCTTAGATGTGGCAAGTGCTCTGGCGTGGGCTTGGCACTGTCTCAGCAGGCATGGGTGGCACTCGGGGCAGTGCCCTGGTGTGGTTTAGACCTGGGTGCACTCACCTGGGCTTCTTCTCTTTCCCAGACATTCCCAGGTCAAATTGAAACCATCCTTCCCATGGATCCCTGCCTGGGTGCAAAACCAGAGGGTGGCAGCACCTCATCTGCACCCTCAAGGTGTCACTCACCTCTCTGTCTGACACCTTGTCCCCCCCTGGCAGCCCCCGGTGTGGCCGGCGCGGTGTCCTGGGCTCACGGGGACGCTGAGCTAACACGAGGTGACAGGGCCAGCAGTGCTGGGTGTGGGGGAGCAAGGGTACAGCCTGGCAGGGCCTGTCGCTCCACATCCCGTCACCTTCAGGGCCGCAGGGGCACGGATCACGGATCGCGTGGAGCTGCGCGCCAGGTCGGCGTCAGGAGCAGTGCCGGGAGGCTGCAGCTGTCTCAGGATAGCTGCTCTTCCAAACACTGTCCCCTCTTTAGGTGGGTGAGGGGTTTCTGACAAGTGCTTTAGGCACAGTTGGGTTTTTCTGCTGGGAAAAATGCTGCTTGTTTGCTGGCAGGAAAAGTTGAAGGATGTGTGCTAGTCTTGTCCCAGTGCCACAGGGGCATTCCCCTCCCACCAGTCACAGGGCTGCCAGCAGCTCAGCCAACATGGGGTTGCAGGTTGGGGTGCAGTTCTATGAAGGGTCCTGGTCCCCGCTGTGTCCGAGCTGTGCTCCTGCCTGCAGGATGGCCCTGTCCTGCCCTGTCCTGCACATGATGGCCACATGCTCCTGCTCCAGCTGTGGATGGGATGCTGGTGGCCAGCAAATGGGTACAATACCCTTATCCCTCTGTAGGGTCAGGCAGGTGTTTTGGGGGGCAGAGTCAGTCCCTATGCCAGGCCAGTTCAGGGCTGGATGACAGGAAAGGCAGCACAGGTTACATCAAGTCAGGGATCTCCATCTGCAGGGGACACTGGGACTGAGACAAAGGCAGGGCCAGTCCCCTCCTGAGCGGTGCCTCTCCCCTGCATCTAAACCCTGCTCATCCCTTTTGGGGTCTGGATGTGCCCTTGTGTCAGTCAGTGCTGCTCCCTCCTGATCTCCCAGGCATCCCTTTGGGGACCTGCCCTCCAGGGAAAAACCTCCTCTCGCAGCAGCTCCAGTCCTGCTCAGCACATTTAACCCCCTTGCCATGGCCACCCAAACGCCATTTGATGGGAACAGAGGCTGCAAGCCTTGTGCCAGGCCAGCAGGAATTCAGGGCTCCCTCAGCCCCTGAACTGCCACTGCTGTGCCCAGGAGCTGCGAGGTGGCTGCACGCTGCTGCAAGGGCAAGGAGACACTCAGCCCAGCGTGAGCTTAAAAAAATAGGCATTTTTATTCCAATGGAACTAGAGAATTACGACCCAGGAGAGGGGAGGAATACTCACATTTATCGATAGGCTGATTAGGTTACTGCCTAAATAGCTGTGCTTGAGCAGTGTCCGCCTCAAGGAGAAGCAGCGCAGGAGCGTGGCGCAGCGGAGACCTCATTGTCCTTGGTGGCACGGGGAGCGCTGAGCAATGCGGGCCAGGGCGCTAATCCTGCCTTCGCTGTTTACAGCTCCTCGGGAAGCAAAAGCTTGTAAGGTTTGCTTGGCTGCGTGGCTGGGCAGGTGCTGAGCTCCATCCCCCCTGCGTGGCCACGTTTGGGGAGAGGGTGTGTAACCCCCCTTGTGAGGGGGTCGTGCTCCCCCTGCTCTTAGCCATGCTGATAGGGACTGGCTGGGAGACCACAGTGGCATTGCCATCCCCAAAGGCCTTGTCATGAGTGAGGACAAGTGTCCCACATGTCACAGCTATTCCTTGGCCTGGGGGTCTGTGGCGGCGGTGTCAGGTCCGGCATCTCATGACTGGGGACGTGGCAGATCCCCAGCCCCAGTGTCACCATTAGGGAGGGTGGGTGCCCAAAAGAAGGGGGTTTTCTCCAGCATGCTGGGTTCATCAGCATTACCCTTGTGCTAATGAGGCTGTTGCCAGTGGATTATGCAAGGAGCTCTTGCTGGGCACCAATGTGCCTGAGACCCAAAACCCACCAGGAGCCCGTGGCTGAAGCAGTTGTGGGTGATGATGATCACTCCCATGGGTCGCAGTCAAGCCAGGAACTCGGGGTGCCCAATAATCCTGTCCTAGCAGCGATGGAGACCGGCTGTCATGAGGCACTGGTTCTTCTCCCAGCTCTGCCCCGCTACGACACAATGGGGGTGTCAGAAAAGACAGAGCTGATGGACTCTGTGTCTGACTTGAGCTGCAGGACCTTGGGGTGCTTGGGGTCGGGGAACTCCTCGCCGAGGGCCAGGCGGATCTTGCCGTTCTGCGTCTCCCTGATGGGCTCGAGGAAGACGACGTGCTTGTTGGCGCTGGCCTTGCGGTTTGGCCCGTCGGTGGCGGGGGGGGTGGTGCTGAGGATGGAGGACTGGGCGCTGCACTCCTGCGGGGGGCTGAGCGGGGCCGGCTTCTTGCAGCAGCGCAAGCAGCGGCACGGCGTGAGGTACAGGTAGATGATCACCAGCACCAGGCTCACGATGCAGCCCAGCAGAGTCGTGAGGCCAGTGCTGAAGGTCTCCCCGGCTGGCTTGGGGTACTGGACGGTCACGTTGAACTCGCACAGCCTGCTGAAGTTGTGGGTGCTGTTGGTGAAGCCTACGTAGACCCCCGAGTGCCAGGGCTTGGCTGCAGCGATCCTCAGGCTGCCGTTGCGAAAGACCTCCAGGGAGCCGTCGCTGTTCCCCGGGTGTTTGATGGGCTCGTGTTGAGGGGAGATCCACACGTAGGTGGTGGCCGAGGGCGGCAGGCTGGTGTTGCAGGTGAGCAGGATGGGCTGGCCCACCATCACCTGGAAGGGCAAGAGGCGCGCGTCTTCGGGGCCCGCCGAGCAGTTCTCAAACATGGGGCTGTATTTGTGGAGCTTTATCAGAGACCTGGGCACGTTCCCAGACACCTTGCAGGTGTGTTCCTCGAAGAAATCCTTCACGGAGCTGAATCCTCGCTGCTTCCAGCGCTGGAGCATCAGGTAGAGCGGGCAGCTGCACCTGATGGGGTTGTTGTGCAGGTACAAACCGTTCCTGATGTTTTCGGGCAGAGCCGCCAGCACCTCCACGGGGATGCTGCTCAGGCTGTTGGAGGAGAGGTCCAGCGTGCGGAGGTTGTAGATCCCCAGCCCCTGCACCGTGTGGAAGGGGAAGGTGGTCAGGTTGTTCCAGCTCAGGTAGACTTTCCGCAGACCACTCAGCTTGGCGAAGGCGTTTTCATCCACCCGCGTGATGCGGTTGTTGTAGAGCAGCAGCTCCTCCAAGCTCACCAGTGCCTCGAAGTAGTGCGTCTCCACGGCATGCAGGTGGTTGGAGGACATGTCCAGGTGCCGCAGGTAGGAGGCATTGTGGAAAGCCTGCGGAGAAAGGTCCCGAATCTTGTTGTGACTGATGTGGAGGGCCTCGAGGTGCGGGAGGGCAGCCAGCCAGCGGTCGTGGAGCTGGGTGAGGGCGTTGTGGCTGAGGTCCAGTGTGGTGGTGGTGGACGGCAGTGCCTGGGGCACATGCTGCAGTGTCTGCCGGCTGCAGCTCAGCAGGTCGGAGGTGCAGATGCAGGCGGAGGGGCAGAGGTGGGACTGCGGGGAGGCTCGGGGAGCGCGGCCGGGGGCGCACAGCTGGAGCAGCAGCAGCAGCAGCAGCTTCGCCACCCGCGGCCAGAGCCGGTCTGCGGTCACCGGCGGGGACATTGTGGCGGGCAGGAGCCCCTGTGCAGCCCGGCAGCACAGTCGGGCTCGATGAGACGCGAGAGAAAGCGTGTCGCCGTCCTCCCTGCTCTCCCCCGGTGCTGGCTTGGCTCTACCAAGCATCCAAAGACTCCCCTTTGCACCCCGCGAAGGAGGATCCCGATTCCAGCCGTGAGGCTTGAAAAGAGTTAAAGGGCAGCATCGCCCTGCCCGGCTCCGCCGCGGCTCACCTGAGGCTGCCCCGTACCTGTGCTCCGGCGGGCCGGGGGCGGCGCGGGCACGGCTGGGAGCCGCCGATCCGCATCAGGGGGGCTGAGGCGCTCCGGCGCTCTGTGTCGGGCTGTGCGTGGGCGCCTCGCCGCCTCCTGGAGCTGCGCATCCCTGGAGTGCGAAGTTTCTCAGCGCTCAGCGCCGCCGGGGCACATCCCCGCGCTCCAGCCTCCGGGAGCCCCGTGCGGGTCCCTCCCGGGCAGCACCTCCCAGGAGCCGGGCGCGCTGCGGGAGCGCGATCTCGCGCCTGCCCCTATTTAGGCGCGGGCGGTGCGCGGCGAGGGGGCCGGGCGGGATCCCATTGGCCCCGGCGCGGGGAGTGGTGGCCCCGGCCCTGGCCTCGGCCCTCCCTGCGAATGGGCAGGGCGAGCGCAGCCCTGCGTGGTCGCTTGTTCCCCGGGGAGCTCAGGGCCGCTCCGGCCGTACCGCTGAGCAGCCGCGTCCCTCCCGCCGGAGAACGGCAGCTGCGACCGGCTCTAATCCGTCAAGCGGGTGCTCCGCCACTGCCCAGCCTCTGGGAGGATGCTGGAATAAACCCACCCCGTCGTCACCTCTGGGAGCCCCTCGTGTTCCATCCTGCGCCCAGGCTGGGAGTGGGGATGGCGGCCACCCCCGCAGTGCTCCTTATCTCCCAGCCGTGGTCCTTCCCCCTGCGCGCATCCTGAGCGCCTCCTGCACAAGCTGTTGGGGACCCCCCAGCACCCTCGGCCATGGGGTGAACAAACAGGATGGCTGAGCCCCGCAGGGTCCTCACAGGCGGAGGGGGAGCCATGGGCTGCTGGTGGAGAGGGGGCGGCCACAGGGTGAAGGACACGCAGGAATGTCATTATCCAGAGCCCAGGCGGTTAGTGGAAAGGGGAGAGCTGGGGAATTGGTTTCCATTAGGGCAGCAAAAAGCTAATTTGGCGGCTGCGGCTGCTGCGAGTCAAGGGGCTGTTAACCCCCTGTGCCCCGGCTCAGCCTGTGCCAACCGGCTGTTCCCTCACTCCTCCTGCCCCTCCTGCCGCTGGAGTGGCTGGGCTTGCCCCTGGGCCGGCCACGGAGCCAGCTCTGCTCCTTGTCAAGGGCCATGAACAGTCCACGGCACTGATGCCCGATGGAGACACCCACTAAGGTGCCCTTCATCCCTCCTGCCTGTCCCTGCTGAAGCCAGGGAGAGCCACGGCTGCTCCCTCCTGTCTTATGGGGGGGCACCTGCTTGCCCTGGGGGCACCCTGAGCTGTCCCCTTGGTGCAGGGGGGCCACTGCCCCTGGTGTGAGGCTGCTGTGGGACATCTCCCCTTCTCCCCTGCAGGGCTGTGACCCAGGGCAGCGCCGGCAGCTCCAGCCACTCCGTGGGCACCGGCGCGAGGGCTGCAGCCTCAGCAAGTGCTGATGCACCATATTTATCACCAGAGCCTCTGAGTTGGGGCTGACAGAGGAGGAGGAGGAGGATGGCTGCTGCCCTTTGGCTGCAGTTGGGCATGTTTCCCTGGCTCTCAGGGAATGGGGGGACCATCAGCTGTGGCTGCAGCCGGCTGGCCTGGGCCTGCAGGGTGTGCTGTCTGTGATCTGACTGTGTCTCTTGGCAGGGCCGAGCGAGCGACAGCGGTGCTGCTGGCGGATCCCTGCTTCCAGCTGCGCTCCATCCAGTACCTGCTGGGCCACGCCGAGCCCTCGGCCCTGGCAGCCGCTGCCCCGGCCACGGACAAGCGCCATTTCTCCCTGCATACCTGTAAGTGCCTGCACTGCGCTGGGAGCTGGGCTGTGCTCACCACCTGCCCACAGCTGGGCTGGGAACGGGGCTGATGGTGGTGTCTGTGTCCCCTGCAACATGTCCCAGCCCCTTTAGTCCTGGGGACAGACATCCATGACCCTTATCCCCCAGCAGGGGCACTTTGGATGGGGATGTCTCCAGTGCCTGCTTGTCAGCAGTTCTGTCCCTCTGTGCCCAATGTCCAGCTTGCTGTCCTCAGTATGGGGATCCCTGTCCTGGCTGGTCCCCAGCCAGGTGGGTGATGCAGCTGCCACCCATCATCTGCAGGTCCCCACCCATCATCTGGGTGATGCAGCTGCCCTGCATCACCCAGAAGCCTCAGGGCAGCCCGAGGGTCCCATCCACCCCACACACACCCACTCTGTCCCTCCCAGACACAGAGTACATCAGTGCTGAGGAGCTGGCAAAGGTGGAGAAGATGCTGAGCCACCTGAGCGAGGAGTCCAAGCAGGCAGCTGCCACCACACTGGTGAGTGTCCCCTCTCCCCAGCCCTGTCCCCGTCCCCAGCAGCAGCCCCACCTCTGGCACAGCTGCCTTGAGACACAGGGCTTTGTCTGCCACATAACTGCCTGGTGACCCCCACAGCCCACCAGCGAGGACGACCTGTGCCCCATCTGCTACGCACACCCCATCTCTGCCATCTTCAGGCCCTGCTCCCACAAGTCATGCAAGTGAGTAGCTCCCATGCCTGACCCCCACCAGGACAACTGCCAGCCTCCAGCCCCCTGTGCCATGAGGGTGGGGGGCTGATGCTCTTTCCTCCTCTGTCCCAGAGCCTGTATCAACCAGCACCTGATGAACAACAAGGACTGCTTCTTCTGCAAGGCCACCATCACAGGGGTGGACGACTTCACCAAGCCAGCCAGCTCGTAGAAACCAGCCCCGCCCCACAGGCTCCCTCAGCTGACTGGGGTGGTCCCCCCTGCCCCATGCTGGCTTGTCCCCAAACGCTGGCCCTGCTCAGGGCCTTGGGACCTCACCCAGAGGGCCAGGACCCAGCACAGGGCTGCAGTGTGGGGCAGGGGGCTGCAGGGTGGGAGAGGCTGGTGTCCCCTCACCTGGCAGCCTCTGCCCCGTGGGCCATTCTCAGGGAGGGGAGCCCGAGGCCTCGGCTCTGCGGCAGCGCTGGGAACACGTGGCAGCTCCAGGGCAGGGGGGCCGGGCTGGGCGGTTGGGCTGTTAACTTGCCCCTGCCTGGGGGCTGACTTCGTGAAATGCAACATTAAATTATTCTTCCTTATGTGGTGCCTTGAGACACGGGGAGGGGAAGCCAGACCGGCCCTGGCAAGCGACCCAGTGTTTGGGCCATGCTCAGGTAACGCTGAACGGTAAATGGAAATATAAATATTTAATCCAAGGAGGGCCGGGGCCGCAGGGCACTCTGCTACATGATGATGCGCGGCTCTGGCACGGACTCGGCGATGGATTTGTGTGGCAGCACGTTGGCCCCGTTGAGGTAGAGCTCGTCGTTGACGATGACATCCTCGCCCAGCACGGTCACGTTCTCCATGCGCACCTGCCCGGAGAGGCCCCGTCACACCTGCCCGGCTCAGCCCCAGGGCTGTGCTCCCACTCCTGCCCACAGGCACCGGCACATCCCTCCAGCCACAGCCTGAGAGGCGGGAGGGCAAGAGCTGAGCTTCAGTACCCTGCAGGGGTACCCAGGGCCTCACCCACTGGCCCACGGAGCAGCTCCAGCCCACGATGCAGGACTCCAGCCAGGAGTGGGAGCGGATGCGGGCCCCCTCCAGCACGGTGCAGCGTTTGATGCGCACCCCGTCCTCCACCACCACGCCAGCCCCGATCGTCACGTTGGGTCCGATGACACAGTTTGCCCCAATCTTGGCACTGGGGTCCTGGAAGAAGATGGGCTGTGCCAGGGCTGGGAGGGCAGACAGAGCTCTTGGCACAGTCCAGGCCACTGGGCCAGTGTGGGGACAGGAGGGCACAGCTCGAGGATGGCAGTGAGGAGTGCAGTGGGACAACACGGGGAGCCCAAGACATGTGCCTGGGGGTGGTGTGCTGGGGGCTGGCACTTACCACCAGCACGTTCCCTACAACACCGGGCCCCGAGTGCAGCTTCTCAGGGTGCTGAGCCCGCAGCGCCTGCAGGTACATGCACATGCCCGTGAGGAAGTCCTTTGGCTGCCCAATGTCCATCCAGAAGCCTGTGGGGATAGAGCTGCGGTGACAACCCCCAGAGCAGGGGTGGCAGAGCAAGAAAGACCCCCTGATGCTGCTTGCACTGTGCACAGGGCCTTACCCTGCAGCTCCATAGCGTAGAGCTGCCCGTCCTGCGCCATGGCCGGGAAGATCTCCTTCTCGATGGAGGTGGGGCGCAGCTGCAGGGACAGGAGCAGGCCTGAGCAGGGGGCCCGGCCCCCCAGCCTGGCCCAGCCCAGCGCTCCGGCTTGTACCTGGATGCGCTGCAGGATGCCGGGGTTAAAGATGTAGAGCCCGGCGTTGATCTTGTTGGACACGAAGACACGCGGCTTCTCCACGAAGCGGCAGATGCGGCCGGTGTCGGCCTCACACACCACCACGCCGTACTTGGCCGGCTCCTCCACGCGGGTCACCACCAGCGAGCCCTCGCCGCCGTGCTGCCGGTGGAAACGGGCCAACGCCGCGAAGGGGAACTCGCAGATCACGTCGCTGTTGAGGACAAAGAAGGGCTCCCCGTCCTCGGCCAGCAGGTCCCGTGCCAGTGCCAGCGGCCCCGCTGCCCGGCCGGGAGTGACCCCGCGGGGACGCGGTGAGCCCAGTGCCCGGGTCCTGCTGGCCCCGCCTCTGCCCGTCCCAACATCCTCCTCCCCAAGTCCCCAGTCCCTCTGGATCCTCAGCTGGCCTCGCTATCCCTCGTCCTGCCCATGTCCATCCTGGTATCCCCCTCCCGGTGCTCCCGATCCTCCCATCCCTAAGCTGTCCATACCCACGCTGCTGTCCATGCTGTCCCACTCCCGTTGTCCCCCAGCCCTGCCGGACCCATCCTGGTGTCCCCCCTAGCACCCACGCCGGTGTCCTCCCTAGCACCCCCCCGCAGCCCCCGGGCCTCCTCCATCCCGCTCGCCCCCACCCCTGCACGCATCCTACCTGTGCCCAGCGGCTCCTTCTCGTGGGACATGGAGATGCGGATGCCGAGCTGCGGGCACAAGGTGAGTGGCGGGGAGGGCCGGGTTGCGGAGGGAGACGGGGGAAGGTGGAAGGGCCCTTACCCGTTGTTCCTGCTCCCGCATGGCGGCTTCCAGCGCCTCCGACATGTAGCTCACCGCCAGCACCACATGGCTGACGCCCGCCTGCGGGAGCGCGGGTCAGCCGGCGGCGGGGCGGCCCCCGCACCCCCCGCGCCCCGCGCCCCCACCTGCCGGAGAGCCTCCAGCTGGTGCAGCAGCACCGCCTTGTTGCAGAACTCCACCAGCGGCTTCGGCCGGCTCAGGGTCAGCGGCCGCAGCCGCGTCCCGAAGCCGCCCACGAGAATCAGCGCCCGCATCCCCCCGCGTCCCGCGCCAGCGCCCGCACCGACACGTCAGCGCCTGGCGCGCTGGGCGCGTCACCGCCGCGCGGCCCCGCCCTGTCCGCGTCCTGCGGCCCGCCCCGCACAGCCCGTCCTTCCCCGTCCTACAGCCCGCCCCGGACACAGAACCCGGCCCGCACAGCCGGCCCTCCCCCGTCCTACAGCCCGCCCCGGCACAAAGCCCGCCCCGCACACCCCGCCCGCCCCGATCCTACAGCCCGCCCGCCCGGGCCCTAGAACCCGCCCAGCTGCCACGGCCCGTCCACTCCCAGCGCTCATCCCCACCCATCCCGCACTTGTCCTCCTGCCCGCCCGCCCCAGGGGCAAAGCGGTCCCGCTCCCCGCCGCAGCGGCCGCACGGCCGGTCCCGGCTGCAGCCCTGCCCGGGCTCCCCCGAGGAGAAGAGGGCAGGGGCAGGGCCGTACCCCGCATGGGCGGTGACGCTTAACCCGATCCCCGTCCCCGCGCTCAGACGCGGCAGAGGCAGGCACAGCACGCCGCGGACAAAAACAGATCCTTTAATGTTTTTGGTTCTCTGGTGAAGCACAAACAGGGTGGTTATTCATGTAAAAACAAACGGGGCCAAGGCTATGTACAAGCTGTGGAGTCCCACCGCGGTGGTCCGAAGGGGAGGGAGGCGGCTCCCGCGGAGCACCAGCAGCGTGGCAGGTCTGTCACGTCCCGGTGAGGTGGGAACAGCGGGAGTGGGCAGGGGAAGATACCGAGGGGTTCCCCAGGAGGTGGGGCCTGGCCTGCCTGAGCACAGCCCCCAGGGGACAAGGACATGCAGAGGGGGGCGGCGATAGGCCACGCTGGGGCAGGGGCAGGGGGGTAACACGGCTGTTGGGGGCCCTGGGACACCTGCTGGCTACAATCAGCCCCTCATCCAACCTGTCTCTCCTGCAAACCTGCTCCCTGAAAATCCTGTGAGTCCTGGCAAGGCAGCAACCCGCAGGAGCGATGAAGTAACCGTGCCCAGGATAAAGGTCCTTGTCCAGAGGGCAGGAGCGGAGTGACGGCTTGGACAAGTGTTGAGCTGGGAGACAAGCAGAGAGAGCTGGCCCGGCCCCTGTCCCCTTCCCCACCAGTGGCACAGACCTGTGCCCGCAGCTGGCCGAGCACCCGCGCTTTCCGAGAGACCTGTGCACACATGGAGTCGGCACACATGCGACATGCGAGTATTCCCAAACGAGCTTTCCTGAAGGAATTAAAAAAACCCAAACCCAACCCTGGCCTGGCGGGGAGCCACGGTAATGGTAACGCCATGGAACGAGTCAGTGAGACCAGGAGGGAGCAGCCGGGGGTGCACAGAAACAGGGGGTGATGTGGAGCAGGGTACAGTCTGGTACCACCAGGCCACAGTATCAAACGTTAATGCCTCAAGGGAGGCCAGGGGACATTTATTTTGGGACAGACTGACTCCAGGAAGCAAAGCTAAACAAGCAGGCAGTGGCACTCACCGCTCAGCCAGGTTCCCCCTCACCTGGCCCCTGGAGACCATCAGGGAGGAGAAGGGGGTCAGCCCCAGCCCTTAGCTCTTCCACCACCCCCAGGCCCATGGAAAGGGCAGGGCCTGGGAGCAGAGGGCATCTTTGTGCTGGAGGGACAGATTCAGTAGGGCCTGTGGGATCAACATTACAGGAGGGGAAGGGTTGAAATGGTCCAAAATGCCCCGCTGCACAGCTGGGGTCATCTTAACTGCTACAGATACTATTGCTAGCCCATGAGCTGAGTGCTTGCTTGGTCAGTGGTCCAGGGCAGAGTCACTCCCTCAGAGCCCCGTGCCTGCCTGTGCCACACCATCAGAGAGGGAGCAGGCCCTGGGCTCGAGCACAGCTCCAGGTGCGTTCCCTCCCAGCCGCAGCTCTGCCAGGGGTTGCATTTGGTCATTTCATTTCTGTGTCTGGGGTGGCTACTCACAGTGCCCAAACAGCAGAAAAAGGCAGCATCAAAAGCAAAGCCCCGTTGGCAAAACCCAGGGCAGAGCCAGCAACACTGACTGCAGGGACCGGCACCTGAGCTGCTCATCAGCGGCCACACAGATGCTGCCAACCGTTAGTGGAGCGCCCTTTCCAAACAGCTCTGGAGAATTTCAAAGGGAAGGCTCTCCTGGGGGCTCCTGAGGCAGGAGGCTCCTCACACCAGAGCTCCAGCCACGTGAAGAGCCCCAGGCTCTCCTGCTTTCTCATCCCTACATCCAAGTCCTCCCTCCAAAATGCGCACACAATGAGCGAAGAACCAAGACACCCGACACCCAGCAGGCATCTACAGAGCCTCCTCCAGAAGGCAGAGCTAGCGCGGTCGGCACCGTCTGGTCGGCACGAGGAGCTCTTCCATCCTGCCTCCCTCGGCTCTCCTATCCAAGTACATTTAAAAACAACGGAGCGATACAGTTGTTTAAAACCAAAGTTGCGTTTTTCCTGTGGTAGTAGGTGGTCTTGTCTGCTCGGGCCACCAGGACAAGAATAAGAGGCCGTAGCCCAGGGCTACTGGTTTTCCTCGCGCATCTGTTCCATGATGTTGATGAGGCTTTCCAGCCCGAACACGTAGCCCATGTCGGGCCCGTCGTGCACAGTGGGGTCATCGCGAAAGCCTTTGAAGGTGCTGTGTGCAAAGTCAATCATCCGCACGTCCACCTTGGGCTGTGCCGAGGAGCCGGGCTCGGTGCTGCCGCCGTCCTGGAGGCTCTCGGGGACAGAGCCGTCCACCCGCTTCAGGCGCGGCTCCGGCCGGCGCTCCACGAACATCCCCGCCCGGCTGTCCTTCCCATCGTAAATGATGAGCAGGGAGCTGGAGTAGAAGCGGTAGGAGGCCTGTCTCTCCAAAACCGCCTTCAGGCTCCGCAGCTTGGCAAGGACAGGCTCAAAGAGGTCCTTGCGCAGCTCGATGCCGTTGTGGAGGTACTGGTAGAGGGCATTGCGGAAGCCTTCGATGGAAAGACCGCGTCCATAGTATTTATTCCTGCATAAGTAATGCCCTGTGTCCAGCTGATAGACCTGGAACACCAGAGGAAACACACATCAAGTGGGTGCAACGGGCTAAGGCCACACACAGAGCCCTGCACTGTTCTGTCCCCACCATGATGGAGAGGGAGCAGGACACAGCTCTGCCTGTTCCCTGAATCCCAAAGCAGTTCATGGGTGCACCCCACGGGCGCACTCAGGGTGCCCGAGCACCAATCCTCTCCCATGACACCCAAAAGGCAGCTCATCAGTCCCAGTGCCCCACACATGGGCACGGCACAACTGACCCCAAGGGTTAAACAGCAAAGTCTTAGGCCCACTCAGACAATCCTCTGTCAGTGGGAGCTGCCAACACCTATTGCCATTATGTGGCACGTGATTAACACGGAGCCCTCGTTGCTTTAGAGTCTGTGGGCAGAGATCTGTGGGTGGGGAAGGGAGCAACCATTGCACAACAGCACCAGCAGCAAACTCCTGTGCACAGGGCTCAGCCACAGCAGAGCAACTTTTTAACTCTCAGTCCAGCACAGAAGGAAATCTTAGGCAACTCCCTCCCCAGGCATCATGATTCTGGCTGAACATTAAGCCCCAAAATAATTTTATTAGACAATCCCCTAATTGTCTGTGAACAGAACAGCTCTGGAAAAAGCAGGCCAGCTCAGGAGAAGCAGGTTCCTTTGTTCTAGGCTTAGAAAGGAAGACAAAAATAGCATGAATGCTGGTGTACCTACCTACAGTGGGAGATTCAAACTCAATGCTCAGCAGAAAACACTAACTGAGAGGTTTAATGAGGCTGCAAAAAGGAATGTCCAGCACCTGCAGCCTGGTGGATCCCTACCTGCATCCCACACACACGCACGCCCAAGGTGGCAGAAGTGCTCTGTTCACATTTCTTCATCTGCCGAGCAGCCTTCTCCTCAGACGCATCATCTCCGTGCTGCCTGGTCCCCATCTTCAGATCAAGCACACAGGGAAGCTTGAAGTGATGCACCACATTCTCCAGCAAGAGGAACTCTGGGAGGCACGTCAAGGAGAGCTCACCCACCAGAGACACCCCAGGGCTACCACAGACAGGGACGTGGGCCAGCAGCAGATAGGGCTGGGCAACAAAGAAATGGGAACCCAAGAACTGACAGGGCAAACTGTTTGGGGAGGTGAGGAAAAAGCCAACACCCAAACAATGGCACCCAGGCTCTGACAGCTGGTAGAAGAAAACACCCTGGAAAGTGGAAGGCCAACAGTAAGCAGGGAGGTCACATGCAGGTGTCCTGGAAATCCAGCAGGGGAAAACACTGGTGAGAGGAAGGACATGGTAGGCCAGCAGGAATTGCTGATCCCTTAGGAGAGAGCTTAAAGTCTAATCAAATTAGCCATTTGGCCATATGGATAAACAATACAATCCCCACGGACTGAAAACTCAAGGCTCAAGTAACAGTAGGGTTGGCCTGTCCAGAACAGCAACATTGCCTGACCCGTGGGGGGGAAGTGGGGAGGTGACAAAGCCAGGAAACAGCGCAGTAACAGGAGCCCTCAGTCACCAGCACACAACGGGCAGCCCCTCCACCAGGGCACAGTGCTGACAACACACCCCAGGCACTCTGTGCAAAAGCTTACTCCAAAGGGAGGATAAAAAGAACCCCAAAAAAGTGTGCCCCACAGGGCACAGCTCAACATGTTACCCTGAAAGGCAACCAGAGCACAGCTAGATTAAATCTGCAAGAGAGAAACTGTGTTTGGTTTTGAAAGAGGAACTTCATAAAAATAAGGAAGTCTGTTTAAAAAGGGCAGGACTGCCAGAGAGAATGATTTCTCTGCAAGTGATGCAGGCTATTTAAAAATAAAAGCTGGAGGCTTGAAGCACACACTTGAGAATTGGAGAAGGAAGCCCACAGCAGTTAAAATGATGAACAGTACAGCTATTAAAAGTAAGTTTGTTTCTATGTGAGGAAAACAGAATCAAGCTCCACCAGGCGAAACAAAATAACCCTGTAAGCTGGCAAGTTCAGCAAAAGCAAGAGGAGCCATTTGTGAAGGCACAGAAAAACACCAAAACCCATCTTCAACCATATGAAGCAGCCAGTCAGACTGCCTGGGGGTGGAATGAGGTGATCTTTGAGGTTCCTTCCAATCCAAACCGTTCTGGGACTCATTAATGTCACAGTATGGGAAGCAGGAAGGAACAGTAAAAAGGAACATGTAACTCAAGCGTGGTTGTGAAGGACAGAAACGCCAAAGGAAATTCAGGCTGAGCTGCCTCAGGCCCACCTGACACACCCAGCTGTGCTTCCCAAAGGATACTGTACAGCTTTCGGTCCTTGGACTCTGACCTCATGCGGCTCAGCTGCTGCTTGTGGCAACGCAGGCTCCAGGGGTTATAGCTGATCTTCTCAGAGCTCAGACCACTGTTCCCATCCAACATCTGAAATGGAACATCTGAGTGGATGTGCAAGTCCACCCTGGGACTCTTCGATTCCTGGATGCTGCTGGTGTAAAGACAGAACAAACTTGCCTGTTAGAATCGACGAGTTCTCCAGGTACTTATGACTGTCACATCTTCCCCTGGCACACAACCAGAAGTTTGTTCCTTCTGCTGCACACAACACAAACCTTCTTATGAGCAAATCCTCACTAATATCCTGGGCTGTGGACCCACAGTGAACCATCTGGTCTATCTAACAACTCTGCTAGGCTGTTACCCTAATTGATACAAGTGAGCAGGAACATGTGTTTCTCGAGAGCTCTGGCTGGTGAGAGAGACCCATATTCAAAGTACCCTGGGAAGAAACCTCTGGAGAAGTGTTTGAATCTGCTCCACATGCTTTGGTTCCACATCTCATACACTGCCAAGGGTTATCCTGTGCCAGAAACATTTCATGTGGACGAGCTGGTCCTGAACCCAGCAAAACTCCTGACACAGTTTGCAGTGCCACAACGTGCCGGGCTAGCAAGTGCATGACAGCCTGGCCACCATACGGAAGTGCAAAACATCCTCAACCAAAGGAATGGGGAAGCGAGATCTCCCACTCATCATGCTGGCACTCAAAGTTTTACCTTTCAGTGCTATCACTGGCCAGGCCAGGCTTCTCCTCCTTGTGCTCGGTGCCGCTGCTTGACCTGTGAAGGCTCCGGCGCGAGTGCTTGCGCCGGGGCTGGTCCCTCTCTGGCATATCATCCTGCTCCAGAGCCTCGTTCTCCACGTAGGGATAGGCCACCAGGTTAATGTAGCCATCACTGTCTCCCTCAAAACAGACAGAAACCACACCTGCAAGGGAGAAGCGACGTGTCAGTTCTGTTTCCCGGCAGAGAGAATACACAGCCCAATTGTTCAGCAGCAGGGAGGAAAACGTAGCTCACAGAGCAGCAGAGCAAACCCAGAGCAAAGAAAAGGGGTTTAAGACTACAAGAACCCAACTGCTGTTAGCACAGCACAGAGGAAAAATCCCCCTGGAGTTCTCTGTGCCGCTACCTGAGTGAACAGTGGCAGCAGCAGGGAAAGCTCTGCCACCACAGGAAACAAGGACAAAAGTGCAGCTGGGAAGCTGAGGGTGTGATTATTTCCTTCCTTCAGTCTTGCAGCAAAATGTCGTCAAACTGGAGGGAGTCAAACATTGTCTGCCAAGATGCTGATGGAAGTGAAGCATATGAAGTATCTATTTCTTTGGCTAAGTGTTTATGTCCTGCAGAAGCGTTCCTGCTGTTGACAGGGACACCAGTGGCCAAGCAGGACTGTGCTTTCTCTGCTAAAGGAGCTTTCCACCATCACAGCTACGAACTACAGAGCCCTAAGGCTGAGGTGACACCTGCCAGTCTTATCATGAGTCAGCCAGCCTCAGAAAAGGGATCTGCAAGGTCCCAGGGCTCCCTAGCAGTAAAAGTGTAACTACCTCAGCCAGGTGCAGGCAAGCAGGACTGTGTGTGTCCTGTCCACTTTTATCTTCTGAAGGCTCCTGGAAAGCACCACAGTCCAAGGGAAGGTATAGATCTTTCACAGCACAGACTCAGAATATATCTAGCTGGTCAGCCACAGAGCAGGACAGCTGACACTTCCAGTTACAACTGACATCTCCATATCTGGGACTCCTCCAGCCCCGAAAATGAGGCCATCAGCCTATCTCCTGATGTGCAATGACAAAATATTTCATTAGCTTGTCACCAGTATTGAATAGCTGCCAGGAGCACCATATGAGAGATCCACTGAATCAAATGATTCATCACAAATGTGAGGAAACCTTGTCCCGCTCAGCTGACGCAGACCATCGTGTTCCTGTCCTTCCTCTCTCCGAATCTGCAGGTGACAGTGCTTAACGAAGTTCAGGCGGCTCAAACACAACTCCAGAGCAGCTCAGGACTCCAGCATGTCACTACATAAATGCCACTTCAAGTGCCCTGGCTGCCTGCACATGCTCCTCGAGATATCTTTGTGAAGTCTTACAGTAACATCTGAGTGCTCAGACAGCAAATATCATCCCAATATTCTTCTCTCCCAGATCAGTAGGAACAATTTCTGGGACCATCATGAAACTGCAGAGGACCCCTAGATGAAATCCCACACTGGGGCAGAGGTGCACATCTTGTGCCTTTAGGCTACCAGGAAGTATCTGGCTTCAAAAAGACAGGTCTCCATCTGGACTACCAGCTTCACTGGTTTTAAACACACCTCCCTAGGAAAGCCTGACATGATTCCAGGAACTACACAGGCTTCAGTGGGATTCCTGATAGGACACTAGAGCACTGCACGGCCCCAGAGTGGCTGGAGCTTACAGGAGGACCCATCTGTTGGGAGATTGCATCCCTCCTGCATGACCTGCACACAGACACCGGCAGGTAAACTGACACTGCTCTGAGCGCGTCCGGCTGCAGCCAGACCCAAAGTGCTCCTGAGCAGATGGTGGTCCCAGCTGTCTGTGAAGCACCACTTTCCCAGTGCCACGTGGAGACAAAGAAGCAGAGGGATCAGGAATGCTGAGCCCCCCCGAAGGCTACCTGCCTGCATCACCATCCTGAACATGAACGCACGTGGTTGGAAGCGTATCAAGCTTCCTAAAGACACAGCTGAGCTGCCAACCTACACCAGCACAGGCACTGGAAAATTCCACTCCTTCAAAGCAGCTGGGGACAAGGCTTCACCTCAGTGCTGGGAAAGCCATGTTTCCTGCTTCAGCAGCCTGCTGATACAGGCCCATAAAAGAGATGGGACAAGGAAGCAATAAATTACAGAACTGGAATGTGCAAATGCTCAGTGTATGATTTAACTTCATTAGCTCAAGGTCAGGGCTGTAATTGACAATAACTTGGTAATGAAACTACTTCAGTTACACATCCATAACCTCAAGCTTTGGACTACAACTGTCACACTGCCCATTCTCTGTCTTGAAAGAGGAACAGATTTAACTCTGTGCCTACAGGAAAAAAAAATCCTTCCTCCTTTCCAAATGCCTTTATCAAATCATTAGCCTGCAAGAGAGAGTAATAAGCAACAAATAAAACGACACCAAAAGACAGCAAGACAGCAACAGCTGCAGGAAAATGGAAGGGCAGGTTCCTGAAGCATGTAACTGTGTTGTGGCCTCACCTTTGTACTCGGGTGTGAACTCCTTCATTTCCGGGGGCAGAGACTCGTAGAAGCGCTGCTCTCTGGTGATGAGGGGCTTGCAGACGGTGTGGTCGTCGTAGCGCATCATGCTGCTGTGGCCGCCCACCTGGTGGATGAAAGGCTCCAGCAGGACCCCCCGGTCTCCAGATCGAGTGGCATTCTTGCCATACTTGCCCACTTCCATGGTTTGACAAACACACATTGCGTTGAGCACCAGTTGCACTCTTGGAGCATGGGGACAGCCACATGGGCTGGGAGGGGTAGCTCAGCAGCAGTCAGGCAGCCACAGGGGGGAAATCCTGGCAGTCTGCTTCCCTGCAGTGATCTGAAAGAGCAAAAGAGATTCCTGTTAATAAAGGGCCGCTTACATTCGTCCCCTGTTTGCTTGGAAAAGTTTTTAGTATTTATTTATATCCATATCTGTTCCTCTTCTCTTTCCTATTTACATCCTGCTTGTTGCAGCATGCTCCTCACCACATCTTTAATCCTACAGGTAAACAGACGCTAATTCGGAGGCAGTCCAAAGAGCTTCTCCAATAGGATTGACAGCAGACAGGGAAAGGAGGAGATATGGCTATTCTGAGCCCTCACATCTTTAGAAAATACTATTTCCTTCCTTGTTCATTTTATCAGGAAGGCAATGTGATAATGGAGCACAAACTGTGAGCTGCAGCTCAGTTAAAACCAAACCCACAGCTGCCTATCAGTTAACGGTGACTGACACAGGCAGAACAAACATTTTCAGAACCTGAGTTCCACTCCTTGTGCATCTGCATTTTTAACATCTAAACAACTAAATAATTCCTGTTCACCTCCCACTCTCAGACTATTCCTCCTTTACTGCTCACTTCCCTTCAAGCACTGACATGAAAGACTCTCAGAGTAGGACAGTCATTCTGTCACTGTGTGTACGCTGCAACTGAACGGATTCCTCTCAGACTCTCTCCTTTATTACTCCAAGCCCCTCTGGACAACAACTATTTCCTGATGCGTTCACAGCACCTACATGCACGAGTCCCTGAGCTCTAGAGGAAGGAGAGACAAACTGCTAAGTCCAAATGAGATTACAAGTGCTTTGGAGAAGCAGATGTTCTTTTAATGTTTGCAGAGTGCCCAGCACAGCAACAGGATGATGGAAAAGTAAAGCTGCCCAAATTCTCTCCAGAGGATTTGCCCTTTCCAGCTTAGATCATAGTTGATCTTGAGACTGCTGGGGAAAATGCCACAGGATTTCCTTACAACGATGAGTTATCCAAATGTTGGTACAAGAACCATGTGGTGACTAGAGTTTCTGAATGCATCAAATTTCCAGTTCCTTAGCACAGCAACAGCCAAGGGCAGTAATTTAAGAACTGAGGGATCCTGGAGGCCTGAACAAAGGACACGGTTCAGGCTGTTCCTCATCTGGCCACGGGATGTCTCCACAGCTACACAACACTGCATGGCCAAGGGAATTTCTGGATGAACACAGGCTCTGCTCCCTCCCCTCCAATTCAGTCATGTCAGAGATGCAGCTCAAGAGATTCAAAAGGAGGGGTGATACCTTCATAGCATGGTTAACCCAATCTAACCCAAAAGCTCCCTGCAACAGGACAATGCTTCCCTCTCCCTATCCGCCCATTCCCGCTCACTCCTTCGCACTGGATTTTGGGATAGTATGAGTGTACGTACATTTGAGTTGAATCATCTCACTGACCCGGCAGAAAACATTTCCTTTTGTGGTTACATGACCACACAACTGCATTCAGTGCAAGGGGAACAATGTGAATATTTAGCTGGCTTTTAAGGCGGGGGCCAGGGAATAGGAGGGGAAAAAAACCCACAGACGGTCATTCTCTGTAGCAACTGGTATCAAAGTCTATTCAAGGTATCCCTAAAAGTCTGTCTCCTAAACTCACTCAAAGCCTAAGTCACACCACAAATAAAAACACGCTGGGGATTTCTCTCCTCCCCCTTATTTGCTTTATCAACAAGAAGAAATTTCAGCTGCAGACGCTTGCTTCCGTCTGCAAGAGATGTTTTAGTTGGGCTTAAGGCAGTTGATATCCCAGAACAAACGAGGTGCCAGCATCTGCAACAGGCCAGCACTTCACAGACTCCAGACAAATGCTTCACCACAGACTTAAGTCTCCCCCCCTTCCTGATGTAGCTTTGTCTTGGACTCCGTTTCTTTTATTTTGCCAGTGACTAAAGCAGTTCTCAGTTATTCCAAACAATACAGAGGACAAGTTTAACTTCACACCTTTCTGTAGTTTAAACTTCACAGGACAAGAGGAATAAGAGATTTGCAAGTGTGACAACAGTACCTGGCATGCTAAGAAGACATGCACGTGACTCTCAGGTCTGGTACAAGCCTCAAGTTTTCACTGGAAGTGTCTCAGGGTCTCAGTTTTGCCAGTGACAGATGAAGTACTATTATCCATCCTTTGGAGCAGGGGCATTAGCTAAGCAGATTCATTAGTTGCAGACTCCTTCACTAACTTCAGATGGAGATCACAAACACCCTGAAGGCCCATAATGACTGTTCTCAGTTAGGGATGCCTCACCTGTAGGCTACGTGCAGATTTTGGTCATCAAAGCAAGAGATTTCAATCCTACCTTCAGCAGCCTTCCTTCCTAAAAGTGAGCAACAGGATGCATATGCCACCTGAATCATTCTGAGGACAGCAGCCACCCACTCTGCCAAATCCCTCAAGCATTCTCCTCTGGCCTAGAGATACCTGCGAGATGACTGCACTCATCCAGAGCTCCTGGGAAAATCGCTGCAAGCCACCAAATGCCCTGGGCTCACTGCCAAGGGCCCCAGCACCCCCAAGAAAACCCAGCATGACAAGTTTTGGATGTGCAGACACCCTGGGAAGAAGTGACAGCCACAGAAACAAAACACTCTGAAGCTGTGAGACAAGAGAAGGAGCTGGGCATGAAGTGGGGAGAGAGTCCAAACCCAGTTACTGCTCCACACATTCATCCACGCAATCTAAGAAAACAGCAATACAGGCGGTATTTTCCCATGTACAAATGAAATGTGAGAAAAAAATACTTGGTGGCAACCAGCATTTCAGAAACAACGTTTTTAAAGAGCAAGTTGTCTACAGGACTTAAGAAACAGACACTTTATAGCTCAGATACAGCTTAGTGTTTTTCATAAAACTAACTCAAAGTAAAGGGTTATTACTAAACATGGACACTATCCACAAGTAAAGACAGAAGAATCCCAGCAGTTTCAAACAAATATAAAGCAGAAAACTATTTGAAGTCCTAAATATTACTCATTCTTCATCTATTAAACAAAGGCATGGGTTCAACTATTTTAGCTGGCTTATAAAATTCAGAACCCTTCCAATTAAACTACAAAATGCAGAGCATAGTCCAAGAAACAGCTTGAGGGAGACCAGTTCATCTAAGCAGACCCTCTGGTATCTTCCAAACCCACCACTACAGCTCAAACAGCAGTAAAACATCCAGGCCAGTTTAGCCTCCCCGCTTCTGGCAGACTGTGAGACAGATCTCCCATCAAGCCAGACTCTGGAGATGTGGGGGATGAGGTTCAGGAGCAGAGTTATCCATGACTACTGAAGGACATACCACATCCCATATTTCATTATCCTCCCCAGTAAAAGACTCTTGCACTGGAAGATAATTTGCTCTACAATATTTAAGCCTAGATGTCTGTCAGTGTATCAGCTCCAAATGTGAGCTGCAAACCTCACTGTCCAAACACTTTTTAGCCGGATGGGCATAAAGAGCAACAATAAGATGTGTTTTCTTGTAGCAAAGCACATTTCCAAACAAAATTCAGGAAGACACACAAGGTAACTCTGTTTTTCCTAACCATTAAGTGGAGTAAATCCTGTCCCCAAAACTGACATCACTCTCCAGCAGGGAATATGTCCCTCCACAGACACAGTGAAGACCCAGCCAGATACCTCTTAAACATTACTGAACCCTGGCTTGAAGACTACAGGTGTCTTACCAGACCAGCATCAAACCTGTCCTCTTTGATGGTGTAACTTAAGATGCCAGAAACCTTGGCCTCAAAAGTCACCACGTGATGAGAGGTGAGGGCAGATGGGTGTGAGAATTACTGCAGAGTGCACCACGATGCTGGTCCTCCTACTCTTTATAAGCAGTCTTGCATGGGAATGAATGCTGGCAATGCCTCGTGACTCACTAGTAAAGTTACTTTCCTAAATAAAAAGCAGAACAAACATTTTAAGTTGTGATGCACTACACAGAGAGAAAGCTGCCTGCACTAAGCACTGCTGACTCGTGCCTCTGCCGTAAGCAGCTTGCACACCCACCTTTGCAGCCCCTCCTCGGACTGTGGCCAGCCCCAGGCCCTGGGGAGGCTAAGGCAGATGGCCACTGACGACTCTGGAGCCGGGCCACAGGCGAGGGATAAATACAGATCTCAACGTCATGATGGCAGAAATTGCACGTTCCCTGACCAACCTCAGAGCACTCAGGAGCAAAGCACAGGAACAGAAAATACCATTACACCAGGCAAGAGGATTACAGCATTTCGCCAGTGGGTTCCTGGTGACTCGGTGAGCAAAGAGAAGCAGCAGCCAGTATCTGTGCTGAAAAGCAAGGTGGTTTCTAGTCAGGCTGGACTGGGTGAGCCAGCTTTCTACTGAAGAAAACCCTGTCTAAGAACAAAGAGAAAGTGTCTCCCACCATGCTATGAGATCAACTTCCCAGCACAAAAGCTGACCCACAGGTCTGAGATATGTCTGTCTAGTCAGCAGCAAATGGAGAAGAGCCCTGGGACCTGGGCAGAGATCTCAGCTCTCCAAGAACCTCCAGCAACGCTTAGGATGTAACCAGAAACACTTGGCCAGCGTGGTATCCAGGAAGCTACAAACCTTCCCAGACTGCTTGTGCACACAGCTCTGAATCCTGGGCCTTCCCCTGCATCTTGTCCAACACTTGAACTACTACCAAATACTCCTTTTTCAACGGGCTGCTCTGACCACGGCAAATGTGGCTGGTCAGATCGAGGCCAGGAAGCAGAATACAATCTACATACATCCAAAGGTGAAACAGAAGTCTTAGGAAAAGCTGTTGGAGAACGCCAGCTGAGGAACGGAATGCCAACAGTGAACTGGGGCAGGAAATGCAATGACGAAGGGCATGGAGAGGACAATAGCCACAAATGGGCACACCACCCCGTGCCATGAGCTGAGCTTCCCTCACCAATATTCTTCCTGCGTTAACTACAGGGCACAAATGCACAAACTGCTGAAGTGTGCACAAGGAAAGAGCCTGTTCTACTCTAAGAGCTTGACTGAACCTACAGTAAGGAAGCCAAAATTAAGCTAGCAGTAAAAGTCCTTAGGTGTACCCTATGCTTCTGTCTTCTAGAGATCTGAAGGAAGAGAATGTGCTGGTTTTATCTGGGAAAGTTAGTTTTCTTCATAGTAGCTTGTATGGGAGTATGGTTTGGATTTGTGCTGAAAACATCACTGATTGGTTGTTGGTGAGCAGGGCTTACAAAGTCAAGGCCTTTTCTGCCCCTGACAACACCCCACCAGCAAGGAGGCTGGGGGTGCACAAGAAGCTGGGAGGCAACACCCCAGCTGACACAGGGGATATCCCAAACCGTGCAGTGTCATGCTCAGCATACAGACCTGAGGGAAAAAAAGCAAGGGGAGATGTTTGGAGCGATACCATTTGTTTTCCCAAGTCGCTGTTACTGCGATGGAGCCCAGCTTTCCTGGGGATGGCTGAACACCTGCCTGCCCATGGGAACTGGGGAATTAATTCCTTATTTTCCTTTGCTTGTGCACACAGCTTTTACTTTATCTGTTTAACTGCTTTTACTCAACTCACGAGGTTTTAACACTTCTACCCTTCCATTCTCTCTCCATCCCACCGGGAAGGCAGTGAGAGAGTGGCTGTGGGGCCCCCACAGCCGGGGTTAAACCATGGCAGACTATTTGTGCCGTACTTCCATCCCACTGACCACAAAGCTTCAGCACTTCTGCCAGCAGCCGGCAAGACCAGGAATTTTCTCCTTTTCCCTTCTTAAGAAAGGAGCGGAAGCCAAGCCTTTTCAGCTCTTTCTGAAGAAAGAGAGGCTAAGCCATACACTTTTAACTCTGGCTGGAATGCTGAAACCACTTGCTAAAGCCAGTGCCTAGATCTGAGGTCAAACAAGGCTTTTTTCTTAGAGGCCAGATTAGCAAGAATTGCAAAGGCCCTTCTGCTGTCACCTACACATAAAGCATGGCATGCTTTCTGGGGAGGATGAGGTACTGTAAGTCCTTGCTAGGGATCCAGACCCAGGACACAAACAATAGCCATTTTCTCACCCTGGCACGCTACAGTGGTAGCTTCTCTCTGGGTGTTTTTTTACGCCAAACCTCAGCACACAACAGTGCACAGGGAAGGTCTGTCACGTTCAGCAACATATGGAGCAGGTACTCTGCACCATTTTGTGAGCATCTGTCATGCAGCTGTCTGTAACTGAAGGTAACCAAAGCCAGGGCTCAAATGGCCCCTCTTCCAGCTTGTATTCCTGTTTGTCCTGATGCTGGACAAGCTGGCACTACTGTGATAAGATCAGGCTGGGAGAGGACTGCACGTAACAGGCATGGTATGATTTTATTCCCTTGCTGCTCTTTTCTCCAGGCTTCCCCTTCCTCACCGGAGAAACGCAGTGCATTGGCAGGAGGGCACAGGCAGCCTGTCACTGCTATCAGTGTCACTGCAAAGGGGAGGCTGCAGGAAGGTCCAGCCCTGTCACCACTCCTTCCTCTCCAGTGGACAGGGAGGACAAGCAAGATGGAGTCGAACTGCCGAATCCTGCTGCACCTTGCCACAAATACACCCTGCCTCAGTAGTAAAGGGCACCTTCCTTCTCTGTTCTGAAGCACTGGCTGCAGTCCAACCCTCAGAGTTTCCATAGCAGCAAGACATGATCAAATACGTACAACAAAAAGTTGCTTTATCGGTACCAGTCCAGAAGATTTTCTTCCAAGCTTGCGCCTAGGAGAGCAGGGTCATCCAATATCGGCTTTGCATTTTATAGGAGAGATGAGATTATGACACATGCTTTCTAGAGAGGGGCTTAGGGAAGATCAATGCTTGTGAGGCCTTATTGCTCAGCTTTCTGTGAGCTAATTTCTGGCTTCTCTTCATATCATTTACAAAGAGGAAAAAGTCTCCGCTGAATACAGGTTATTTAAAAATTATTCCAATGCAAAAGCTGCTTTTCAGCACAGCTCTCCAATCCAATGGTCAGAGACAGTTAGAAAGAAATATACTTTCAACAATCAAAACCAATAAGAAATCAACCTAACCCACCAAGAAAAGACATTTCTAGAATTCACACTAGTGACAGGGCTCAAAAAACAGGCAGAAAACTCTAATCCTTCCATTCATAGCAGGGCAGGGGAAAGGGGAAAAAAAATTAAAAAAATAAAATAAAATTACAGCAATCCCATTGAAGAGGCTCCACTCAAAAACTAACCTGGAAAGAATTTGTAACTCAACTTATGGACTGAATAAGCAGAAGAAACAGTTTCACCTCCTGCCTCAAAAAGTACTACGTTTAAAGTTTTTATTAATGCTGGTAATAAAGCATACCTGCTCTTTAGTCACAGGCCTTGGCCTCCTCCCCGACAGTGAGGGTTAAATAAGCCACACACCCCTAAGGAAGTTCTGCACAATCTCCAGGGAACTCCACCCAAGTGCCTCCTCAGTAGCAAGATGACGAAATGACTGTGCTGAGCTCAGCACGAGGAGGAACGTTCAGGAACCAATGTTCAGAGTGCGCAACTTTCATGCCAGCTGTGGGTACCAAATTCTACAACCTCAACAGCATCGGAAGGTGGGACAGACGAGCAGGTAAACGAACCACACGCTAATCTGCTGACAGCAAAAGAATGAGTCAGAGCTGGTGATGGTTGTGCTGAACCAGAGGACCAACACACTGCACAGCCAGCCACTGCTGGCACAGAAAAGGAAGGTGTGATTTTGTGGGAGCTTAGCTGGATGGACGGCACTGACAAGGACTGCTCAGTGCTGGGGCAGCCCCACCAAACAGAGGAGAATCCACCACAATCAGGCAAGCAGGTCTTAGCGTGAAGAGAAAAACTGTCACCTCCCAAGTCCTTACCTCATCTTCTCTGGGTTAAAAATGCCCCAGAAGCCCTTGGGGGTGTCAGGCCAGAGCCAAAGAAGTCAGTATGGCCCAATCACCTACAGAGTAACTGCTGTCCTGCAAGCTGAAAGATGCTGTCATCACACACGTGTGCAAACACCTCTGGAGCTTGAGCTCCCACTCACACCTCCACACAGACCTGAAAAGGAGAAATGGTTGTTCCCCTTCAGCCTTGTATCACTCAGGCTCCTATCCAGTAGAGGCACCCGGAATGTTGGTGGAAATACGTGACAAGATCCTCCCAGCTTGCGTAAGAAAGAGGAAACCTGCAAAACCACCAAAAATTGCAGGAAAAGGAAGTACTTGCGTGGCAATAAAAGACGTTTTCAGGCTCGAGAGGGTGACTGAGAGGAACTGAAAGGAACAGTCAATGTGCTGCATCTTACACCTGCCACACACAGAAAGCAAAGCACAGATGCCAAAGTGAGGATTTTGTAACAGGAAAAACAGTCAACCCCCTCAACTCAAGAGCAAGGGCACACACTTTTAGAACTTATGTGGGCTACCAGAGAAAGAAGGGGGGTTTTCTGGCTCTTTGCCCTCCACCATCTCACAAGAAATAGGGCAAGATAAATGAAAACATAAAAGAGGAAAAAAATAAGACCTACAGAGAAAAACAAGATATAAAATCTATTTGAAATGGAACGTAAAGTAAGAAGGTTTAATCTACCTGCACTTCATAATTTCTGCTTTCAGAATGTGTAATAACACTGAATTAAGGAAGAAAACCTAAGTGAACAGCCAGGCCTCCAGCTCTCTCATAAAACACATACATCAAAAGCTTGGTCTGCACAAGAAAAAGCGCGTGTTGAGACTTTATTCATCCACCATGTTCTCTCTAGTTTGGTAAAACAGGACAGATTTTGGGGTGGAAACAACTGCTTGTCTTTTTTGCTCTTTAAAGCGATCCTCCACAATGAAACCAACTCCATCCAAATGCCCTGGCTTTCTAAAAGCCCACCCAACACTACGCTGAGATTCCTTTCAGCACTGATCAAGCCAAATCGGTGTCTAACTCCTCCTCTGGTTATTTCTTCAGACCATGGTTACACAGGTAGTCCTTTGACAGCTGCACCAGCACGAACAGCACCCTCCCACTCAACCCTGCTGCACTGGTACAACCGTTTGCAGCCTCACCATGGATCAAATTAGGGAACTGATCACACTTAAAAATAAACACAGCGCTTTGTTCTGTTTTTTTTTAAAGATTACTTTTCAACCCAGGTCAGATCCCCCATCCATTGTGCAGCTGTACAAACAGTTGTATCAGCACAAGGTGCCTGAATAACTGATGGTTATCCCCGTGCCTGAAGCCAAGGTCTGCATTCCCAGCTCACCTCTTGTTTCACGGCTGCTGTAGAACAGGATCGCTTACTCAACTGAGCATGTAGGGGACTTTATTGCTGCCTCCAACCGTGTGGAGGGTCTCTTTAATGAGACAAAATGAGGTCATACTGATGCATATCCTGAGCTACTGATCTCCCTCGAGCTGTTGCTTGTCCAAAATGATATGTCATTTTTGCAGTCTGCACGCTGAAATAAATATAAAAACATGACTAACCAAGTCACTAACGCGAATGAACAGCTTTGGGCCAAATTCTGAAACAGAACTCTCCCAGAAATTGCATAACCACTAACTGTCTTGGTGATCTTCCATTCAAAAAAAGCAAGCCTACGTGATGTGCAAATTCCCGCTGATCTGAAGACTGACATTTAAAGACTGGGAAGCCTATCTGCAGTTTTGGCAACGCTTCCAATTGCAGCTGAATTTTGATTTGAACAAGGAAATACAAAAAGACATACTGAAAACCAAAGTAAGCACTAAGCAATGATGCCATGCTAGTACATTTTAGACATGACCAGGAGAGAAACAGACTGAAAGCTTCCCAAATTATCAGCTGAAATATTGTTTGAAACAAAACCAACTGAAAGTACTTCCTATCTGATAGCTGCCTGGGAACCTACCAGGAAGGACTTGGTTCTCAGTTCTCTGGTTTCAGCTGGTGACAGGTACCCACATCAGACAGACACCACTGTGCAAGGCCTTCTCATCAAAAACAAGGCAAAAAAGACTAAATAACCATTATAGTTTGACTTCTAGAACGGGATAGGAAGCATGTTAATGAAACAGCTTCAGGAAACAAGATTTCTACAGTTTCTGTTGTGTCTGCTCTAGAAGGCAAAAATCACAGTCTCTAAGCTGTTCACCAGCCCTTTTTGTAGATGTCACCACACGAATCCACAAAAACACACAAAACCAAAAAAACTGCTATTTGGCAAACCTTACCCTTTTTAACAGGCATATGAGGGTACAGTTCCATCACAGCTTAAGTAAATCTAAGTCAGCACTCCTCAAACCCATCATCTGTCCTGAGTCAGCACTGGCACTCACTGATCCTGCTCAGAAACCAGCCTGGCAAAAAAGTTAACCCGGAAAAAAAAGACAAGTTGTTTTCGCCAATGTGGCTTCCTGCACTGGTTTAGTGCCAGTGCCCAACGAAAATAAAAAGGGAGAATCATTAAGCAGGGCAAGGGCAGGCACAAGAGTAGCAGAGCCAAATCCATCCAGCTCCAGCTGCCCTGCAACCACATGCTGAGAACAGTCTCACCCCAACATTAAGGGGACGAGAGTTGTCACTCCCAGCAGAAAGATCATTCAACTTTCTCACCTCTCCTGACATCTTCTTTACACCAGCATCAGCACTTCTGCAGGCAAGCAGATTAAATACCCAATCTGGTAGGAAACCAAAACAGCAATATATAAAACAACACAAAAAGCCATCAGTTTTCAGATGGATCAGGTACCCAAAAGATGTGACCATGAGATTCAGCAATCCCCCAGCACCAAAAGATGGGAGAAATGGGAACCAAGGCAAGGCAAGAGTTCAAGCAACTGTGAAGCTGCTCTCTTACTCAACATACATAAACTATCACAACAAAACTACATAATAGTTATACAAAACCACTTTTGTTCAAAAGATTTAAACTGTGCATTAAAAAAATCAGCAATCTAATTCTTCATGTTTTCATCTTTCACAACACACTATTAATATTTAAAATGCCCTATTTCCTCAAAAATAAATCTTTAATTTATTTGCTACCAGCACTATTTTCAGAGCAAAAGAGATACTAAAATACATAGGGGAGAGTGAGAAACAGACTGTTGTGATTAAGTAGGGCATGACAAACGGCAGCAGCATGTGCAAGCAGTACCAGGGATCAAAGCCAGAAGGAACAGCGACAACAACATTGTACAAACAACACCAATTCATGAACAACAAAGAATTCTTAGAAACTGCTGCCTGGGTTATGTCCAAGGCTCCCTTTACCTTGGTTAAACTATTAAGAAAGTCACTTCAGAAAGCTGACCACTTCTGCACAACCAAGCTTTTTAGGAAGAAAGAACTGACCCATCTAAAGGGCTCTGTGCAGGAAACCACTGCAGCAGTTACTGTGAAGCGAAGGAGCTGCAACGACACTGAAGGTGACAGGAAGCTGGAACCACTAATTTGTCCCCTGTCTCACCTTGAAAGGGTTCTTGTGCCAACATGTATGCAGTACCTACCCCTCACCTGCTGTGCACAGCAATATCTAAATGGTAGTGACATTCTAGGGTCTTCTCAGAAGAACTTCCCTTATTCATAAGGGATTTTCCATGACTTTAGCCTGACACCCATTTTCTCACAATCATCATCTGTTAGAGCTAGTTCTCATCACTGCTTATAACACCTCACTCTGGACACAGGTTTGATCAAATTGGGGATTCCTGGAAGACCCAGTTTTGCCTCAGAGATGCAGCAAATTCAATTGCTGCATGTCATCTTGCTTCCACTGGGAGAACAAGCACACTCAAGGAACAGTCTGGGTCACTTCCATACACAATTCACTCCTACAAAATTCAGAGATCAAGTTGTGGCCATTTCTTGAAGAAGCAGCAAGTTTCCATTTTACTTGGACAAGCTTGCAAAACAAGTAAGTCTTTCAAAGAAAACAGTACGTTCATGATCAAATGCTACAACATCTCTGTCCCAACAAATTGCTAAAATATCACAAATCACAGTCAAGAAGTTCATCTTAATAAATTCTTGACCCATGACAGTCACTAGCATTGAAAAGTATTGCTCTTTGAGTATCAAATATTGATATTATAGGAGATTTAAACATTCAGAAAATATACTGAAGTGATCATTTAGGACTGCATTTAGACATCTGATTTTCTCACAACTCTCCAATACAAGTAAAATACCAGGTGAACGTAAAACCGTGTTGAAGCTGCAGTGCTAAGCAGAAGCACATGGTCCCACTCAGATCAAAGCATGCTCTGAGTGTCTCACCAGTGACAGACTAGTATCTGTATACAGTAAGACTCCATAACTCTGTCACATAAGATTATCAACCCGTAAACACGCAGCTGTCTTCTGGCAGGTAGTCAAACCTGAGGCCAGAGGAGTCTTACAGGGGTCAAGACTCTTGCAGGACTCATCTAGATCTATTTTCCGCTGCTGGGAGATGAAATTGGAAAAAGGGAGAAAAACTGATCACAGAGGTGCAGAGCTTTGCACAGGGATTGTTTCTCACCCCACAAAAGGTGACCTCCAAAGCCTCTTTGATTCTCCTCTCCTTTAAGAGGATTATGAATCCTACCCTTGGGAGACTTCAGCTCAGCTACTGGCCCGCCAATATTACACATTAATATAACGTCTTGTCTCTTTGTTCCTATCAGCAGAGAGATATTAGAAGAATTTATGTGATCACTGCTCGACTTCAAATGGAATCTCTAATGCAAGAAGGGAAACCCATAGACAGTGGTATTTGGAGGGGACTCTTTGAGGCTGTCACACACCCAGCTGCAAGTCTGCCCAGTGCTTCCCTGCTCAAATCCCAATTCAGCTTATCTGCACAGGCAGGCTGCTGACTCCCCCTGGAAGCAGACATTTAATCAAGGAAAGACTGAATACAGGATCACCACATGCAAAAAAATTAGGGCAAGCCTAGTGAATGCAGTTCACAGCTCCACAGCTCATGTACCAAACCAGAGCCTCAGCAAGCACTAAGCCCAGGTGTGCTGTCAAGAAGTGAGGAGCAGCAATGCCCTGCAAGAACACGCTGGCACCTCCACTGGAAAGCCAAGGAGCAGAATGCAGCACGTTCAGTTACATAAGTCTTTCTCAGGCACCAAAAATTTGAGGACAATTTCGCCCCCTGTTCTTTTGGTTTGGGTGGTTTTTTTTCCCCACCTTCCAAAAAGATGCCATTTGGACACTTCTGAATGGAGTCTACAGTGCAAGTCCTGAATCATCCCTAGACAACATAATCAGGAATCATTTCCCTTGTCACTTAATACTGCACAGATGTAAAGCAACTCATGCTGCCATGCAAGTGAACATATGCATTTTTCCTTCATAAGTAATCAAAGTTAAAATGCATTATAAATTTCACAATTACAAAAAATGTGAAGACTTAGACATGGAGAGAAGAAACTTTAACAGGAAGGAACACACTGCCAGTTAAGGAAGCAGCATCTTTGTGAATGGAGATTTAGGGTGAGATTAGACACACTTACAAGCTAATCCCAATGGATACAGTCAGTTTCCCTTTAGAACAAAGAAAAAAAAAGAATGTGGCTAACACAACAGATCCTTCAGATGCATCTGTAAGAACACTCCACGTTCTTGGCTGTTTCAGGCTGCACAGTGCAATAGCAAAGTGAAGCCAAGAGTTAAAGAGTTTTAACCAGTAACTGCACAGAGAAGCTACAGGGTTAAAGACAGATGCACAAAAGCCACAGGGAGTTGAACCCATGAAGAATTATTACAAAAGCTATAAATGCAGAGGAGCTCGAATTACATTCCTTAGGCAGTTCTGATAAAATAAGAATGATCTACAGCTTTCCAAGAGACCGCTAACTGAAAGGCAAATATAAGCAGCTTGCGGTAAACTTGGGTTTTTAGTATCTGTTCTCAACTTTTGAATTATGATGCTTTTAAAACAGAAAATAAACAGCTTTCGTTAAAAAGTCAGTTGCTGCAGATAATTGATCTCCACAGAAAAATCCACAACTGGGACAAAAAATGAGCCTCTAATTGCTATTTTTGATTCTGCAGTGACAAAAAACCTCAAGACCAGTGTTATGTAAGACCATTAACCTCTTTGCTCATAACTGGCACCTTAATTTAGTACACTACCACACTAGATAGCTTGAACTGAATTCTTAATGCCAAAGCACACCACTGGCTGCAGCAAGGCAGTAACAGCAATGATGGAAAGGAAAAAAAAAAATCCCAAAGCAAGCATCCTACACTGAATTTTGCAATTACAGTTCCATGGACTCAAGTATATAAATCTGAGCCTGTCCAGCTCTAATGAAACAGTATTCTTTCCACAGTGGTAATCTCAAAAATATTATGAGATCCCCCCTGGTATCTCAGGAACAGTGAAGAGAAATCAAAGTACACAGTACATCTGTGCTGATGGAAAACCTCCAGTTCACCTTTTATCCTAGAAAGTCTGTCGAACCCCAAGAGGCTGTAACCTGCTGAAAACAAAATTACTTCATGTTTTGAGCAACTGTTTTTCTTCTTACAAACCACGCAGCACTCCAAGCACATCCTCCACAGCTGTGGCTGAAATCTCCCAAACTACCACATATTGTACTTAACTATAGTTCAGTGGCTATCACATATGCACACAACTGAGGGAAAAACAAAAGAAGGTAATCTTGGAAAAACATTCATGTGAAACCCCCCAGCTCCCCCCTCAAGAAAAGACAGATTAATCTTCCACACTGATAATGAGCCAGACTGATGAATTTCAACCAGACAGCGTCTTAAATACTGTCTTCCATCCATTCTTATCACATTGTGGCAAAGAACGACATTCAGGAGGAAAAGAAAGACTGATTAAGAGCCTACTTTCAGAAGCTAATGTCCTGCTGTGTGGAAAGAGCTCTCTATGAATCACCCGTTCATCCGCCTCTGACTCCATTTACTCTTCAGAATTCCCTGATGTGCTCAAATTCATGCTCCACCCATCCAGACTGTAATGTCCCAACTTGCACACAAGAATACTGTGGAAAACAGTGTCACAACACCCACTAAACTTAAGCTAAATGGCCTCTAGTGCTCTTCCTGATCCACAAATCCGATTATTTTATCACAGAAGACAATGAGGTGCGTCAGACACAACTTACCACCAGTAAATCCATACTGACTGTTCCCAGTCACATTCCTTCACATGCTCAGAAAGGTGTCCCAAACAGGCCTGACCCATGACTGTCCCCAGGGCTGAGGTGGGTCTGACCACCCTGGACTTTCCTCTGGGCCTATTTTGAAGACAAGTGATCAGACATGCCCCAGAACCTCTGTGACTTTTCCAAGGTGGCCAAGACTCGGCACCATCAGGCCTCAAGGGCTCACATGGCTCAAATCCTCTCAAGTCGCCATTTGCCAGAGTTACCCACTCTGTTGTCATTTGCTTGTGACTGCTGGTTCCTCTCTGAACCTTGTCTCCTAACACAGGAGCTGGGAGACCTTCCTGCTGAAGAGTCAGGCATAAAAAGCACCAAATACCTCAACTAAGTCTGTGCATCACTCATCCAGCTCCCTCATTCAGCAGTTTTTGTTTAGACTTTTAGTGGTGATGTAGAGGTAAGAAGTTATGTCATAATTATCAGGGATGTTGCAATAAGAGCTTCCTGAGAGAAAGTAGCTGTTCCCCAATTCAAAGACAGAAATGCAGACCAACATGGCTGAGTTTGTTCTGTTTGTATTCCAGGATGTCAAAGAAACCACTGGTCTCTTTGCAGAGACGTAAAATCAACTTTCTGGAGTTGCATGACCCCATTTCTAAAACATTTGGCAGAACAGCCTCCCTTCTCACTGTTGGCCAGGCTGAGTGTATTTAGCAAATGGAAGAAGTTAGGTCTGTAAAGAGCAAACCCAAGCCCTCCTGAAAATCCCTCAGAAAAGCTTCATGGAGACACTTCAGCTTTAATTAAGAAGAAGAATCCAAGACACAAAAAGGAACTGGGATTTTTACCCAGCTAGATGCCAACTGGCCAGATTGCTCTAGGCATAGAAATGGAGACGTTTTATGACGACTCCACACTCTCACAGTTTTTACACACGACTCCACACTCTCACAGTTTTTACACACGTATCACCTCAATGTATCAGATGAGGGGGAGCTGCAGGAGAGAACTTAAAGCTGTTCTAATGCTCCCCAAGAGAAAGGAGAGCCAAGACACGGAAGGCTTGCAGCCTGGGTCACTGCTGCAGGCTCCTGGCACTGAGCAGGCGTCTCACCGTGCCACGCTCCCGCTGCCAGAGCGGCGGCAGCGCCCACTGGGTCTGGAAGCCAGCACGGAAGTGTCACACAAGCAAACAAAAGTACACTTTATCAAACTTCAGAACTCGCAAGTCTCCCCTGCCCCCTTCTGGGAACAACGTGGATTTGAAAACTTCAATATCTATTTTCAATGATAAAACTGTTTACTTGGGCAAGCAACAAAAGGAAAACCAGAGAAAGCTTTTGCCTCAAGCACAAGTCCCCTCAGCAAAGACATGGATATTATTAAGTGTATCTCCTTCAGCAGCACAGACAGTCTCAAAGTGGGTTTTCTTCACTCGTACGCTGAAGCCACTGACAGAAATTCCTGCCTGCCAGAAAATGGCCGGACAACTCACTACAGCTCAAGTGTTATGACTAAGCTGATTCACTTCTCAGGTCACGCTGCAGATGTGCAATGCAGGCTCCCCGTCCTTTACCCCGACAGCTCCACTACTTCCTTCCCCAAAATAAAAAAAAAAAATAAAAAAAGAATACAGGGCAACTGCAGCAAAACTCGCACGACTGGCATTAACCGCTCATAAACATTCCCCATAAGTTATGGAAACCACATTCAACTGAGCTGCTGACTGAGACCTGACTTAAGCAAAAATCCCTTTGCAGTGATGTGCCACCCCACGTGTCTATGTTGAGATTTTAAATGCAAAAGACAAACAGGCCTCATTAGGGATAGAGAAGAAAACTTCTCCCACTCGCCTCTTCACTACCACTGCTGTTTATCTGTACAGTTTTCTGTGTCCCAGTACTAAAATAATTTAAAAAAAAAAAAAAAAAAAAAAAGAGTTGCAGTTTCCTCTTCACCTCCAGAGTGCAGTCCTGCGATACTCTGCTACTCAGGAAACTTAGGCAGACAGCAGATATTCAAACACTTTTCCTTTGTCTCTGCTTTGCGAGAGGGCTACAGAGGAGGAAAGCTAAGCCAAGACCCCATATCCCACTCCCAGCTGTGACAAGGAGAAGGGAACTGGCAAAAGAATGGAGCAGAGCTACTGTTAAGCAGCCATTTGGGATCTGCAAAGAAAAACGTTTCTCATTTTGAAGAGCCTGACCCTGCAGCAGATCCAGACGCTCTATCCAAGGAGCACACTGTAAGCAACGACATGTTCCGTGCAAAGGGAGGGGAGAGCAAAGTCAGCTGGTAAGGAGCAGAAACTGGCTCTAGTACTCAGGAAGCAGCACAAATGTTTTGTTTCCTAGCAATTAGGACATCTAGATTTAAACCTATCAAGTCTAGGAGCTATGCATCAAAGCCAAACACAAACTTGCCACAAAGATCCATCACAATCAAGCTAATCTCACCCTTATGGCCTCTGAAAACCAGTGCTTGATTTGGTTCACTTCAAGCTCACTGTAAAGCAGCTTCAGAATTCCTGTGATACACCGTGGGCTGTGACACCACTCTGATCCATCTCCTCCTCAGATCTATACATTGCCCTTTTTCTGAGCTGTCTGAGAATTAATTATATGGAAATGAACAGTGCTATATAAGGGGATTCCAAGCAACTGGCTCTCTTAACTGAGGACTACAGGATTTCTGCCTTCAAGAAATCTGTGGCAATGCCCACTCAGTACAACTGGTGCTGTTAGAGAACGAGCTTAAGACCCAAACAAGCAAACACTGGTACTACACCCACCCTCTTTCTTGTGGCCAGAAACAAACACCCGCTCAGCCATGGTGTGGGCTCTACCTCTGCCTCTTGCCATCACCACACCACATCAGAGCAGCACCCTGACCTGAGGACGGCAGGTGATGCACAAACAGCAGCTCTGAACAAAAAGATTAATTGTCTGCCTAAGCTCCACCTACCCCTCCATGGAAGGCAAGGCACTAACAGCTTGATGGCCTCAGGAGAGCTGGAATTTCAGTACCCAGGAGAACTTCAATCTCACATATGCAGGCAGAGATATACCAGGGTACTTCAGCAGCCACAACGGTGCTCGAGAGTGAATGGAGGGGCACGTGCATCAAAACTTTCTCTTTCCCCGTCTTACTGTGAAGAGAAAGCTGAACAAACATTTTGCCTCAGCTACACTTGTCCTCTTCTACACGGGGAAGCTGAAAACGCTTACATTTGGCAGGCCCCAAATGGCACCATGCGGTTTTATCGGAGAGCACAGCTTCTGTCTCCACCCTGGGAAAACACTTAAAGCCGGGAGAAGTGCAGCAGTTCTTACATCTCTCCACTGAAGCCTAACAGGTCAGCAAAGTGCTCAGTTGATTTTATTAACAAAATCTTTAGATGGTCATATTCTATCTGAGGTTATTCAAATGAAAAACAGAACCAGGAATAGGCCACTGGCTTTGGTGCTTCCACTGAATGTTTCAACGGTCTTGGTCAAACCATGCAGTCCTGGTGTGCTTCAGCCAGCAGCAAAACAGCTTTTCAGAAAAGCACAGTTTACTTGACTATCCTCTATAGTGTTATGAAAGCCTGCAGTTTGGTGATCATTTCACTCTCCATGACCCCCTTTGCACTTCATTTCCACTTGGGCCTACCTGAAAATTAAACTCTCGAGACTTTAAGAATTTGTGTCCTGGTCCATCAACGACTGAACTGTGTTTGTTAATACAGACAATTAGGGCACTTCTTTCAAGTGAATGTGGTGCTGTTTGGCTGAAGATCCAAACCCTTGAGCAACTTTTCTGCAGAAACAGAAAAAGACAATCTGGGAGCCTATCAGTCCCACAGAAAGACTTAAGAGCATAAAAGCAAGATTATCCACACAAACTCACTTCACCCTGGTAAACAAGTTCTTGTGCCAAAAGCACAAGGAGCAGTTATTATCTAATGCTTTCTTCCGCTAACAAAGTTCTGAGACACTGACACTCAACAAAACTGGGGCTTTCTTAAGCATCTGACAAAGGTCAGAGAAATGCAAGACAGTCAGTTGTACAGTACTCCAGATTATACCAATGCTCAGGACACTGCTTAATTTACCGTATGAGAAAAGGGAACAGCAGATGCCCTGCTATGCTGAGTGGACACCGATTCTGGGACAGACATAGCAAGGTTTGGAGGAACAGGTAAAATCTTTTATGACCAACTGAGAGCAGATGCCCTCTTCTCCCACTGTAGTCCCTTCTGCACTTTACACTGCCGAGGGAAAAATTAATTCAGCTGAAAGAGACATATTTTGGGCCCCTTCTTTCCTTGGAAAATGTGCTAGTCACAATGACAAATAAAGCAATCATCACTGTCTACCTTGCCAATACTCCCAGCAAAACAAGCTTTTATTTAAAAGTGTCATTTTATCACTGTAAGTGTATCTACATTTAAAGGATTCCACTGGCAGAGCTGTACTAGGAAAGGATGTACATGCTGATTAATGCAGCTGTCCCAAGCACTTGTAGCAGGAACGACCTTACAAGCACGTCCACAGGGAGTTACAGCCACATAATCACGTTGCAAATCCATGCCCCCTCCTTGATATCAGTTTAATTTTCCTAAGTAGATGACCCTTAAGGGTCACAGGCAAGAAAACATGAGCTATAAACTTCTCAACTTGACACTTGATTGTGATTTTTTTTTCCCCATGAGGATGTACCTTTGTTTGGTACTTTCTTGTATGCAGTACATTCTCTTGTACTGTCAACCCACTAAAAAAAAAAAACAAACTAAAAACACAAAGAAGGAAACAGAAAAAACTGACCTCTACGTTAGGGGAGAAAAAAAACACAGTGCAGGTGCTGCAAGAAAGTAAACAATGCCATAAAAAAATGCAGGGACAAAGGGCAACATTTTGGTCTTCAAGTTTTGAATAGAAAATAGCAAATACTGTCGTTCATATATTTTAGACAAAGAGTGTACTAAGACTAGTAATAAGTAAGAAAAAGTTAAATAATAGGTAAGAAGTAAGCCAAATATATGGTACAGTATCTGATGGGACTAAAAGTTAAGGTAGTAATAAAAATAAAGTATTAAAAATAAGGCAAAATTCTGAAGAGGACTTCATACAAAGATACTCTCATATCCCATGTGACATTAAAAAATCTAATATGGCAAAACACACATGACACACAACTCAGGGTCACGGAAGGGATTTTGATCTGGGCCTTTTGTTATCCTGTTACTCTCCTGGGGATCAGCATAATCTGCAAGGCCCTCAGTCACTCATACTAGAAATCTTAAAGCTGTTAAAATACCTTGGGCTTGTTTTGTGGCCTGCAGTATGCTCTGGAAGGTAAAGGACAAAGAATTAACAAGAAGCCCAACCCCTTGTGTGGAAATGAAAGGCAATCTGAACCTGAGGCTATCTTCTCAGGAGACACTTGAACTGGTCAGCTAGTCAGTCACAGCTTCAAGCTTGGCAAGATGCTAAAGTGTTTTGAAGGACAAAAAAATCCAAAACCTGGTATTTCAAAATGTCTGCAAGATCATTTTACCCAACCCGGAGCTAGCACAACCATCCTCTGGTGCCTTCTTCTAGCAAAGCTCACACTTCCAAAGGATTCAGTGTGACTTTGGCTTTGCAAAAGGAAAACCCAAGGAGAAGGGAGCTCACAGATGCCAAAGCAGCACTCCATGAACACCATTTACCCTACTATATTTCTCAAGCACCTTCCAAAGCAGCCTTTAATATACCAAATCATTAGTACTCTCCCTATATGCTGACACTGGGCAGCAGGCACCTTGAAATGCTCTACCACACCAGCCAGCTCTGTTGTCTGGGTTTGAAGCAAGAAACTCCTCCTTTTCCAATGAAGTGAAGGATCAGACAAACTAAGCCTATATTTAACTTCCTGTTCACTGAGGCAGTCGCAAACAAGTCCCTGTAAACACTCAGCAGGTCACAAATTCCCAATATCTTATCTAAATGTTAAGCTGCTGAAGTAGATCTCAAAGCTCTTTCCAACAGGCTTTCTTGAGTGCCACTTACAAAACTGAGGCCACTGGTTATGTAATAGAGCTGCAAAGCCAAAGCCAAAAGGCAATGATTTGTCACCCTGATCTATTGTCAAATGGATTTGCATCTAACTATTAAGTGTAGAAGCTACATATATGTAAGAAGTAAAACACTTTCTGCCCCATATGCTAAAAAGGCCCAGCACACACTCATTCTGGAAGTCACACAGACTATGGCAAGTTTGTTCTTAATAGCAGGTCTCTGTCAAGTATATAAAAGCTACCTTGGGTTTTCACACTTTCAATTCTTCTAAAGATGCTGGAAGGCCACGTTGCAGGTCGGTTTTTGTTTGTTTGTTTGGGTTTTTTTCCTACAAAACAGTCTGCTGAATCACATGTATTCTCACAACCACAATATATCATGGGCCATCTACAGCTAGGGAAAACAAATTTCCCTTTAATTTTCTCCTCCAGATCAACACAGTGTGATAACAGGTGCCAGAAGCGTATCCTCTCAGGCTGAAAGAAACAAATAACAAGCACTATGGGTAGGAAATAACACACAGCTCTCTTCTTGGAGAATCATAAGAAAACTGCAAATGACAGGAAACCTGAAACAGAAAGTGCTCTGCACTCATGCAAGAGTCAAGCTGCCAAGCTTGGTACCCAGGGACACTGACCTTTATCAGAATTCTTAAAAGGTTTTGAAATTTCTTCTGGCTGTCATGTCACAACAGGATGAACTCCAAAAACAGGAAGCCTGGAAACACTTCACAATCTAACTTGTAATTCTTAAATGCCAGGTTTTAGGAAGATATTTTAACCGGAGTGAATAAAGAGTTTGGTTTACATTTGGCTGGTGAATGATATGATACCCTTAACTATTTCAACAAAGAATATTTGAGTCAAGCTGTATTTACAAATCAGAATTTTAGGAGGACTGGTCTTTGTTATTAGGTGAACCAAACTGTCAATAGGTTCCCTGTATTCTCAGCTGCTGAAACACACTGGAAGTGTCAGTGCTAAAATGATACATGACAAATGAACAGACCACAGGAACAGAAATATCTGTGATCTTAGTTAACTAAAGCTAAGAATAATTAAGGGGGAAACAGAACCCCCCAAGGAAAAAAAATACCAGTGTGCAGAGCCCCTGAACAAAACTGAAAACTATTCACATTCTGCATGGGCACAACAGTGACTTCCTCGGACTGCCTAAAATAGAGGTTTTTCCTCAGTTCTATAAAGATTAAAGATGCATAAAGCATGCCTGATAATGTTTATTGGTTCAGACTTAGCTTACCATCAAATTGTAATAAGTGTATTCGGGTCAACACTTGTGGTAAGAACTGTGAAGTGTTAAGACCTCGATTACATAAAGAAGATTTATATCCAATGCCACTTGCACAGCGTAAGAAAACACAATATTTGGTTCCAATGGAAAATAAAGCAAACCATGCCAATATTTGCAAAAGTAAGGGGATCCATAATAATTTTGTATAGTGTCACATTAAATCTAAGTAAAATCCACATCTTAAAGATTAACATAATGTGGGTTTTATGATGGGAAGTGTGGGGGTGTTTAAGAAACTATCTAAAAAAACCTGCACATGTAGTGTTTCAACACAAACTGAGCTTCAGAGTGCTTTAACAATTCTTTTGGGACAGACTCAAAAGACCGAAGTTCTTTTTTTCCATATGTTTGAGGGATGAGAGTCAATGCCCATGAATCTAGTAGGCAGATCTTCCTCAGATCTGCCACACAACACATGGACCAGAGTTTGGAAAAGGGAAATATACTTTCCACCAGGCAGCAAGTGGTGTGAGCTCCTTCCAAAGCTCCGGTCCTTCACCAGTTTTATTCACACGCCACAACAGCACTCAAATCAACACAAGAGCACCACACCTCATCTTCTGCAATAGCTCCAGCAATTTCATGGAAGTTACTCTCTGGTTTGGTTCAGCCACTGAGTAAGACACAGGACTATGTAGCCCCCAGGCTTCTCTCCCAAATCCTTCCTGCTTTAAATAACTCACTGACATCTGCACTCACTGGTGCACTGATTTTGGTGTTCAAAGCTGCTTATCGCCTATAGTTAGCTGTAATGAGATCATGACTGCCTCCCCACACGTGCTTAAGCTGCTTAGACAGTACTGTCAAAGGACACAGAACAAACAGCCAGCCCTATCTTCTTGTGCCCTTTCTGAGGCTTCTAAACTCACTTCTGGAAATGCTCGACAATACTTTGATACCAACAGCGAACAATGTTAATTGAAATTAAAGATCACGTAGTATTTTGCATTAACCCACTCTGGAAGTTTAAAAAAACAGGGAAAATACAGGTCAGAATAGGGAATAAAAAAAGAAATGTCACAGCAGAACACATGAGCTATACAGTAAGTAGCCCACCTTTAGATCACTATTTAAGTCAGCTGTGACAAAGACACAGGAGCATCCCCTGAAGAGAGGGCACCATGTCTCCTCTCCCTACCCCAGGGAGGTAGTTGTGGAGCTCAGCATCTTTGATCATTACCTGTTGCACTTTAAACTAACAAAGACCATAAGTGTGACACAGCTACTATTTGAACACGCCATGCCTCAATAAAACAAGGTCATTTGAGTCTGCCTCAGTCATGCTTATACCATAGGTACTACTATTGAGTCATATCTCTGTTGACAAAGAACGGGGAGAAAACAGATATGCTAGACTTTCTTCCAAATTTAGGACAGCAAAAAGTAACCTCTTTGAGCCTGGAAGCCTATCAAGTCAGCCTTATCAAACTTCAGCAAACCAACCTTAGAATAGAAAGGAAAAATAAAAAAAACAGAGAATCATTAGAGTTCTTAAATCATGGTACGGTGATTCAACTGCAAATGAGCCACCTAAATGGCCAGAATCACTAGAGCATGAGCGAGCTTTGAAATCTTGGAAGTTTAATTCTTTTTACAAATAACTGACACTGATTTGGTGAATGAATAGGTCTGAGCTTTTCACTCTGTGGTAGTGCACTTACCTGGGCATTCCTGCAGTATCCTTAAGGATAGGACCATAACTCCCACAAACCACATTTGCATATCCTTACTCAAAGGGCAAAATGACAAAGGGAGAGGTAAAAAAGCAAGCAGCTTATTTCTCTTTGCATGATATTTAAGGTGGCTGCATATGTATTCTGAGCAAAAGAGGAAAAAGTTACCTTAGAGATGTCACCCAAGCTCTTTCGGCTGAGCAGTCACTGGAATATGGACCCAACCTCTCACAATCAAGAGGGAACAGGACCCCAGAAGCAAGTCAGCCTGCAAGATGTTGTATGGAAATGAGTTAGCAAGTGCTAAATTACATCTTTCATATAGATCTTTACTTGCTCATGAATTCAGAACTTTCGAGAGCACGCTCTCCCTCCAGTCTGGGACCAGAATTCACAGCGAGTTCCTTTCAGGATGCAAATGCTCTCACTCACTGCTCTGGGCTCTGACAGATGTTCTCCACCAAATGTGTCACTGAGGGGACACACTGTCCCCAGCTGCCTCAGCCACCCTCAGCTGAAGATCATCAACCACGGGTGGAGCAGAGCCGGATGCACAACTGTTCCTCACTGGGCCTGGCTCACAAGGCACGGATGGTATTAGGGAAGAAAGGCTGAATCACAGCATATTAAACCAGGGCAGCTGAATGGGCCCTGCTTAGGCCCCAGTACAAGGGAGGTAGTGTCTGGCAAAGCAGCAGGACAGCTGGTGAAGGAGATAACCTTTCTAACTACAAAAGCTAAATCAGACACAGCTTATCTATCAGAGCTCTCAAACACGTGTAGCGACATCCTACCAGGGCAGGCACATTCATCTCACAACCTCTTTCACTGCTTTATCAGATTTGGTTGACACAGATCTTCTAATAATATAATTATGGCAGCTATGGCTGTGTTGTTTTTTAACAGAAACAACTGCACCCATTTTAACTACTGTGGACAGCATTATATAGATGGAGGCACCCTAACAGCAAAGCTTATTCCTTTATTCCCAGAGAAGGGGATCAAACGTTGTGAATGACACCAACCACATACTGATGGGGTTATGCAAAATAAAAGCTTAAAGAGGCTTGTCTTTTATACATGGTTAATGCCACTCAAAATGCACACAGATGAGCCTACAGAAATAAATCACGGCAAATTACTTGCACCTCAGTACCATCTGCACCAATACATAGGAAGCACAAGCACCCAACACACCGATTAAGAGAACTGCATCTATAAGGAAGTACATGCACCCGAACAGCACACTGGGAAAGCCAAAAATAACAGCTGCTGCCACATCAGAGCGGCACAACACTGCACACAGGCGATGCCTGCAAAACAGAAACCAAGCAGCCACACACAAACACTTCCTCTTCCTCCCTCCCCACCCCTACGACAGCAGCAACAAACCTGATGTTAAACACTGGCCAGCATCCTGCTCTGCATTCCTGTCACATCAGGAATAGGAAAGAAGGAGACTGCTAGCTGCTCCTCCATACAGCTGAAGGGTTCCTTCACTTTACAGCACGTCATACAAATACTTGATATGATTCTTGCAGAGGTTTCTGGCGCATTTTCTTTTCTTTCGCTCCTTTTCTCCAGCTCACCCACTTCAGGGCTCACTAGGGATCCTTTGTACTTACTAGGCTTGTTTCTGACACATTCCTTCCCAAAGACTGACAAGTCAGAAATAAAAGCAGTTGTTCTTAGGCAAGTCACATATAAGCGAGCAAGCACACAGCCACAGCTTGACTGGGCTGCCACACACAAACTCTGCAAGTCAAGTCCAAATCTAAACCCTGTCCAGCACCAAGACTGACAGTGTGACACTGTCAAATGCAAGAGTAAACAAATCAGGCTGCAGCCTTTTGTCAATACCGAGTTCTGAGACTATAAATCCCAGCATCAACACTCAGTGGTCACATCTCCAACACATTACATCCCCAATTCCAAAAGGGGAGACTGGGGGAATTCACTGACAGCAAGTGAAGTGCCTGGGCTGAACTGCAATAAGCAAGTCAGATTTTTCATGGCTTCAGTATGTGTGTTTTAATCACAGATGGAAGAACCCTACCTCCTCTGGAACATGGGCTGTAGATATCCAACTTCAAACGTAGCACCTGCATTTCTTATCCCAATGGAAAGCACAGTCAGTGCCACTCCGTACCCATCGTATCAGCCAGAACTCACCAGATTCACAACAACCTTCAGACACTGAGAAATCACCTAAAAAATGAAATCTGGAAACCTTTTTACAATCCTCTGGTGATCCACTGAACCGAAAACACTGTGTCCTGCAAGCAGATGGTCAACAAATAGCTCCAAGCTTGTACTGGGCTCCTAATCTCTCACTGGTCAAGCTCAACAAGGTCACATTTCAGAGTGTGATAATTTTACCCAAAGTGAATGAGCTCCATACGTGTGGGAGAGAAGGAAAGAAACAAACCAGGCAGCTCGGGTGGGATGAGGAGAGCACGGAACTGCATGATTCAGAAGAAATCAAAATGCTTGTTTAGAAGGCTGATTAGCTGATTAAGGGCACAAGTACTACTCCAGCCTGGGCACTTTTTGACCTCTGAGTGCTTGTTACTATAACCTTGACTTCTCACCACGTGCAGTGCAAGACAGAATAACTTCCAAGTCAGTTGACATGCACAATCTGCCATGAGAGGGGATCCCAAAGCACATCTAATTTTGCTTTCTCTAATATTTTTATGAGAAGGACATGCCCAGTACTGTCAACCTGATGATGAGGCATACAACGATACTATTCACAAAAGCAGAAAATAAGCATGGGCGCTACTATTTCATAGATTTTTAAATATATGTAAAGATGCACTTTGAAGTATATGTAACAAAATACATACAGAAAAATACACTGCTGCACTGTTACACACTCACAGTGTTGGTTTCTCTGGACAAGGATAAGACTCCATTTCAGCACCAGCCCCACGTTCCCACCATTTCCCTTCCACCAGAAAAATCATTTAAGCACCCACACCAAATTGGGGAGAAAAAACCTGCCAGTTTGTCTCCAGCTTGATCAACCTGTAAGCCAAGGAACTCAGATTCCCACCTGTAAAAGCACCCAGCAGCAAGCCAAGAACCTCCTGTGGGCTGCAGTCTATGCTTACATGAGCTGAAGTGCCTCTGAAGCCACACCCTGAATGTGAAACTGGTGACTGGAAGCAATCACAAAAACTGTCCCCCCTTCTCATCTCAACACATAATCGTGCTCACTTGCTCTTTTTCTACGCAAGAAATACACAAAACTGCCACAAGGTGCCTAATGAACAACCAGAGTCCAGAAGAGAGTCCTACCAGCATATCCTACTCTCTGGTCAGCAGAGATTCCTCTGGTAATGACCTCGTATACATCAACATCCCCCTGAAGGAGCCAAAGACTGCTTTTCCTGCTCTCCCAAAAGTCCTTATCAGACAAGAAACAAAGAGAATGCCACAAAAAGGACACTTCAGATCCGCCTAACGGGCTCTAACTAGGATGGCACAGGCTGTTCACCCATGCACCTTGAAATGGTGGTGCTGAAAGAGCTGGGGAGGGTAAGAAACGCCCTCTAAGAGAAAGAAAAATTTGCTTTAGGATGATTCAAAACATTGACAAAACAAGTTCGATGCACTTGAAAGAGCGACCCAATGTTATCTTGCTTTACAGAGCCCACATTTGCATCTTTTCACAACCTACCATTTTCCTTCCAGCTCCAAAACAAAACACTTACCTTTGATCAGTGCTAAACTAACCCAGTCACAGAAAAATACTTCTCAGTCTCAGCAACAAGAAACTGTTACACAGGGTTAGGATGTCCCTAATAGACCTATTTAGGGTTACACTGGCAACACCTAATAATTGATATACCTAAAACACTTTGAATCTCCTGACAGGATTTGTGTAAAAATGAAATCAAAGTCTTAGTTCAGTGATATATAACAAGAAAAATATCCAAAAAGATATATAACAAGGAATTTTTCTCCATCAAAAATCTGACCATACACACATGTCCCTATATCAGCTGCAGGTGACGGTTCACTACAGTGAGATCCTCACAAGGCATTACAACATATTATTTTGTGAGACAAGCTACCAACTAAGTTTACACAGCCCTACTGATCACAGAAATATTTCATTAAGAACGAACAGAGACCCAAGCCCACACTGTTCGAGCACCATTCAGCGCTTCATTAGCAAAGGCCAACCGTGGAATCCAGCTTTGGAAGCTCTGAACACCGAGTTAAGCCAGGTGAACCTGAAGGAAGGAAAAGCAGATGGAGCAGAAACACAGCAAGACGGGCTGAAACGAGAAAGGCAGCACATACCAAAGCACATCGCTGGGAAGAAAAACAGAGGCTGATTCTGAGCATTAAAATGGAGGGGGATGGAGACTGGGAGCAGTTCAAATTCTAAGCAGCTCCATCATGAACGGGAGTCAGTCCCACCCACCAACCCCCTACTTGGAAACCCCAGGGAAGGCTGGTTACGGTCAGGCCCTGCAGACCCAAGAGCAGACCCGCGCTCCGGGTGTCCCCGGGGTGGCACCCAGCGCTCCCGGTGTCCCCGGGGTGGCACCCAGCGCTCCCGGTGTCCCCGGGGTGGCACCCAGCGCTCCCGGGCCCCCCCACCCCTCCCGTGCCGGGGGGCAGCGCGGACCGACCCCCGGCCACACCGGCCTCCTCACCATGTTGGTTTCATGTTACCGCCGCGGTCCCCGAGCTCCTTCCTGCGCGCAGCTCCTGCGGAAGGGAAGGAAGGGCACAAAGGGAGGCAAGGCTCGCTGTGCCCGCCGGGCACGGCCCTGCCCCGGCCCCCCGCCCTGGCCGCGCCTCGCTCGGGCACTGCTGGATCTCACCCCACACACGGGGCTCCTCCCGTACCCCACCTCGGGGGGCCGCTCACGCATCCCCTGCACCCCCGGGCCCGTCCGGGTGCTCGGTGCCCTCCTCACCCCGGCTCCTCATGGAGATGCGTTTCCCCCCTTCCCCTCTCCCTTCTCCCTTTACGGGGCCGCGCCCGGTTCTCGCTCCCTCCCCTCACGGCAGCGCGCCTGGCTCACCCCCCCTCCCCCGCCGCTCAGCCTGCCCTATGCCCGCCCACCGCGGCTCACCGGGGCCGGCGCTGCCCGGCCGGCCGGGACTCCGGGACAGCGGGACGCGGAGCCCCAGCGCCGCCGCTCCCCGCCGCTCCAATCAACAACAAGATGGCGGCGCCCGGGCGGGCGGGGCCCGGCGCTGGCCGTCATAGCAACCGCGCCGTCCAAGGCCCGCCCCGCCGCCCCTCGCGCCAATCCGAGCCCGAGCTCCGCCCCGCGGGAGCTCAACGGCACGGCTGATAGGTCGAACCCGCCGTCGCTCAAACGCGGGGCGGCCCCGCCCTGTTCCGAGCGCGGACGGCACCGCACGTTAGGCACACGTGACGCCAGCCAGCGCCCCGCCCCGCCGCGGGCCGCGCCGCCTCATTGGCTGCCCGCAGGGAGGGGGGGCGCGCGGCCAATGGGCGCGGCCCGCGCTCACGGGGGGGCGGGGCCAGGCCGGGCGCGCCCCGCGGGGCCGCCGCGCCGACAGCCCGGACTTAGACCGCGATTCTCCGGGCGCTGCGGCTCCGAGCGCCCCCCGAGCTCCGCACCCTGAGCCGTACCCGACCGCCCCTCCGAGCGTGGTCTCGCCAGCGGGGCACGCACCTCTCCGGTACAATAAAGGATTTTATTCCCCTTGCGATCATCGGTCCCCGTAGCCTCAGGGCGAGGGGACCCCCCCGGCGGAGTCACACAAGTGACCCTTCTCACTGTGAAATTTCACGGCTGGCCTCTGCCCGCCCCCCTCCCTCCCTTTAGTCACCTACTTCCCAAATTAGTCTCCCGTCTTATCCCGCCAGCGCTTCATTTCCCCGGGAGCTGCCAGGGAGGTGTCCCGTGGCGCGCTCCTTTGAAATTCAAATAGCCGGGTTCCCACCTCTCCCGCTGACTGGCGCCTTCAAAGCTTCCCGCCGCTCCCAGCTCCTGCAGCGTCCCTCTCACCTGCGCCCACGCTAATTCACTTTTCCTCCTAATTATCAACCCGTCCCCTCCGCCGACCAACCCGCTTGCGCCCCTGAGCCCTGGAGCAAAGGAGAGCTCGAGGGAGACACTGGGCAAAAGTTTCTCACAATTACCCGTGACTGAGTTTTCTTGCCCCAGATCACCTCTCTGCGGGAGACTGCCCCGGCTGGGTCACATCCACAAGCTACAGAGATGCTGTTGTGACCAGAGCAGACCCTGCCGAAGCCTTCAGCACGTCTTTCACAGTGCCAACGCCGCTGCCACCACTGCTATCCTTGTCCTGGGTCATGCCACCCACATCCCTGACTGGAGATGGCAGTAATGACCCCCATAGCAGGAAAGCCACCCTTGGGACTGCCCAGCCACGGCACTCCCTACAGCAATCACGGCAGTGCCTGCAATCTCCGACACCATTTATTAGGTCTGCACTGTCTGGGGTGGCTCAGTCTGGTTGCACCCTATGGGCAGTGGGTTCAGCCACAAAGGATGGGGCTCCTCCTTGAGGGCCACACCAGGTATCTGCCAGCATCCAGTGCTGTGCCTGGCACAGCCCACACGGAGCTGTGGGTTGCAGGGAGCCCCTCACCAGGACAAGCCCCCTCAGATCCAGCGCCGTGCCCCAGTCACGCTGTTGAAGAGATAGTCCCTGCCGGTGCCTGAGATGGAGGCAGCACTCAGCCACCGCCCTGGGGGTCTGGTGCCCATCTCTCCTGTCTCCAGACCCCTCTGCCCTGGCAGACACAGCTCAAGGCTGTGGGGCCATGGGACAGGGCACTCACGTGGGTCCTGAGCACAGCCATCAAACTGCCCCTGTGAGGAGGAGAGACAGGAGAGGGTGCTGAGGGTCCCAGGGCTCCTCCTGCCTCCTGGGCAGGGCACCCACCCTCACTGCCATGGCTCACACTTACCTGGCTGTTGGCGTGTGGGTGTCCCTGTTCCTCCTTGCCCACGCTCTGCTCCACCACATCCCAGGAGCTGCAGAGGGAAGAGGGCAAGAGGAGGGCACACTGTCAGTGGTGGGCCCCCAGCCTTGACCCCGAGGGATGCTGTCAGGAGCGGGTTGCCAGACAGGCTTTGCCCCGCCAGCTGCATCCTGTCGAGCCCACTGTCCACCTACCTGATCATCCCCTTACCAAGCCCGTCTGTCCATGGGCACAGAAGGGGATTGTGGCAGGGCTGTGCTCCCCCAAGCACCTTTCAGCAAGTGCCTGAAGGTGTTGATCTGGTCTGCCACCACATCCACTTGTTTGCCCATGTGTTTGAGCTCAGAGGACTCTGTGCTGGGGGAGCTGCAGCCCCAGAGCCCCCCTGGTGCCAGTGTCACCCATAGGGGCTGAGCCTGAGTCTTCTCCTTTGCATGGTCACTACAGCCCCAGTGCCACCAAGCACTGTGTCCCCAGCCTCACCAATGAACGTGGATCCAGCCATGCATCCCCTCAGGGTGGTTGTGCCACTGGAGGTGGCTGTTATCCTGCGCGTGCACTGGCATGTCTCCTCCTTGCTGTGCAGACACCCTGTGCAGGCTGGTCCAGCTCTAGTGTCTCCTTGGTCTCTCTCCTCCGCTGGGAGGGGTGTGCAGCCTGCTCACCTCCTCCCTGGAGCTTTCCCTGCCAAATGGGGCTCACCCCTGCCAAATGGGGGCTCCCCTGGTGAGCTGCACTGATCTCAGCCCTGGCGCTGGGACCCAGCCCTGCAGTGGGCAGCAGCACCAGCACTGTGCCATCCCACACTGTCCACTGCAGAGTTTGTGCCCCAGCCTGGCTACCAACATCACTGTCCACTGGCCAAATAGCTATATTTGCTCCCATGACTCCCATCAGGGCTGAACCCTCACCCTGAGCAGAGAGGGCTCCCTGGCACTGCAACTCAGAGACCACAGCCAAATGTGGGGTATGTTGAATGCCCCCCATGTGCTGTGTCTCCCTGGCTACCTGCAAAGACACTATGACTACCAATACAACTGCCCTGGCCACACAGCACTCACCTCTTGCCCAGGAACAGCTTACCAGGGTCCCGGCTCCTGTGGGAGGAGCAGAGGGCAATGAGCCCCTGGTCTTGCTCCCTGTGCCGTGCTGTGCTGTGGGCTCGGGCTCACCTGCACAGCAGGCTCCGGGCCACGCAGCCCAGGGTGGCCAGCAACAGGATGCCAGAGATGGTCAGCACGACCACAAACCAGGCTGGCGGGTGCCACACCACCTCCGTCCGCGTGACAACCAACGGCTCCTTCTGCAGCGTCTGCAGAGGTGTGGAGTGAGGGGGTGTGGGAGGGCTAGGGGGTTCAGTGGACCCCGGGGCGCCACCTGGCCCGTGGGCTCTGCTCACCGTGTGCTGGGTGGTGGTGCTGGGTGGCACCGGGGTGCTCCGGGGGGTGACGTGCACCACCAGTGCCACCACAGTGCTGCGACGCCGGGCGCCAGAGCTGCCCCACACCTCCACCAGCAGCACAAAGGTGTGGGGCTTGACTTGGTCATGGGGGAGGTAGACGACGGTGTTCCCCTCCAGCCGAAAGCGCCCATCCTCATTGCCTGGACGAGAGGGTCTGCTCAGTGCCACACCATGGTGAGGACTGGTTTGTGCCACGGTTTGGCTGCTCCTCACCTCCAACCATGGTGTATGTCAGCGTGGCACCGTCGAGGCTGCCGTGGCACGCCAGGCGGGTGACAGGCTGCCGGCTGCCTGGAGACCCAGCCGTGATCCGCAGCTCCTGCACCTCGGGGGTGCACACCGGCACCTGGTCTGGCACAGCCTGCCGGGAGCAGGGGGGAGGTGGTGTGGCACCCACAGTGCTCGCACCCCCCGCAGTTCACCCAGGGGGCCGCACTCGCACCTGCAGGCGCACGGACACGTCGCACAGGCGGCTGCGCCGCTTCGCCAGGTCCAGGTCGTTGCGGGTGTCTGTCAGCCGCACCACCAGCCTGTAGCTCCTCTGCTGCTGGGAGTCCAGGGGTCCCACCACGCGGATCTCACCTGTGGGGCGGCGTGAGCTGCGAAGCACCGGCGGGTGCCACGGGGTGCGGTGGGTGCTGAGGAAGGGGCCAGGTGCTCACCAGTGTGGCTGTCGATGGAGAAGGGCTGTGCAGGGCTGGATTTCCCCTCCAGGCTGTACTCGAGGCTGTCTGGTGGGTAGTCGCGGTCTGTGCCGGCCACACGCCCCACAACGCTGCCAAAAGCTGCTGTCTCTGGCACGGTGAAGGTGGCACTGCTGGGGCACGCTGGTCTGAATTCATTCACGGGTGTCACCGTCACAAGCACAGGCACACGGGCTGTGTGGCACACGGCAGCTCAGCCGTGCTGGCCACTCCACAGCCCACACCGAGCTGGGCGATGTGGACAGTGGCACCAGCCTTGGGGTGGGCACCTCTAGGGCAGCAGGGGAGGAATGTTTCCTTTGTGATCTGATGGTTTTTGGATCAGGAAAGGGCTTTTCCCTCCTCCCCCATTGAGACCCCTGGGCACACTCCACAGATGCGGGCACTCACTGCTCCGTGGACGCTGCTCTCCTACTGTCACCACGATGGTGGCTGTGAACTGAAAGCCCATAGTGGCCATGGCCTCTGAGTCATAGTCCAGGGTGGTGTTGACCTGTCAAGCCAGGATGGGGAGGGTCAGACAGAGCCAAGGAGCTCTGCAAAGCTGGGGTGTTGTGATGCCAGGGCAGCAGGAGGGAGCAAGCAGGCCTTGGGGAGCAGGGAGCCCTGAGGAGCCCTGACCCAGGTCCTGGCATGACAGCACATGTCACAAGGTCACCCCTGTCCCACCAGGCTCCCCAGGGAGCTTGCCATCTGCCTGGGCAGTGCCTGCAGCCCTGCTCACCTTCAGCCGTGGCCCCTCCATGCAGAAATGGGAGCGGGAAGCGGGGGGCCCCTCGAGGGCGTAATGCAGACACTCATCAGTGCCAGTAGAGTCAGTGCACCTCAGTGTCACCAGGGTGCTGCCAGGGGACACCGTCTCAGGCACCTGGGACCTGCAGTGGGGCAGCCAGCAGCTCAGCTCCTGTTCCCCATGTCCTGGGTGCAGCAGAGCATCCCATGCACCCGCACTCTCCCCCCAAACCGTACACGAAGATGGCTGGAACGCATCTCGGTGCCCAACGGTCTGTTCCCTGCACGGTGACGTTGACCATGGCAGTGGCGTGGTCGGCGGGGCGCAGAGCGTTGTAAGCCTGGACGAGGAGGTTGGCACAGGCCACCTCCAGCCTGCGGGTGCTGCGGATCTCACCTGTCGCTGTGGGAGGAGGCACGGCCTTGCACTGTGCACGGGGACAGGGCAGGGTGTCCCTTGGGGGCCCCCACCCCTCTGCTCACCCTCATCAATGGTGAAGAGCGTGGGCACCACGGGAGCGAGGATGGCGTAGCGGACATTCTCACCACTGGCATGGACCTGTGTGACCACCTCCCAGGGGCCAATGTCCTCTGTCACTGTCACAGACCGGTGTGGCTCACTGCAGGCAAAGTGGGCAGTGTGGCGTGGCATGGCCTGGTGCCACCAGCACCCCCCTCCCGGCCCGACCCCACTCACGGAAAGGTGACATGGGGACGGCGTGATGGCAGCACCTCCACCGTCACGGCCCCGCTGCAGTTGTGCCCGTGGCGGTCCATCACCTCGATCTCCAACCTGAACGTCTGCAGGGTAGTGCCAGGGCAGCTGTGGGACAGCCCTGAGTGGCACCAGGGATGGGGAAGTGGACAGGGTGGGGACTGAGACAGGGTTGGGTATAGGGATGAGGATAGTAATAGGGACAGAGACAAGAATAGGGACGGGATGGGGACAGGAACAGGGACAGGGACAGGGAAGAGGAGTGGGACAGGGATGAGAACAGTGCTTGAAGCAGAAACAGAAGTGGGAAGATAGGTGGAGATGGAGATGAGTTGAGCTGGAGACTGAAATAGGGACAGGAATAGGGACAGGGATGAGAACTGAGATAGGACTTGAGATGCAGAAGGGGATGGGCACAGAGCTGGAGCACTCCAAGGTCCAGGGAAAGACAAGACTCCAATGGGAGGACCGGGATGTGGAGAACTGCAGACAGTGCCAGGAGGGGCTAAGCCCAGGCTGCTGAGACAGCCTGGGGATGGAGGTGGCAACCTGGATGTCCTTGCTGGGGTCAAAACCATTGTCAGGCGCCAGCACCAGGCCCCGGCGGGTGAGTGTGAGCGGTGTGTCGTGGTTTCGGAGCCTGAACTGCAGACAGGAGGGTTATAGAAAACCCTGTCCCCCTTCTCCACGGCTGAGGTTCTGCTGTCTCCAAGGCTGCTCCTGTTTTTGGAGGCTGCAGGCCCCCAGGGACTTGCCACTCACCGTCAGCCCACCAAGCAGCTGCGGCAGCACCGCATACAGGGGTGTCCGGGGCGCCACATCTGCCAGCACCTGCACCACGTCACCCCCTGGGGCACAGCACGGCCGTGGGAGCTCAGTGCCAGCTGGCACTGCAGCCCCCACCACCCCACACCTCTGGTTCCTACCGGCACTGGTGAAGGGGGTGTCACAGTGCAGCACCTGTCCCAGTGTCACCTGGACAAAGAGCTGCTCTTCCACCTCATCCTCTCCAGGACAAGTGGCCCGCAGGGTCAGGGTGTACTGATTCACACGGCGGGCATCGAGCTCCGCACCGGCACGCAGTGTCACCTGCCACGGGGACACGTCACTCAGCAGGGCACCCAGGGCTCCTGCCCCACTCCCTGTTCTCCAGCCGCACCTCTGCCCGGAACGTGGTGGCAGATGTGGGGTCAGCACTGATGGCGACGGGGTTGAAGGGGTGTTCGGGCTTGATGCTGTCCAGGGTGACACTGGGGCTGCCACTCGTGTTGCTGCAGGACACGGTCACCTCGGCCACACGGGTACCTGGCACTGTGTCCTCACTCAGGGTCACCACACGTGGCAAGTCAGGCAGGGCTGGCGGCAGACCCCAGGGACCACCAATAGCTCACCCAGCTGTGCTTAGGGAGCTCTGCTCCTGCACCCAGGCACCCATGCTGGCACAGGTCTCCCTGCTGGGCACAGTGAGTCCCAGGGCACCTCATTCTTACCTGTTGCATTGACGAAAGTCCCTGCAAAAAGGAGAGTGTCACCCCACGCTGCCAGGGTGTGCCCTGGAGAGGCCCCAGAACTCACAGAACCATAAAACCATAGAATATGCTGGGTTGGAAGGGACCCATCAGAACCACCAAGTGCAACTCCTGGTCCTACATGGGGCACCCCAAGAACCACACCATGTGTCTTGCGTGACGCTCTGAAGTTGACCCAGTGGTGCCGGGATATGCCTTAGTGATGCCCCTAAGATGGTCCAGCAGTGCTCTGGCAATACCCTGAGGATGCCCAGGCAATGCCCTGAGGACACCATGGCAATGCCTGAGGATGCTCCAGCAATGCTCCCTCCCTGCCTGAACACAGCCAGGCAGCTGCCAACCCCTCCACCCTTTCTGGGGTCAGCTCCAGAGCCTGTTGCTTCTTTGCCTCCTCTCAGTCACCCACCCAGGTTCTGCTAAAGGGTGCCTCTGACACCATGACCCTGAAGTTCCTACCTGGGGCATAGAGGCTGAGGAGGAGGAGGAGGAAGGTGAGGTGTTCGTGCATGCCCATCGTTCGCTGGATGTTTGGGACAAGCTGCAGCCGGTTGCCAGGGGTGCTGGGCACCACCCCGGGCCGGCGTCACGCTGGCCTTCCCCACCCGTGGTGGCCGGCCCAGCCCGGGGAGGGACAGGGCACGGCCGCAGTGCCCCCAGCTCCGCACGCCCCCTCTCCCAGCCCCTCGCCTCTCACAGCCACGGTCCGTGGGGGTTTGGCTGCCACTCCACGCCGCCCCGCCACGCGGCACGTCCGGGAAACCGGGAAAATTAGCTGGGAGGTAATTTTTGGCCGTGTTCTCCTTCATTTGCAAACCAGCGCCGCTTCTCTCTGGGATCCCTATTAAACGCTATTAGCTCCCAATTAACGGGGTCACTCTTCCCTTCCTTCCTCCAGCGCCCAGCCCGGCTCTGACAGCCCGGTATAAGCGGGTGCCCGCTTCCCGCCGGGGCTGCCCGGCCCCGGTGCCCTCGGGGCTGCCGGCCGGGA
>JAWWES010000024.1:16932768-17000189 GCA_035583135.1 Lophotriccus pileatus | reverse complement strand
CCCGGGTGGTGCCCGGCGCGGGGCCCCGGGGCGGCGGGCGGGGTCCGGGGGCGGGGCGGGGCCCCGGGGCGGCGGGGCCGGGGCGGGCTGGGCTCACGTTACGGCGGCCCCATTGGCCGGGGTGAGGTGGGGCGGGGCCGCCGGGCAGCGCCGGGAGGCGGCGGGCACGGCCGGGCGCTCCGTCCGCTGCTGCGGCTGCTGCTGCTGCTGCCACTCCGCCACCGGCACCGACAGCACCGGGAGCGGGGCCGGGAGCAGGACCGGGTATGCACAGCGCCCGCCCGGACGAGCTCGGCGCCGATCGGGTGAGTGCCGCCTCGGGCACCGGGACGGGACGGGACCACCGTGCCCGCGCCCCGCCTGGGCATTGCCGTGACGTCCGGGCGCCGCCGGTGACATCAGCTCCGTGACATCACACGCGAGGCCAAGGCGGCGAGGGGGACGAGGGGGACTGGTGGGACACGGGTGGCGGTGGGGACACGACAGTGTCCAGCTGTCAGGGTGCCAGCGGCACCGTCCCCTCGGAGCTGCCACCCTGCCGCCCAACCTGGGCTGCCCCAAGGGACGGCGGTGACAGGGTGGCCCTTTGGCTCCCCTGGGCCTGCCACATGCCTACCCAGCGCCCAAAAGCCGGCTGCCCCTGTGTTCCCGGCCAGCGGCGGGACTGGGCAGCTCGGGGCGGTGGCACATTGCCAGTAGGGCTGGATGAGAGGGTCCCAGCCTGCGGGGAGGGGGACAGGGACCGGAACGGGGCCGTGGACTGGGACAGCCCTGCTAGATGGTCTGTCAGGGACAGCCAGAGGGGACAGGATTATCCGTCCTGGAAGCGATCCCTCCTGCACACTCAGCTTCCCGCGACTCCAGCGCGGAAAGGAAAGCGGACGTAACACCCTGCTTTTGGGATCAGACAATAGGAATTCAAGAGTGAGGAGCGGCCCGGCTGTGGGAGCCAGGCGGCCCTTCCAGCGTCCGCCCGGCCACGCTCCGTTCAGCCCTGGCTGCCTCGGCCCCCTGTATTCCGCGGTGTTTGGGGGTGTCAGGCCCTGAGCAATGGCCTGGCTGCACCCTGACGTCACCTGGGGTGTCCCCAGCGGGAGGGCACGGTTTGGGTGGGTGGCCCTGCCAACGCACGGGGCGAGTGCCCCACCCCGGCACCCGCGGGTGCCCTGGGGCTGCCGCTGGCCCTGTGCCACCGAGTGGAGTTCTGCCCGAGGGGTGTCCCGGCTGCCTCCCCACCAGGTTGGGGGGACTCCAGGGGCCGGCGCGGGGGGGGGGCAGTGGAGCGCCCGCTCCTACGTGCCGTGGCCCTCTGTCATTTCCCGCAGGCACGGCCCGGGCTGGGTGCCTGCTTGCTCACCCGACATGCCGCTGCACGCCGGACGGCTCCGCGCAGGAGCCGCAGGAAAGCGGGGCCCGGGGCTGCAGGCAAGACAGGACCTGCACCCGCTCCCCGCACCCTGCTGCGCGCCTGTTGCGCCAGCAAAGCCCCCCGAGGCGGGGTGGGGGGCGCGGGGTGGGATGGGAGGTGGCGGTGCTGGCTGGGAACAGTGGGGACCACCGTGCTGATTGTGCCCTTTCCCCGCAGTGGTGCCGGCGCGAAGCAGGGGCGGCGCCGCGGGCGCACATGCACAGCACGCGGCAGGCACCGCACCACCCCGCAGGGGCGCCGGGGCCGGCCCCCCGCGCCCCACGGCCCGGCTCGGCGGCGGACTCGGCCTGCAGCCTGGACCCGGGCGGCGAGGAGGAGGACGGGGGGGGGCCGGCCGCCCGCTCCCCCCCGGCCAGCGAGCGCAGCCTGGAGTTCGACTCGGGCTACTCGGAGGCGTCGGGCGGCACGTGGCGGGAGGAGGAGGTGCCCGTGCGGCGCCGGCACTTGCTGCCCTGCCAGCGGGCACACCGGTTCTCCGCCGGCCCCGCTGCCCCACCGCCTGCCCCCGCCCGCCGGGCCCGCCCCAAATCCACCTCGGACGCCTGCCTGGAGCAGTGGCGGGCGCTGGAGCCCGCCGACACACAGGACTGGACCGTAGCACTGCTGTCGCAGAGCCGGAACCGGCAGCCCCTTGTGCTGGGTGACAACTGCTTTGCTGACCTGGTGGAGAACTGGATGGACCTGCCTGAGGTGGGCGCTGAGCCGCGGCGCAGAGCCCCCGCCGAGCCCTCCCGCCGGCTGGCCAAGCCCCCCGCCTTCCTGCTCAGCCTCTCGGGCAACGTTCGCCGCAAGCTGGCCAACATGGCCCGGCCCCGGGCGGCAGAGGGTGCCCGGCCAGGGGGCCGCGATGCCACCAAGCGTTTCTCCTGCCCGCTGGGGCTGGGGGGGCAGCCCAAGGGTGCCTGCTTCCACCAGTCCCACAGCAACATCGCCCAGCTGGCCACGGACTTCCACCGCTTCACCGCCCTGATGAACAGCCGCAGCCGCCAGCCCATCATCTGCAACGACGTTATTGGCTACATTTAGCCCTGCTGCCGCCCGCACCCCCTCCCTGTAAATAAACCCCGGTTTTGTACGGTGTGGGCACTGCAGAGTTTATCAAGGGGGGTGCCTGTGCCCCGACTCTGGGCAGGGGCAAGCAGGGAGTTTTTGCCACAATGGTTCCTGCAGGTTTTATTGCATGGGGGAGGAAGTGCCGGCCCCTTGCTCAAGGTAGGGAGCAGAGGAGAGGGGGACGCTTCTCTTCGTCCTCAGCATCCTCTTCCTCGCACACATAATGCAGCTCTAGGTCCTGCTGCTGCGGCATCCCGGCATCCTCCAAGATCTCTGATAACCTGTAGCAAGGAAAGGGGGTTTTGGGGACACTGGCTTGCCCCTCAAGGCTGGCTGGGCACCTGGGGGTGCCTTGGGCCCCTCAGGGGTGTCAGGCCAGGCTGGTGGGACGCAGGGGCTGTCAGCAAGGGGCCGGGCAGGGGTCCTGCCACGGGAAGTCCTGCCGGCAGGATGTTTATCCAGCAGCTGGCTGGGAGCTGCAATGCAGCTGGAGCAGCTCAGGATGGAGGGAGAAGGGGCTGAAAGCCCCCGCCCTGGGCAGGATTGGCCCTGGAGACAGGGACTTACCTCTGTGCCTGTTGCTGGGCTCGTGTCTCTTCATCGTCCCCCTTGTTGTAGAGCATGGTGTTGCCATGTAGGAGCATGGTCACAGTCCAGCCATGTGTCCTCTGCAAGAGGTGGGTGTCAGGATCTGTCCCTGCAGCAGCCAGGGTGACCTGATTGGGTGCTGATGGCACTGGGCTCACCTGCAGCCAGTCCAGCACCTCCTGCACTGTCATTGCCTGCCCGTCTGCGCTGACTGCCCTCATCTCCAGCCGGTCCCAGCAGCTCCATTCTCGTCCGCCGTACTGTGAGGGGGAACAAGGGATAGCAGCCAGCACTGGCACCCCATATCCTGGCTGCCCAACCCCATGGGGCAGGGACTGGTGTGGCATGAGGGCTGGCAAAAGAACCAGTCAGGGATGGGGGAGAATGATCCCCTGTGGGAAATGAAGGCACAGCTGTCTCATGAGCATTGCTGGTGCCCAGGGCCAGCCGGGGACACAAATATCCCCTCAGGACTGCTGGGGTCCAGGGGCAGTTGGGGCCACAACTATCCCTCCAGCACTGCTGGGGTCCACTGCAGGGGTCAGGGCTGGTGTGGGGCTGGCACTGCCCCCAGCCCCAGGCCAGGACAGGCACACAAAGGGCCATTGAAGTGCTGCCCAGCCCCACACAATCACCTCTTCTCAAGCCCGTGGCCCCCCGACCCCGGCTCCAGCCCAAGGAGGCCAGCGCGGCACCAAGCCCGGGGCCAAGTGCCGGATGCAGCCTCGAACCGTCTGGCAGGGCTGCCCGGCCATCTGCCCTCGCCGCAGGCACCGCCAGCCCTGCCCGCCTGGCCCGGGCCCTGCTCGGGAGGGGTGTTCACACCTGGTCACTCTCCCTCCTGCCTTCTGCTGCCTTCTCACCTCCGCCTTCTGCTGCCTGCACTTATCCCACTGGGGTGGGAAGGGCTTAACCCCATCCTCACCGGGGCCGTGACTGCCCGGTGCGGAGGGAATGCCATTGCCTATCCCAGCACCCTGAAAACACATCCTTCTGGCCCTGAGAAGCACATGCCTCCGGACTGCCCCCAGGGTGGGCTCCCCAGGCTCCTTTGGGGACACAGGTCACACCAAGTGAGCCTGGGGGACATGTGCTCCCACCACAGCCAAGCAGCTGGGTGTGAAATGTCACGCTGGGTGTCCTCACCATGGGACATGAAGGTGCCAGGTGCTGCTGCAGGGACCTGGAGGGCATGGCCAGTCCCAGCAACATCCTCCATCCAGGAACAGTGCCAACCCAGGGGCACCATGGCCAGGATGGCACAGGGCTGGGCCGCCCACAGGGCACAAGAGGGCTGTGGGGCAGCCATCAGTCCAAAGTGGTGCCGGAGCTGACGAGGCAGTGGAGTCGCCTCCCTCCCCCTCTTCCTGCCCCCGGCCCTGGGCCCCCCGGGCCAATCTGGTTCCAATCGGCGCTTCCTGCCGTGCCGGAAGGGCTGCCTCGCACGCCATAAACCCCCAGACAAAGGGGCCTCTATAGCCCAGACGGTCCCAATCTGGGCCTGTCCCCGCCCCCACTCTCCCTCCCTGGCCCCCACCGCTGGGACCCCTGGCCCCGCTCCCCCCGGGCGGCCCTTCCCGGCCCAGTGCCAGCTGCTTTCTGGCTGCTGCAGCTGGTTTCCATAAGCCAGATGTGCGCGGCTGCAGCAGCCTGCCACCCCTGGCCGTGGGGCTCACCACGAGGCCTGCCGGGGGGCAGCGGGGCTGCCTCACCCCATGGGCACCCCAGAGCATCCCACTTGGGCCCCAGGCGGGGGTGGGTGGGACAGTGGCAGCAGCGAAGTGCTGGGGGGCAGCTACGGGAAGGAGCTGGTTCCTTGCTGTCTGGCAGCATTCCCGACCCACTATGGCACCCGGATCCATTGCTACAGCTCTACCAACAGGGCTGCCCCTTGCTCCTGGCTCCTCCTGACATTGTCTCACTGCAGATGCCACTGACCCCTAGGTGCCCCCCACCTGTGCTACCCCTGGGGAGAGGGCCCTACCTGGTAGGTGGTGGGTGGCTGGGGCGGGATGCAGAGCAGCACGCAGTTGGACAGGAAGATGTTGCTGTTGCGGTAGCAGCTGAGGTCCTGGCACCCCCACACCAGCTTGTAGACCTCCAAGCATGCCAGCCCAGCCACGGCTGCCGTGGTGGTGATGATGGCAGGCAGGATCCGCCCGGCGATCCGCTTGCTCTGAGGAGAGGAGGGGTGTCACCAGCTGACCCGCCCAGGACAGGCACCTCCTGGGTCAGCCCCTCTCACCGTCAGCCAGTCAGCGGGGGGGATGCCATAGTTCTCTGCACGCAGGTTGGATGCTGCTGTGATAAAGTCCACGTGGATATCGTTGTCCTGTGGGGAAGAGTGTGGGGACATGAGCATCCCATGGGGACATCAACCCCCCAAGCTGAGCAGGGCCACCTGCCTGGCTCCGGTACCTTCTCAAAGTGGATGGGCTCCATCAGGGGCATTTGTGGCTCCTCACCCCCCACCAGCTCCTGTCTCTGCTGCACCAGGTCCTGGATGAGCTCTGTCAGCCACCTGTGATCTGGGGGCACAGGGACCCTTGCTATGGTACCCCTGCACTACGGATGCAAAGGGCACAGCACGGTGCCCCCACCTCTGTCCAAGCCCTGCTGGGTGCTGGAGCAGGGAGGAGCAGTCACAGCCTCACCACCACCAGGCTGGACTGAGGGACCTAGGGACGTGCCCAAGGGGACCAAGGAGTGTGAGAAGCCTCACCTGTGGGCTCCTGTGCCTCCTCCTGCTCCTCTGTGAGGGGGATCTGAAGCACTTCCTGGGGTGCAGAGGGTGGCAGAACCACACTGCGGAGGATGTCCTGAGCAGCCTTCTGGTCCCTGCATGGTGGCACCCTGTGTACTTGGGCAAAGAGGTGGGCAGTGGCCAGGATATAGTCCAGGTGGGTGTCCTGCAGGGCAGACCGGGGGCCGTGGGACACCTTGCTGGGGTGGTCCCACAAGGCCAAAGGCTGCCTGAACTGCCCCAAATTGGTAGAAAAGTCCGGCTTTGCCCCAAGGTGGAGATGGAGGAGCCTCTCCTCATCAGGCCACATATCACATGCAGACTGTACCCAGCAGTGCCCTTGCTGACCATGGGACAAGGACAGACCCAGCCCAGGACCTGGCAGCCCTGGACACTCTGTGACAGATGGAGCATGACCACAGTCCAGCATCCTCATACCCCTGGCACAGGCTCAGCTCTCCCGCAGCCCACACTGTCCCCAGGAGGGACCCCGCAGCTCTCCCTGCACTCACATTGTCAGGGTTGAATGTCAGTGGATGGGGACAGCTCTTGTCCCCTGTCCAGAACGGGACACCCGGGCTGATTTCCTGGCACAGGGAGAGAAGAGTCAGGCCCACGGATGTGTGCCTTGGCTGCAGTGAGGTGGCTGGTGGCTGGCAGGGGTGCAGGGGTGCCAGCCCCATGGGCACTGGGCTCACATGCTCCGGGGGGTAGGCGTGCAGCAGCTGCGCGATGGCATTGTGGTAGCGGCTCTGCCAGTGCCAGCGCGCCCAGAGCACGCAGTCCCGCCAGTCCCGCGGCCGCTCCCGCAGCCTGTCCCGCACCTGCTCCAGCACCTTCCGTGCTGGCAGCTGCTCCAGGAAAGCTGGGTCTCTGCAAAACCAGGCACTGCTGATGCTGGCCTGAGGGAAATCCTGCGGGACACCTGGGTGGGATGCAGCAGTCTAGCCCTGGCAGGGCTGGCAGCTCCTCTCCCGGTGTCACTGCCCCCAAGCCCACTCACTCCATGAACCGGTTGACGTGCTCTGCAGGCAGCTGGAAAAGCCCCTCAAACTCATCACGGGCCCACTGTGGAGGGAGAGTGGGTGTTGAGCACAGGGATGCCACCTCATGGCCACCAACCCAAGCCCAGCAGGAGGAAGAGACTATGGTAGGGCCAGCAGCAGCACTCAGGCTAACAGCAGGAAGCAGCTGGGGCCATATCCTGCCCGTGGCCCACTGCTGGAGGGGAAACAGGGAAGGAAGACAAAGGTCTCCTTGCTGGATGCTGTGGCCGGGGCGGCTCAGCCTACCTGCAGTGTGTGCTGGATGGTGCGGGGGAAGTACCGCAGGGTGCAGAGGGCCAAGGTGCCATCCCTGGGGGTCCCGCCTGGCTCCAGAGGCTTGGTCAGGTGGGGCACCATGGGCAGCACGTTTCCCCGCAGCCCCTCCGTGCCCGAGTCCACCAGCGGTGTGTGACATCGGAGGCAGCGGCTCTCCAAGTAGGCGCCTGCAAGTAGGGAGCCAGGAATGCTAGGGAGCCAGGGGGGCGCATCCAGGGGCTCAGCCCCTTTCCCCTTTCCAGCACTCACGGGCCTCCAGTGTGTCCAGGGCGCTGGTGACACCGTCCAGGCGCTGGAAGAAGTTGTTCCCATAGAGTGGCTCGGTGGCAGGTCCCATTTGGTTCTGCTGAGCTGTCACCCTGATATCGGGGTTCATTCGTCGCACAGCCTTCGCGGCCACCACTGACTTAGGCTCCTGCCAGGGCAGAGAGGTCAGCACTTCCCTACCCTACAGCCCCTGGGACAGCCAAGATGCCCTTCAGGGGGAACTGCCTCATGCCACCTCACCGATATATCTGCTGAGCGGTAGAGAAACTGCCGGTGGAGGTTGGAGAGGGCAACAGCATCCATGTCGGTGACGATGAGCTCCCCGTCCGGCCCCGCCGCCAGCCCCATCATGGCAAAGTTTTTCAGCAACTCACAGCCGATGGCGCCGGCTCCCACCTGCCAGGGCAGAGCCGCTGCAGCTCCCCACCTGCTGGTTGGATGCTCTGCAGCCTCTCAGCGCCGCGGCCCCTGCCCCAGCTCACCACCAGGTACTTCTGGCGACCCAGCTGCTCCTGGAAGTTGGCCCCGAAGACGGCGATCTGGCCGTCGTAGCGAGAGCCTCTCTGCCGGGGTGAGGAGCCGTGTAAGCGCAGTGGCCACGGCACCCCAGGCATCCGGGAGGGGCTGGGCAGGGGGTCTCACCGGGGCACAGTCCATCTCCGTCAGCTGTGCGGCTCCCGCCAGCGCCAGGCACTTCAGGGCATCGAAGTACAACCACTGGTACAGGGGCAGGAACTTCCTAGTGATGGCCTGGGGCGAACGGCCCCGTCAGCTTGTGGCCGGCACGGTGTTCCCCCCGCACCTCGCCCCAGCCCTGCTGCCCGTCTCGGAGTCCCCAGGCGGGCAGCAAGTGCCCTCTCGTGGCCACCAAACGCCAGTGAACAGCCATGGCTAGCGAGGCCCCAGGGGTGGGACCTCTGCCCCGCTCACCTTCAGCACCTCCTGGGCTGCCAGAGCCCCGACGACGGCAGCCACGGGGCACAGGTCCCCCGCGCTCACGCTGGCAAAGGCGCGCACGACGTCCTCATCCAGGGGACCCTGCTGTGTCCCCAGGCTCCGCGCCAGCTCCAGCACCCACTCGGCATCCGCCTGGGGGCACAGGGGTGAGGGCAGCCCCCGGCAGAGTGCTGGGGGGCAGGGGCAGGACGGGGACTCACCAGCGCCCGGGGCCGGGGCAGGCGGCCCTGCTCCCTGCGGAATGCGTGAAGAGCCTGGAAGGCGACGTGCAGGCTGCGGCTGCGTGGCAGTTCCTCGGGATTTGCCACCTGGATCTCGGGCTCCTCCAGTGCCTGGCACAGGGGCTTCTGCCGGCACAGTGCCAGGGGTTGGGTGAGTGCTTCCCCAGGGCCAGGCATGGCAGTGCCCCAGCCCAGGCAGCAGCACCCTGGGGCCGAGGGAAACTTACGTAGGAACGCTCCTGGGGCTGCCGCACCTCTGAAACCAAGCCCCCACAGCGGTAGGGTGAGAAGGAGCTGGTGTCACCAATCTCCAGCCTGAAGGCATCTGGGGATGAGATGGGCAGGGACATCATGTCAGGGTCACCACCAAGGGCCCAGTGAGTTCCCCAACCCTGAGCCAGGGCAGCCGGGATCCCCCGGGGGTCTCACCCAGCACATGCACGGGGACAGGCTCCCGGTCGTTCACCTCTGTCATCCCCTCCACGCCAGAAAATGTCACCAGGTCACCGTCGCAGAACAGGTGGCCGTGGCCGTCCCCTGTCCCCATGCATGTCACCACTCCTGGGTTGCCCTGAAGAAGGGAAGGGATGTGAGGGTGGGGGATTGGTCTAGGGTGGCACAGAGCCAGCAGAGGGGCAGCAGCATTTTGGGGGACCCAGCGGGGGCTGCTCTCTGTTCTACCTGGGAGATGTGCTGCACGGTGGCACACACCGGGTCCCCTTCTGCTGGGTCATCAATGACAAAGTGCTCCCCAAAGTCACAGAACAGCTGCCTGGGGAGGTCCAATGGGGCTTTGCTGGAGAAGCTGCTTCACCAAGCTGCCCCAGCACTGCCAGATCCTGCATGGGCCAGGCAGCCCTGCCAGCGGGATGGTGACTGCAGCGCAGGGCTGGGGGCTCTGGGGATAAGGTGACATGGAGCCAGTGGCAGGGCCCCATGGCAGAGACCCCTTACCCTGCCAGTCCCCTGGAATCAGCCACAATGAAGCAGATGCCCCGAGCATGGCAGAAGTCCCCAACGCGGAGCTGCTCCTCCAGCGGCGACTCAGTCAGCACCACCACCTGTACCAGGACTATCAGTGGATGTCACCATCCCAGGAGGCCCCAGGGCATGGGGACACAGGCTCACCTGGAAGGGGGCAAGGAAGGCCTCCAACAGCTCCCCGGTATAAGCCTCCACCACCACACCAGGGTTCAGCTCAGCCAGGACTTGCTGGGATGCCTCAGCACGGTTCCGGCCCACATCGCTCTGCCCCAGGAGGAACTGCAGAGTGGACACGTGGTGGGGCACCCTGCAGGTTTGGGGTGCAGCTCACCACAGGGCGGTGCTCCATGGGGCCCTGTCTGCACTGGTGAGGGGGCCTCTGCTAAGGACCCTACCTGTGATAATGAGGGCATCCTGAGCCTTACCAGGATTCCCAACCTGTACCTGTTATTGAAAGCCCCCTCACCCTGTACTCATACCTGCAACAGGGACCCCCTACTGCATCTGCACCCATTAATGTGACCTCAATCTACACCCATACCCAAGTGGGGTCTGCACCCATACCAAGACCCCTGTCTGCACCTGTATGTCATGGGGCCTCTATCCAAACCTGTGCCCATTACTGGGAACCCTGTCTGTACCCATTAGGGCGATCTCCATCCATACTTCTACCCACCTGGGTCTGTATCCATAATCAGGATCCCTGTCTATATCTATACATGTTATGGGGACCCCCATCCATATCTGTAGCAATTACTAAGACCATACCTGTTATCAGGCTCCCCACCCATATCCGTACCTGCTTCCGGCATTCCTCCTCGTCCCCGCTAGGAGACTCTCACCTGTGCCTGTGCCCGTACCTGTCACAGTGAACCCACACCTGTACCCATTATCGGGAGCCCCGCCCGGCCCAGCCCGGCCCCGCCGGTACCTGGTGAGCGAGGTCGGCGGCGCAGGCGGCGCCGCGATCGTGCAGGACGATGCGCCCGGTCCCCGACAGCACCAGCGCCGCCGCCACCTGCGCTCCGGTCCCGCGGAGCCCCGACACCAGCACCGCCGCACCGGGCAGCCGCCGCGCTCCGCCGCCCAGCACGTACCTGCGGGTAGCGGCGGGGGGTGTCTGCGGGGGCCGTCGACGGGGCCCAGGAGCGCGCCGCTCCCACCCTCCCCCTGCCCCGGTGCCGCCCCGGTGCCGTCCCCGCACTCACAGCTGCCGCGAGTACCGCTGCTCGCCGCCGCTTCCCGCCATGCCCGCCCCGCGCCGCGGGCAGATCCCGTCCCGGCAGAGCCGTCCCGGAGGCCACGCCCCCTGCCGGCACAAGGGCGTGGCTGGCAGAGACCACGCCCCCTGAAGCTCCGCCCGCCCCGTTCCCCGCGGCCATGGCGGCGGTGGCTCCGCCCCAATTAGCCCCGCCCCTCCAATAGCCCCGCCCCCAGAGCACCGGCCGCCCCGTTCCCGCGGCCATGGCGGCGGTGGCGGCGGGTTGGCAGCCGCCGTGGCGGGCGCTGGCGGCGCTGGGCCGGGAGCTGGCGGCCGAGTGGGCGGCGCAGGACGTGCGGGCCGCGCTGTGCCAGCTGCTGCTCCTCTGGCTGGGCCTCAGCCTGCTGGGCGTCCGCCTGGCCTGGCGCGCCTATGGCGGGGCGGTGGCCGCACTCTGCTACCGCACCGGCCCCGCCGCCCGTCGCTCTCCTGGCACCGGCACCGCCTCCGGGCCCGCGCCCGCCCGGCCCCGCGCGCACTCCCTGTCCCCCGCCGGCCCGGCCGGACGGAACGGCGCCGCCGAGCGGCACTGCCCGCCCCGGTGAGTCCCGACCGCTACCGGGCCTAAAACCGCTCAACCACCGCGGCTCCGGTCCGGCCCTCTCCGCGCTGCGAGCCCCGCCGCGCCCGGCCACTAACCCCCAGTGAACGCTCGCTCTCCCGACTGCACCCTTGCACCAGTACAGCCCAGTGAGTTCCCCCATGCCCAGTACGGCCCGGAGGGGTCCTCTGGACACCTGCTCAGTGATCCCAAGTCAGCAGCCTCCCAAGCTGTACTTCCAGATCAGTGCCCCCACCCAGCTCTGCCCCTAGACCAGTGTCCCCCAGTGAGAGCCCCCTCCAGCTGTGCCCCTGGGCTGACCAGTGCTTCCCCGTGAGCATCCCCCCAGCTGCACCCCAGACCAGTAAGCCCCAGTAAGCCCTTCCTGCCCTACACAGACAGGCAGATGCCTGCCCCAGTGCTGGGGTACCGTTCTAGGGTGCTTCCCCAGCCCCCCTCACACTGCCCTGTCTTGCAGGGATGGCCCAGCAGCGGAGCCCACGAAGACACACCGAGAGTGAGGAGTGCCAGGACCGCCGGCTGGGCACTGCCCACACCATTAAAGTGCTGTGCCCACCCACTGCCCCTTGCTTTGGCACCGCCGCCGTCACTGCAGAGGAGGCCAGGAGAATGGGACAGGGTGTTTATTGGGGCTGGGGCACCGTGCCCGTGGTGGGCACTGGCCTCACTTGGCTGTGTAGTACTGGGTGGGCACAAAGGGCATCTTGGTGATGAGGGCTGGGTGCTGCTTCTTCCGCACCTCGACGGTGAGCTCGGTGCCCGCCCGGCTGTGCGCCGCCTCCACGTAGCCCATGGCGATGTTCTTGCCCAGGGAGGGCGAGGGGCAGCCGCTGGTCACTGTGCCTGGGACGTGAGGACATGGGGAGGTGAACAGACCCTGGCAGCACCACCCTCCCCTGCCGTGGCTACAGTTTGGGGCTGTGCCCACCCCAGCCCCACCGCCCCCACCTACCCACAGGCCTGCCCTCAGGGCCCAGGATGGCCATGTGGGGCCGGATGGGGGGTCCCACTGATGTCAGCCCCACGCGCTTGCGCCTCGGCTTCTCCTTTGCTTGTGCCATGATGATGGTGGCACCGGGGAAGTCCATGGCTGCGCGCCGGCGCTTCCCTGTGGGGCAGAGATGGGTGAGGGTTGGTGATGCCTGCCTGGTCCCCTTCTGCTCCCATTTGAAACACCTTGCCTCTCTGCCCAACCTGAGGAGGAGGTGTATGTGGTCCCGACCTACCCAAGGTCCACATCAGCCCAGCCTCGGCAGGGGTGATGGTCTCATCGATGTCATTGCCATAGAGGCAGAGCCCAGCCTCCAGGCGCAGGCTGTCCCTGGCTGCCAGCCCTGCCAGCCACACATCGGGGACATCAAGCAGCCGCTCGGCCAGCTCCACTGCCCGCCCCGTGGGCACCGAGATCTGCGGGGGCACATGGGCAGGGTCAGTGGGGCACGGCCTTCCGCTCCCTCGGTACAGTGGTGGGGGTGCTGGCACAGCTCCCAGGGTACCTCCACGCCATCCTCGCCGGTGTAGCCACAGCGTGTGACCCGGCAGCCTGGCACACCAAAGACCGTCGTGGAGATGCTATTCATGAAGGAGAGCTTGGCCAGGTCATCCGACAGCCCCATCTGCAGCACCCGTGCCATGGAGGGACCTGGGGAGGTTGGTGGCTGGGAGACAGCAGTGCCCGGGGAAGGTGGGGAATGGGGGGAGGGCACTGACATCCATTGGGCAAGGACCCCAGAGGAGGGCAGGCCCATGTGGGGCCCCTGCTACCTTGCAGAGCCAGCAGCGCGTTGTCTGACACCTCCAGGTGGACGTCACTGCCAGTGGCCTGCAGCTCCTCAGCTCTACCCTGCCAGGGTGACAGTGGGCTGCTAGCACGGGGGCCAGGCCAGGCCGGTGCCAGCCCCACACGTGGCCACGGCCACCTCACCCTGCACAGCCAGGCTGTCACCAAAAGGCGGCCGGACTCATTCCCACTGTGTATCCCCACCGCCCACGGGGCTCGGGCAGCCCCGTACCCTGAAGATGGCCAAGTCCTTGTCAGCACAGCCGGCGTTGGACACCACATACAGGTGATCTTCCGACGTGTTGGTGACTATGAGGTCGTCCGTGATGCCGCCCTTCTCGTTGGTAAGCAGCGTCAGGATGCCCTGCGGGATGCGGCCCTTGGGAGCATGGGCAGGCTGCCTGGTCCCTCCCAGGGCATCCCGGGGACCTCTGACCCCACTGGATGCCCAGTGCCCGCCCGGTGCCCCGTACCTGTCCGGGCTTCAGCTCGGCGATGTCCCCCACCACCAGGCTCTCCATGAACCTGACGCGGTCCCGGCCGTACACCCGGGTCTGGAAGGGCCCGGGGGGAGTGTGAAGCGGTGCGGATGCCCCCCACGCCCGAGCCCCCCCAACCCGACCCCGCTACCTGCAGCATGTGGGTGACGTCGAAGAGGGAGCAGTGCCGGCGGGTGTGCAGGTGTGACTGGAGATGGCCCTGCTCGTACTGCAGCGGGAGGCTCCAGCCGGCGAACGGCACCATCCGCCCGCCGCGGGCCCGGTGCAGGGCATCCAGCGGCGTCTGCTTCAGCCCCTCCGCCCCGGTCCCCCCGGCCCCTCTCCGCGGCGCCGAGCCCGAGGGCCGGCGGGGCAGCGCGGCGCGGCAGCCCGCCCGTAGCATCTTCCTCTTCCTCCTCCCTCCCGGCACGGCTCGGACCGGCCCCGGGGCGCTTGGGACATGGAGTCCGCCCGGCCCCGGCCCCGGCCCCCGCCCCCGGCCCGGCCCGCCCCCGGCACCGCCTCCCCGGGGCCGCCGGGCACGGCCACCCCCATCCCCCAGAGACAGGCGGGCACAGGCAGGGCCAACGTAGCAGCTTTTAGTGGTGACCGAGGTGCCACCCAGCACGCCCGCACCCCTCGGTCCCCCCGCACCCCCTTGCAGCGCGGGGTGGGGTCCGGGCTCTGCCCGCGGGATGTGCCCGGGAGAGGCTCACAGGGGGCTCTGGAGCGGTAGCGCTGCTCCTCACTGGCAGACAGCACAGGGGGAGTCGGGGAATGGGCACAGGGAAGGCTTGGGACCCCCTCGGGGCCGTGGGGTCCCAAGGTGGGAACACAGGAGTCCACTGGGGCCCCGGGAGCACAGATGGGGCACTTCCCTCCAGCCGGCACCAACACCGGCACCGGTGGGCTCAGGTGTAGGAAAGCAGGTTGACATCGTAGCAGCCATCGACCTGGGAAAAAGAGGGGCTGTCGGTGTCTGCACAGCACCATCACTGCTGGGACACCCCAACTCCATCCTGCCAGGAGCAGCCCCTCCAGGAGGGCTCCCTGGCCATGCAGCAAGGCCGGGATCCCCGTGAGCAGGGCGGGGGACTCACGTCAAAGCGCCCGATGCGGGCGGCTGCCTGGCGAGCCCGGATCACCTCGGTCAGCACCCACATTTGCTGGACCTCTGTCGACACCTTCTCTGGGTCGGGGAGCTCCTGGAAAGAAGTGGTTACAGTGTTGTGGAGAGGGGATGGCCTGGATGGGCTGGGTCACCCCAGGTTTGGGCAGTGGTGTGGGTGCATGGCTGTGCTCCCCGGGGAGCTGGGCACTATTGCCCACGCTCCCAACCTGCTGGTGGTTTCCCAATATGGGGTGAGCAGGGCTCCCCTCTTTAGGAAAACAAGCACGCTGGGGAAGTGGGTGACCCTGATCCCTGGTGCTGTGGTGCCGACACAGCCCCACATGCTGGCAGGTGGCCAGGACGAGGACAGAAAGCCAATCACTGGCTAATGATTAAAAACCTAATCACACAGTCCAGAGTTTCCCAACAGCCTCCCTGCACAGTGCTCGGGGGCACAAACCTGGCCCCAGGTGCTGGTTCACCCTGGGGACCTTTAGCCAGGTGGGACTGGCAGGCTCAGCAGCAGCTCTCCCGGCTGGGGCACAGCTCTGTGGCACCAGGCTGATGGGTGTCTCGTGGTGATGCTGGGGATAGCCAAGCCCAGAGCAATCCCTGGCATCTTCCCTGGACTTTCCTTGCCAAGGGGAACATTTTCCAAGCAATTTGGGGTGCTCTCCCCAAACTGTCACACAGTTGGGTAGGGACCAGGGCTGCCAGACCTGCTGGGGCCGGCAGCAGCCTCACTGCTGGGGCAGTATGAGCACCACAGCACCAAAGCCAGGTGGCAGAACTGCCCTGGCTGGTCTGGGTTCTGTGCCACCCTCCTGCAGGTAGCACCTCCAGCTGATTCAGCAGGTTCCCATGGGCGAGCCAGCTCCCATCTCAGCCCTGCTCTGCCTGGACTTTGCCCACCGAAGGCCACAGGCCAGGCAGATGTGGCTGGCAAGCTGTAAACACGTGCCGTGGCTGTGACCTCCCTCTGCCCCCGTTCTGTCCCCACTGGGACACGTGCTCCCCAGGGCACACCCTCTGCAAAGTGCCGGGGACTGGCCAGGCCGCCCTGTCCCCACATGTCCCACCCACTACTGAGTGATGCTGTGTGCCCACCGATGCCAGAGGGACATCCCTGTCCCCATTCATCCCACCTGCTGGCTGAGCCATGCTGTGCACCCACTGGTCCCACAGGGACGTTTCTGTCCTTGTCCCCACACTTCCCACCTGCTGGGTGAGCAATACTGTGCACCCACCACTCCCTTGGGGAGCTCCTGTCCCCATCCCCCGTGTCCCACCTGCTACTGAGCGATGCTGCACACCCACTGCTCCCTTGGGGATGTTCCTGTCCCCAGCCTAGAGGGCAGGCACTTAATCATCACCTCAAATCACACATCCCCATGGAGATATTTTTCTTCTGAACACTGCAAACTACTTCCAGCACAAGTTGGGTTATTTCAGGGCTCCACAGCTATTCCAGGTGGGAGCCTGGAGCTGACAGGGCAGGGATGGGGCTGGCAGCCCCCCGAGGGATGCTCCCACTCTGCATCCCACACAGGTCCCTCCTTCCCCCCCGTACCTCAGCAGGGATCACTCACCCCGTGCAGGCTGGCTGGCTGCTCTGGAGGGGTCAGCTGGGAGAGCCAGGAAGGGAAATCCTTCTGGGGGCTCTGAAACAGATCCCGAGGGTCACACAAAGGTGTCCCCAATCCCACCTTCATCCCTCACACCATGCAGTGTGCTGGGGTTTGGAGCCCACCCATAGTGATATTGCTACGGATGTAGTGTCACTTTTCCATCACCAAAGGGAATTCTGTGTTTGGAGTGGTTGTTTGCAACCTGTAACGTGTTGCAGCAGCCTCCAGCTCCATCCTGCTGCTCAAACATCCACCTCTGACAGGGCAGGGCTGGGGCTGGCTGGAGCAGTCCCTTCCCCAGCACCCTTGGAGAATGAGGGGATCCAAGTGCCCCCGTGAAGGATGAGGACTTGGACCCACACTCCTGTGTGTGGTCCCTGGAGCTGTGGGGAGCAGTGCCAGGCACAGGGCTGGGGACAGTGGCTTGTTGTGGCCCCCTGGCCATGCCTGGCAGTGGGACAGCACCAGCACCCACTCACCTTCTGTCCAGGGGGGAAAATCTGCAGCTCCTCAATGGTGAAATGGAGCCAGACCGGGGAGGGCTGTCGCAGGATGAACCGCATGGCTGTCACCTGGTCGACATCACACAGCATCTGTGGGGCAAGGGCCAGGGAGTGTCACCACAGGGGCTGGTGCTGATCAGGGGCAGCTTTTGGGGTATCCTCCAAAAAACCCCCAACCCACCCCAGATAGAAGGAGCCCGAGGGAAGCATCACTGTGTGGTGGCTGTCTGGGCTGAGTGGGGCTGGCAGGGGCAGGATGGCACCACAGGACCTGCCACCTTCTGCGGCCGTGGTGGTTGGTGGGGCATCAGCACCAGGCCTCCGGGACCAGGAGCCATCCCGGGGCGTGGGTGAAGAGGGGTGAGACCCAGAGGGGAGGGCGGTGCCAGGGGCACAGTTGGTCCGGGCTGACCTGCTGCCGGCAGAGGCAGAAGTAGTCCTGGGAGCCTTCCTCGGTGTGCGGGCAGGGCATCAGGCACACGTCCCGCAGGCACGTCACCCAGCGCCGGGACCCGCCGGGGCCGGGCCGCTGCACCCGCACGCTCAGGAACGCCGTGTAGAAGTTCCTGAAGACGATCTCCTGCACCTGCGGGACCGGCGGCCTCAGCCCCACACCGGCACACCCATACCAGGATGGGAACCCTCCCCATAATGGGACCAGGACCGGCATATCCCCCACACTGACCCCGGCACCGGCAACCCCCCTGCCCCCCAATAGCGGCACCAGCACCGGCATCCCCCCCATAGCGGCACTGCCACACCCCATACTTCACCTGCACCGACACCACTCCCACACCGGCACCAGCATCTCTCTATACCGTGACCGGCATCCCCTCCCATATCGGCACTGGAAAATCCTCGTTTTGCCACCCGCACCAGCATCCCCCCCTACTCCTGGGACGGGCAGCACTATCACTGGCCCCCACACCGGGATCCAGAACGCGCCCAGCATCCCGCCCACCATCGGTGCGGGTGGTACCGCAGCACGGGCATCCCCCCGGCCCCGGGACCGCCCCCAGCATCTCCCCCATCCCGCTCCCGGTATGCCCCCAGCCCCGGGACCGCCCCTGGCATCCCCCCCATACCATCAGCGGCATTCCCCCACCGCCCCTGGCATCCCCCATCCCGCCGCGAGACCGGCACCACACCCGACCCCCGACTCCACCGCCCTTGTACCACCCCCGGCATGGCCCCTGCCACCCCCCGGTACCCACCACCCCGGTAACGCCCCCGGCATCCCCGCTGTCACCCCGCGGTACCACCCCTATGCCTCCCCCGCCGGTAAACCGCCGCGGGCGCGGCCGCACTCACGTCGGCGGCAGCGCCGCGGGGGAAGCGGAGGTCGATGACGGCGACGCCGGGCCGTGCGGGCTCGGCCCCCCCGGCCAGCTGCAGCGGGGTGGCGGGGCGGGGGGCGCAGGGTAGCGGGGAGCGGCCCGGCCCGGCGGGCGGACCCGGCCCCGCCGCTCCCGACATGGCGGCGCCGCTCCGGGGCGGGGCCGGGCCGGGCCCTCATGGCGCGCGGGCACCGGCAGGGGGCGCCCCCGCCCCGCCGCTGTCCCGGGGCGGGGGCGGTGCCGGGGCCGCGCTCGCTCCGGGCATCCCATCCCCGACCCGGGACCACCCCCCGCATCTCCCCCAGACCGGCACCGGCATCCCCGTGCGGGTTTGCCTTTCACCCCCGCGGCGCCGAGACCAGAGGAGGGGAGTGAGCACCCCCTGGCCCCCTCCCGAGGCCACCCCGGCGCACGGGCAGCGCCGCCCCGGAAGGAGGGATGGAGGCGGCGGGTCCGGCCCCGGTGTGCGGGGTCACTTGGGGCGCACACGGCCAAATCCCGGCTGGGGATGCCGGGGCGCGGAGCGGAGGGGATGGGGAGGTACCGGTACCGTGGCAGGTCCCCGGGGGCCGGCCCGAGGGGGCTGAGCCCGTACAAACTGCTGGCAGCCGCACACCGGTTTGTAAGTCTTTTTTTCTTTAATAAAACAATCGGAGGCTGTATCAAAAATTTAGTAAAAAATTAGATTTGAGAGTGCACTGATTTTTTTTTTTAAACTATTAACTATTTCTGGCGCATTTTAATTTTTTTTCTTTTCTTTTTTCTTTTTTCTTTTTTTTTTTTTTAATCTTTTTTATTTTTTCCAACAGTGTCCGGGCCAGAGTGCTGGCATGGGGCCAGCAAGACCGTTCCTGCACTGCTCCCAAAGAGCAGCTGGGACGGAAAACACACCCCACTGTCGCCAAAACCCCTTCAGGGATGGGGTTTTACTTAAAAAAGAACTCCCTCCAACCCTTGCATTCACTGGGAAGCACAGAAGTTGTGGTGGCACAGGGCTCTGCTCACCCTCCTGTGAGCATCCCCAGCACAGCGCTACACCCGGTGCTCAGCCACAGGCACCCCAAGCCAGACTGACCCAACTGATGACTATTTTATGATCCGTGAGAAAAATAGGATTTCTTTGATTAAAAATAAAATAAAAATGATAAAAGAATCAATTCCTGAACCAAGAAGCTGGTCTCCTGAAGAGAAAGAAGACGAGGAGGAGCCGGCTTGCTGTCCTCAAGAGCCCTCCCCTAAACCAGCGCCGAGCTCGCCTGCAGCACAGCACTGCTCTCCCCCTCCCCAAAATCTACACATCCCAGTTTAGGTAAACAGCAGATTAAATGTAAAAACTTAAACCATCAACTTCAGAAAGTCCCTTGAATTTAATTATTTTTAGGCTACCTTTCATGTTACGTCCTGTAGCTAGACACACGTGAATAGAAAAAACAGTACAGTTAGTGTTAAAGGCAAACAGCGGAGACCCAGAGTGCTACCCCAGTGCTGCCTGCTCCTCCCGACCCGGCCCGACCCATCCCGACCCATCCCGACCCCCCTCCCCGCCCGCTGCCCCGGCCCCGGCCGAAGCCCAGCCACCGGGAAGGCGTCTTTGAGCCGAGAATATTTTTTCTATGAATAAAATAAAACCAAAGCTTGTTAGGCAAAAATAAAACAAGTGTCCCCCCGAGTCCCGCGAGCGCTCCGGTGCGGCAGGCGCAGCCGGGGAGAGCCTGCTGGGGAGCGGGCTGGGGTTTTGTGTTCCCGGCTGGCGAGGGGGCTGCCGGCCCACAGACAGCACCGGTGTGGAGCTGGAGGCCCCTTCTCCCCCCGAGGGCCTCCCGTTCGTTAAGGGGGGACGTAGGGCGGTGGGGACCTGTATGGGGTCATGTTCTTCGGGCGGGAGCCTTTCCCCTCCATGGGAGCGGTGAAGGGCGGGGGAGGCTGGTAGGGCGGCGCGTTGGGGTCCTCGTCCCTCAGCGGCGTGTACTCCCCGATGGTGTCCTGGTTGAGCGGCGTGGTCTCCGGCATGCTCTGGTTGGGGTACTCTGGAGGGGGGAGTGGGGCTTTCTCCTCCTGGAGGATGAGAGGCATGCTGGAGGATGGCGGAGGCTTGGAGTCGTCCAGCTCGTCGGCGAAGATGATGGGCACGCCTTTCTTTATGAAGGTGGCCTGGTCTTCGATGGTCAGCTTCCCTTTCCTCTTCTTGCGGTAGCAGATCATGGCAATGATGCCGGCCACGAGGAGGATGGCGGCCACCACCACAGCAGGGATGACGGTGTGCAGGTACACGTCATCCTCGCTGCTCTTCTCAGGGTCTTTGCCTGCCACCACTGTCGGCATTGCCTCCGGGATCACCCTGCCGTCCTTGGTCACGGGGACAAACTGGATGTTCCTGCAGCTGCCAGAGCCGACCACCGACACATTCAGAGGCTTGAACTCGGGCTGCAGGACGTTGGAGAAAGCTGGGCTCGGCCTGCCAGAGTCATCTGCAATTTTTTTGCTCAAAGTCCGGATCTGCTCCCGAGGGCAGGGCTCCACAGGCAGCGTGTTGTTAGTCCACTCCACGACAATGGAGCCTTTGGCAATGTCCTGCACCGTAATGGTGCTGCTGTTCCTGTCACCGAATGCCAGAGCCAGCTTCTTCACCAGCATGATCTTCTTATGGATGTCGTTCACCACCGCATTGTGGTCCCCTTCCAGCTTGGCCTTGAACTTCACTGGAGACTTGTCCCCGTGTGGGCGTTTGTGGACGTGGATTTCGAAAGCATCCACGGCGAAAAGCCCACCCTTGTCAGTGGCGTACATGAAGTACTCGTGCTTCCCAATGTGCTTGTGGTCCGGCATGCCGTACATGAGCTGGCTGGTGCTGTTGAACTGCACCCACGAATTCTCCTCGATCATCTGCTGCTCCTTCAGCTTCAAGGTCAGCTGCAGCTTGTCAGTGGTGGTGTCTTCCTTGTCGTAGAAGGTATCTGACGGTATCTTAACCTCAAAGTAAGTTCCCTCCCAGGCGTCGACCCTGTCGATGTGGTTCGTCAGCTTGGGTGGCTCGTTTGGCTCCCAGGGCCGGGGCAGCCCGCTCGCTGTGGTGCGCGCGCGGGACGGTGGGGAGGCTGTTGTCAGCTTGGAGATGGGAGATCTGGTTGTGCCGGGAGGCTTTGTTGGACGGGGAGTTTTGGGCCTTCGAGTAGGCCTTCGTGTTATCGCCGTGGAGGAATCCGTCGTGGATGGTGTGCCTGGCTTCAGAGTGGAGACTCTTGGCTTCTTGGTGGTAGTTGAGGGCGGCGTGATCACCGCCGTGGGCTCTACATACCCGGGCACTGTGGGGCGAATCGGCACGGAGGCCGTGCCCGTGCCTTCTGCTACCCTGGTTGGCTGGATCGGTCCCAGCGTGGGCGTCTGAACGATGGGGCCCCTGGTTCTGATGGTGACCGTGGGTTTCCTCGGCAGGGGAATGGGCTCCCGGACGGGAGGTGCTGTCGTCTCCGTGGGAGGCGCGATGGCAGGCGACGTCGGGGTGGGGACAATCCTGGTGGGTGGTTCTTGTGCGGCAGTGGTGGGCGGCCCGATGGCAGTCAAAGGTGTAGGGGTGGCGTTGATCTGCCGCCGCATCCTCTTTGGGAGGTGAGGCTTCTTGTTAGCAATGTGCCAGCCAACAACAGGGTACCCAAGGCGGGCAGACATGGTTCCTTCCTTAGCTGGAGCCTCCACCTTGCTGATGTTGGGGACACTGTTTTGGCTCAGAGAACATCCCAGTTTCCATGAGAGTAAGGCCCCATTTTCCACCACCTTCTTTGCATTTCCTGGTCCAGCCATGAAGGCTGACATGTCAAAGAGTCTGTTATTTACAACAGGAACCAACTTCATGTTATGAAGTTCCACCTCTGAGAAGCCTCTCATTCTGTTTAAGAGTTCAATCCTCTGCTTTGGTGTCATTTTTGTCAAGTCGGCATCCAAAATGACAGTCAGGATGGTGACCGGCTCTTCTGAGCCGCACACGAACGGCGCCACGTCACCCGTGTCTTGGATGGCCACTCGCACTGACTGAGGCTCGTTGTGGTCTTCTTGGTGCACCTCAATGGAGAAGACATTTGTGGTCTGTGGCACGTAGCTCCCGTTTGGGAAGTGCTGCAGCGTGGTCACCGAGATGTAGTGGACACCCTTGTCCGTGTCAAGGGGCAGCCCTTCCAGGGACCTGCTCTCTGCATTCCAGTGCAACCAAGAAGGCAAGGAGTCCTTCCCAGCTTCGGAGATCTACCAAACAAAAAAAGAGATGTTTTTAGAAGTACAGCATTAGGATAGGTTCTAGCAGCAATAATATTTAAATTAAAGGATTAAAGAAGTGTAACAACTGGGGAAGGAGCACCCTAGCCAGAGTACAACGGCCCATGCCGCCTTCTTCGCATGGTGGTAAGGATGAGCTCTGCAGGGTGCACTGGTCTCAAAGGGCTTAAGGAGCCATGGAAGGTCATAAAGTTCCACAAGCACCCCTCGCCTTGCTGTGCAACCACCACACAAGTGGCTCATTTTCTCCAAGGGTGGATGGGGAGTTTATGTCATGGGGACAGTTACAAACAGAGGGTGAAGTTATGCCATACAGCTGAGCTGATTCAACAACAGCTCTCTTCCCACTCCTTCCTCTCCCAGCCCTGCCGTCTTCCTCCTTTCCTCACTCCATCACACCCTGCAAGCCCATTGCTCCAGCAGCTCAGCAGAACATGTATTTTCTCTGCTAACTTTCAGCTTCTTCCTGCTGTCCCCAGCAGCCAGGCTGAACCGGAGGGGCTGGAGGCCGACAAACTATAGCTCAGCCCAGCTTTAGTCTCAGGCTCAGCTTTAAATTAAGGATTTCACTTTCATATAATAACTTGCTCCTGCAAAGGAAAGGCTTTGTATCAGAGCACAGGCACCTCAGAAGTTAAACACACCATATACTACCTCTTTTAGGTCAATGGCAACACCTGGCATTTTTTTTTTAACTCTCCCCTGCCCCAGGGGACTCCCCTTCCTGCCCTGGGTTGTAGCTGAAGGTGGGTACAAAACCTCAAACTCCCCAGCTCCCAGCAGCTGACATCGGTCTGTCTGCCCTACAGCCGGTTGCCAATCACGAGGCACAGCGGAGCCACTTGGGTTGTGCAGCGGAAGGGGTGACGCTGCCAGCTGAGGGGTGACATTTCCTGGGGCTGTAGGTACTCCAGAGAGAGTAACCTGAGCTTTGTAACCTCCCAGGATCGGAGGCATTTGGCAAGTGCCCTGGTTGGGCTTTCCAGAACTCCACAAGGCATCTCCCCCCAACACTCAGAGGAAAGAGGATGCTTTGTGGCCTATGGAGACATGTTCAGCAGCCTGGTTTGAGGCTCTGGGCTTGCTGCAGTCCAACACAGAGCCATGCTCCAGCTCTCCTCCTGAAAGGATGCTTTAGTTCTCTGCAGCTCTCTAAGGCTCATACATATTTCATAATTTATCGAAATGCAAAGCTGGGTGAGGAACTTCACAAGGAAACCTGCCTGGCAGGAGTGCTCCCGGGTCCAGCAGTGGGTGCAGAGCCAGGGCTGGACTTGCCAGACCGCAGGTCCTGCTGGGGAAAGCCCCTGGGATGGACAAGGAGTGACGCCCAGTGCCATAGGGCTGGGCAGACCGTGAGTCCTGGGTGCCTCTCCCACTCCCTGGTTGCAGGCAGGATTCAGGCAGCACCCCAGGGCTCACCCACATGGTGAGGGTTTCAGCACACTGAAGGGTCTGAATGTGCAGCTCTGCAAGGATAACACAGGATCTGAAAGTCTTTTGGCAAGAGCAACACAAGAAAGCTTTTGTTTAAGAGCCACAGAGAGTTTCAGCCATGATCACACAGGCAACACCCTCATTCCTCTCCTCTGTGAAGGATCAGCCCCCCTTTCAGCCAGCCTGGACAAGCTGGAGAGCACATCATGAGACACATGCTGGGTACAGTTTATAGAGCAGAGTTTAAAGCTGTTAGCACAGCTTTAGTTAACTCTCATCAGCAACATCCCGGAGCAGGGAATTCAGATTCCTTAAAACAACTGGAGGAAGCTGTCACAGGGGCCATACACCCTAATATATCTACCTGGACTGAGGCACTGAGACATGAATATCCTTCCACTGAGCCTTGCTGTGTGCCCACGTGTCTGGCAGAGAGCAGGGGGGTTTGGCAGGGCTGTGGTTACGTGTACTTCCCCTCCACCTCAAGAACAGGAGCTGCTTTTAGCCCAGCCAACCCAAAGGAAAGGCAGCCCTTCACCTGAGCCCGGCACAGGGAGCCTCCCTCCTGTAGGAACAAAGGACTGAATTGTCCTTCCTTGGCAACTCTTCTGCCAAGAGAGAACAAAGGCAGGGTCTGCTCCCGCCCAGCCACAAGAAGGACTGACCTGCCCTTATGTTCCTTTTAAAAAGTGTCATTTCATCACAGCCTCTAAAAACTGAGATGCCAGGACAGCGCCCAGTGCAATCCAGCATTTACAGTAGCAGGAGCTGGATGGTGCCACTCGTTGTCCTCTTGTGCCAAAATTAGCTGCTAACCTGCCCACTGTGGAGGAGGGAAGGCTGGGCTGGGCACACATCAGGAACAGAAACATGGGGAGCCAGGACAAAGCCACAGCATTACTGAGGCTTATACAATCAAGAAGAATAAAAACTTTAATAGCGAGTGGTTAAATTCACTCGGAATGTGTAATTTTAGGCTACGTTTGGAACAAATCTTCCCCTTCTGTGCACTCTGCAAAAGCCCTTAATTACAGGATCACACACTCCATATGGCCTTCCTGGGAGCCGGGGTTCTCTGGTGCTCCCCCTTCCCTGGGCACGTTGCATGACTTGAGGAGGTGACTGTACAAGCAGCATTACTTTACCTAATCTCCTGTCAAAAGATGATTCTCCCTTCAGTCACGTTTGTTCCTACATTTGACAATCAAACTCACTTCAGAAAGGTGGCCGACCCCACATGCAGAAAAGACAGCGAGGAAGGCACAGGCCAGTCTGAGTATTCCTGCTTGGAAAACCATTTTTAACCTGCAGTTTACATTTAGGGCCATGCTAGAAAGTGAAGCTGCAGCCAGACAGATTCACAGCAAAAAACTAGGCTCTCCTGAAAAACAAAAACAGGCCAGGCAATCACCGACTGGGACGACTTGTTCTAGCAGGGATGCGACAGTTGCAAAACATTTATAAACCCACTTAAACTTGATTTAAAAAGAGCTGAGCTAGTTCAGCTGTATTCAGCCTGCAAAGAGATGTGGACTGTTTCTAAGGGCTCTGCAAGAGGTGATTAAGAAAATCAAATTTATGTGAATTATGCCTATGAAGTCCATGAAGACGCCTGTCCCTCCCCTGGGAAATCTTTGGGAGGGCAACAAGTCACAGGTATTCGATGCCTTGGCTCTGCTTTAAACACAACTACTGCCCTGGCAGCAGAATTCATCCATGTTCATGAGGCAAAGGAAGAGCCCAGAAAGAGCAGAGTAGAGAATCAAAGGTGTTATCAGGCTGGATAAAAATACTTGTTCCTAAACAAACACTGATCAGCAGAGCCCTTGGTGTGGGTCTGTCCTGGTAACAATCACTGCTGTGTTTGTGTTGGTGCAAAACTGGGAGCAGGGAGTCCTGGACTCTGTTCTAGCAATGTTTCCTTCAAATATTGCTTCAAATGGTATTTGTTAAAGCTACACAGAGTTAATGACTTGGGATCTCTACTTTTCATGTTAAAAGTTCCCCAGTTTTCTATGGATGCAATAAGTATCGGCCTTAAGCCCTGCCATTTCCCCCAAGGGGTCTGGTTTCAAAATAACTCTTCCGTTGCTCAACTTAAAAAAAAAAAAAAAAAAGGCTGTCTTTGTTTTCCAATTATTTGAGAAAATTGTAAATGAATGCTTATCAGCTAAAGATTACACAAGACTGGCAATGTATTGAAGACCATTTAAAAATAAGCCATGATTTTGATTTTAAATACAGTGGTCTGGCGGGTTTTGAAGACCTTGTTCACAAAATCCTTTCAGATAGACGTGGCCTGTTATTTTTAGGCCAGCCAAGAGCAGTCAGCTCATGAAAGAAGATAGCTCAGTTTGATTTGTTTTTTTTAAAACTTGGATCTTAAAGCCCTGTAGCCAACAAGACAAAGATAAGGAAAGGAGCAGTGAGCAAAACTGCTGCCTCGGAGGGAATTCAGGCAAAAAACACATTCTTGCCTACAAGAGTGACCTCTAATCCTCCAGGTATTTAGTCCTCCTCCTCCTCAGAATGAATCCTCCAAAAAGGAGGCAGTGAGTCTTTTGCCAGGAGACAGGTACTGTAGCATCCTGCCACAAGTCTCCCTTTGGCACACCACTATAAAATCCTCCCAGCCCTGGAAATATCAGATGGGATATCCCCTGTCTGTGCTGCCAAACCCTCCCGTGAGCATCAGCAGCTGGGACTCGGCTCCTTTCCTTTCAAATCAGTCCCAAAAAGCCCCTGACTGGTTTTGGGCAGAGTGAGCATGGATGGTCCTGCAGCTCTGCCAGATCTCCCACTGGCCCCTTCCCCTCCTCGTGTCCAGCCGCTGCTAAGAGACAGATCCCGTGCCAGGGATTTCATCTGGGGTATAATTACCAATGACAATTTACTGTAGCCAGACTCCTTCAGTGTCACCCCCACACACATGGCCAGTAAGGAGGAACACGCTGGCTGAGCCCTCTCCACCCGAACAGAAGGCGAGCTGAGCTGTCCCCAACGGACTGACCCAACCAGTGCCACACCAAGTCTGCAGGCTCAGGCTTCTGCAAGCAATTAACCAGCAGGCAAGGGAAGAAAATGGAAATTCAAATGTAATTCAAATGCAAATATAACTGCAGAGAAAGAGTCAAGCCTAAGCTGTTTGCCTAAGCCAGAGCTTCATCTTAACCCCCTGCTAATGCCGCTGCCAGCGTTGGCAGCAAAAGCAACACAAGAGTCTCAGCCCCGAATGAGATCCACAGGCAGGCAGATTCCTGCTGCCTTGTCCCACACAAACGGGGGCAGAGACACCGGTTTCAGATCCACCCCAGTGCTGCTGGAACTGTGGGCACTGCAGTGCCTGCGGGTCCACCACGCGCACTCCTCCTCCTACCCGACACGGGCTGCACTGGTGCCTGCAGACACGGGGCCAAGCTGTCCAGGCACCACGGCCCCAGACAGATCCCAGGGTGGCAGAAGCTGCTGCCCTGGGTCAGGGAATGTGATGGTGCAAGGCAGGAGCTGGGCAACCCTCGGGCCACAATAGCTGCCAGAGCCTATCAGAGTTCAAGAGGCGTTTGTTTGGACGACGCTCTCAGGCACATGGTGTGATTCCTGGGGCTGTCCTGTGCAGGGCTAGCAGTTGGACTCGAAGGTCCTTGTGGGTCCCTTCCAGCTAAGGATATTCTACAATTCTACAAAGCTGTGAGTCTTTGGCTCCAAGGGACAGCCTTGCCAGGAAGGCTGGCCTGTGCGCATCCAGGAGAGATGTGTGAAGGAGCCTCCAAGATTACACCCTGCTCCTTTCCTCAAACACAAGAGAACTGTAAACTAGGACATCAGACAGGCCGTGCTTAGAAACACAAGGCCCAGAAAACAGTGGTGCAAGGAGAGAGTGCACCTCTTGGAGCCTTCTGCTCACTGGGCACAGCTATGGTGTTGCTGCATCAGCACTACGGGAAAGCTCAGGCTGGAGAAGGGAACGTTGCATGTACTGGGAACAGAGAGCAGGGAGGAATTGCAGCACAAGTGCTTCCCCGCAGAGGGGACTGCAATACCTGCCACGGTGTTTGGGTGTCCTCAGCAGACACTGCTCCTCTGAGCTGCTGTGTGCCTTGGACAAAAGGCCCAGGAACTCATGGACAAAAACAAGCTGCTCCAGGACATTTCATGCAGATGCACCTATTCCTGGAAGTCTAAAAACAGCCCAGAAACTTCACTGGCCCTCAGAAGCACGTCAGTCTCGGTGACCCAAGCCTTCATTAGCAGCAGGAGCTCACCACCTCTGTTCAGAGACTGAAAGCTACATGGGGACAGCTGGAAATTGGTGCTTCCTTTGAGCACAGGTAGGTCAGGATGGTTGAACTAACCCCACATTTCGGCTGGTCCCAGCCAAAGCCCAGCAAAACTCTTCCTGAACGTTTCCATGCACTGAAGCTGTTGTTTTAAGGGGAAAAAAAAAATTCAAACCTTTCGGCTCAGAAAGCTGAGCTAAGGGAGAACACGACTTGCAGAGGCCACATCAGCAGTCCTCGCCCTCAACTTCAAATTCAAACTTCAGCCTCTGACGGACCAGGCAGCACAACTACTTAGAGTAGCTGCTCTGCTTTTACATGCTCATGAAAACCTGAGAAGTTGACATGCCTGCTGCTAATCTACATTTTCCAGCCCTTCATGCACAGAAAGCAGCCCCCCTCCTTCGCTGTGGACACAGCCTGCCTCTCCCCACGAGCTGGGCTTTGTCCGACCAGCTCCTTTGGGGTCAGTAAAATGGCTCCGCGGCGGCGCAGGCTGAGCGGCTACGCCCAGCTCATGCCACCCTCACATACTGCTGCCATGACGGCTTCTTCTCCAGATGCGCCTCTGTGTTGGCTATAAGGACACTATTCAGCGTCCCACTCTGCCTGGGCAAGGGAACACAACAGCTGTTTCACTGAGAGGTCACTACAAAACATTAAGTGTCCCAAGAAATCCTCCTTTCATCGGTCCATGCAAGCGGCTTGGAAGGATTTGTTTAGCCTTATTGTTGGAGCGGGAAGGCGCAGCCCGCCCGCGCCAGGGCTAGGGTCAGCACCGGCTGCCCACACCCCGCTTTCTCCCTCGGCTGGGGGGGCGAGAGCGGGGCAGGAAAAGCCTCAAACAGCTCAAAAAGAAAAGTTCAGTCAGGCTCTTCTTTCAGCGCAACTTTTTGTAAGGGAAAGGCCAAAGGGAAGCAAAAATACCACAAAGCAGGGATGCCAAGTGCTGGGGGTTTAGTGCTGCCACCGCACAGCTAACCAGCCCTGGCAATTTATTCCTGCCATCAGCAGATTGCTGGAAAGCTGGCTTTCAAGAGCACAGCAAGGAAAGGCAGACCGGATCCCTCAGACTCAGGTCTGCTCCTTCACAGAATTCTCATCACCGTCACATCCTCTGGATGCTCAGAGCAACAACCTGTAAGAGCAGGACAAAACAAGGAACTTCCCAGCCCGTCTGAAAATCCAGTTTATAATTAGATCGAGTCACATTTTCCACTCCTCCAAATTCAGAGCTTGTTACTAAGCACGCACTAAAAATGCCAAATTCCCTGACTCGGTTTCGCTGCAGGAAAAAGATAAGCATCCCCTAAGCCTCCCCACAGAAATCTTATCAGCTCATCTTATTGCTCAGATTGCAGTGTGGCAGCTAAGCAAAGCCCTGCCCAAGTCCTCCTTTGCCTGGACCTGTTCCAGGCACTGTCATTTATCCCTCTGTGCTCCCCTGTAAATAGTGGCTGTTGCTGCAACTCCCAGTTAGTCCAAGAAAACCAGGGACCCCAGGGACAAGGTGAAGCTCAAATGCTTTGACACAGAGAGCCTTTTAAGATACCCAACTTAATGACACAGCCCCTCGGGAGCACTCTTTGCTTCTCCTCTTCCTTTGAGAAATGCCACTTTAATAAATTTCACATTCAGTTAAAGTGCTTTGAAATAAAGATCCCTGCAAGAGGGAAAAAAAAAAATCAGTATTTTGTGGTTTTTTTCCCTGAAAGCAAGTGTGTTCTGGCACTGCAGGCTGGCTGCCAACATCCAGCCCTTCACTTTGGGGTCAGAGCAGGGTTGAGGTGAACTGCACAGCCCTGACAGCAGATACTTATGTCAGGACTCCTGCAACCCAATCCCTGTGGATCCTGTTTATAAATTAAGGTCCCTGATGCCTGATGAGAGCAGAGCTGTTTGATAAAAGCCACTTCAACAGACAGCATACAGAACAACCACTGGAAAATTAGGCTCCTGCTTGGAAAGTTTAGTGGTGGACTTGGCAGTGCTGGGTTAATGGTTTGACTCAGTGATCTAAAAGGGCTTTTCCAACCTAAACATTCAATGAGAGCAAGACTCCTTTTTTCCCAGATGGATATCCAGTACTCTGATAACCTCCAAACCTGCTCCACAGCTGCCCTGTAAGTCAGCTGAGTGAGTGAATTCAGTTGTTCTAATCACTTTGCCAGCAGCTACGTTTGCTCACAGCAAGAGTTTCTTGGGGCCTCTGCTACATGTTTTATGTGTTTTCCCAACAAAGTGCTGGTGAGACCGTGCACTTCAAATCTCAAAATAATCAGGGGGTTGGTGAGCCTTAGCTGTGCTCACCTGAACTCCTTGGAATCGCCTACAAACCCACAGCAGACCTGCTCGCTGGAATCCACCCCACACCAAACACCACCAGCCTGAAGACAGGTCAGCTTTACATGATCTTCAAGGAAGACACAGCAAATCTGCTCTGGCAGGGATGTGTCCTGGGAAGCAGTGCACACCAGGAGCTTCCTTCCTTCCAGCACACTTTGCAGATCCATCTTTAAACAAAAGCCATTTAACTGCATGTCTGTATGTACTGTGGGCATATGCATTTAGGATATTGCAAGGTCCAGTTCCCTGTGGGTATTGTATCCTTGTGGGGATATTGTATCTTGGCTGGTGGGATGAGGGGAGAGCCAGGCTTACTGCAAAGCCCCCATCCCACATCATGCACCTCGCCTGACATCCTCTTCTATGACTTCAACAACGGGAAGCAGCAAAAACTACAGACCTGGATATTTCAGCTGATGGGAAGATGTCCAAACCAAAGCAAAGCAGACGTGGAAAAGCAAATGATCGGAGGATATATCAAACAAGGTTATTTATAGAAGAGAAAAGGAAGTTTTGATGCTTTCATAGGAGAGGTTCTGGTAAAATTTCATCTAGAGTGTTTTGTATAGCTGTGGTCATGCAAATAAAGAAAAATAAACTCAAGCTGGAGGAGGTGCAGAAGACAGCTGCAAAGCTGAGGGGAGGGAAAGAAAGCTTATTTTATGAGAAAAAACTAAAGAGGTTGGCTAGTTTAACCTAATAAAATCAAGATGGGGAATATGCCTGTCACCTATAAATACATAAAGGAAGTAAATATTATGAAGGTAGAACCGATTTAAGCTAAAGGGCAGCACACACAAATATTTCTAGCCACTCCTAAATTTAGGCTAGAAGCTGCATTTTTAATCAGAGCAGCCAAGTTCTGGAGCAGCTTCAAATGGAAGTGGAAGGAACAGGAAATCCAGCTGGTCTTTGACCCAAGCATGATCTATTCTTTGACAGGACACAGCTGAGAGGTAACAGGTCAGACTCCACACAGTCCTCAGTGCAAATGGGGTAAGGAGTTATGACTGGTGAGGGTACCAGCACCAATGCCCACAGTTATCCTGTCCCAGCCAGCATCTGCCAGGAGCCAGTGGGAACCTGCATGCCCTCACACTACCCATCTGCACGGCAAGGGGGCTGTATGACATGGAGAAATTGGGTGTTTTAACCCAGACCTCGCAAAAACGCCAACGTTTTGGTGTCAAACATGGCAGAAAGGGCTGCAAGGTGCCTTTTGGGAAGGCACAGTAAGGAGTTTTAATTTCCCAGACACCTTCAGACAGCAGGAGAGCAATCCTGCGGTGAGAAGCCTTGCTGTAGTGAGGAGGCTTGAGGACAACATCTGGACCGAGCTGCTGCCAAATTCAACAGCTAGAATACCTGCAAGCTGCAGCTGCCCTTCAGAGGACATGAGAATGCCTGAGCAAGGCACCCGCTTGGGAACACAAGGCACAGGGGAAGGGAGTTACCATGGCCACAACGCCTTGCTGGCAGCTGGCTCTGAGCAACGTGGAAAGGAGACTCCGAAATCAAGGCACACGGTAGTTTTTCTACTTCTTTTCTGTGCAGCTCGAGCACATTAGAGAAAACTTTCTTTTCTCCTTAACCATAAAATCTCACCTGTTCTCCAGCAGCTTCGGGGGTGGCAGGGAAACACCGGTGATGGCTCCCAGGAGCAAATACCTGACTGTGCAGGAGTGCGTGCTGCAGGGCACTCCTCCGCCACGCTGCACATGCCTGGCATTGTTTCCATCCCACAACCAAGTTTGCAGAGAAAAGTATTTTGTCTACAGATGGCTGGAATCTGCTTACAAGCAGGGAGAGGATCTGAGAAGGAGTTTCAAGCCGATCACCACCACAGTCCTAGAAACTATCAGCAGGAATCATCTAGAAATGAAGCAAATCACACCTTCTCCCGGCTCCAGTGGGAAGCTCCTGGGAGTCTGAGGACATCAACTCTCAGCATATTTTTTTTAAATAAAATTATAGCAAATTTCTTCGAAATTCAAGGGGGAAAAGTACAGGCAACCACATCTCATTGTAAACCCTGACCCATCTCAGAGGGCACAGCCCTTATTCCTTTTTAGCAGGGTTTAAGTACACCCAGTTAGCAAGATCCAGAAGTACTGTGCTTGTACTGCCCCAGCTGAGAAAGGCAAAGCAGCCTGAGAAAAAGACCAGAGCAATTTGCCGTGAAACTTTCCAGTAAAACAAAAATGCACCCCAGCACCCAAAATTGCCTACGCAGTTCTCACTAGCCAGGAATCAAATCCCTGCAGCAAAGGTCAGCTGTGCTCAGCAGCCAACGTGCATCCCCTGCAAGGAGAGCCTTTCCAGAGACAGCAGCTAAGTGAGAGCCTGCTGCACTTCTAAAATCGATTTCAAGGTGAACAGATGCAATATGCACATGGGTAAGCCCAGGGACAAGCGTGAAAATCGCTCCCAGTGTATGCTGAACTACACACAACCAGCAGCTGCTGGTCCTCACCCAGCCCAGTCCATTCCAGGCTCTCCAGGCATATTGGTGTTATCCAACACACCTCACACCAACACAGGGCAGAAGTAGTATTGGTTGAAGCCATCAGGTGGGGTGGAAATAATCCATCAGGATTTTCCTGCATCCACTGGAGCAGGACTTTAGTGCCAGAAAAAGACGACAGAGGAAGCTGTGGTGTTACACAAACACTGACAATTCCTCTTGCCATCAAAGCAGCTATTAAGTCGACACTAGAACAAGCCACTCGGATGCAAAATCCCAAACCAAAGTTATCATTTCTGTAACGTGAGATCTTGGGCTCACCACACCCGCCTGGGCTCTGGCAGCCCAGTGCTGTCCAGGTACCCTCTGCTCTGAACAGGCTGCGGGTAAAGCCAGGCAGGGACCTCAGCCAACATCGACTCAACGTCCCCGAGACCAGCCCGGCCCCTTCCCCGACTCCTCTGGCCCCTTCCCCGACTCCTTCCATGCCTTCCTCCTCCCCGTCTGACCCTCTGTCAGTAACAGCTGCATTCTTTGGATTTTCTGCCCACCCGGCACCCTCGCTGGAGCCAGCGGGATCATGTACCGGGATTGGGATAACTGTGTGACAGCACACAGAGCTAAACCAAACCTGCCTTCAAGCAGAGGCTGAGCTGTCAGACTTGCTCCTGACTTGATCTCCATCTCCCTCTGATCTTATGAGACACTCCAGAAGCTTGTCCTGTTATAACGCTTTCTAAAAATGGATATTTAAAACTTACTTTTCAATTTTGCTCTTTGGAAGGTAATTCTGTTTTTTAAGAACAGAATTTTCTAAACTCCACATGATCCAAACAAACCCTCCCAGGACAAGACTAACAATCAGCACACCTGTGTTCAGCTGTGTCCCTACCCTCCTCTGGGCTATTCTAACACTCTCCTGCAGTCGGGACTGATTCCAAAACTCAGTTTTCAGGTGCCTGCAGTGCCAGCAGTGTGAGGTTAATTCAGATAAGGGGAAAGGCTCCCATCTTTCCCAAGAGGACTTAGGGACCAGGTCAGAAGAGACTGTCACAGGCAGCCCAGAGCCCCGCTGGTAGGACAGGGTCTGTCTGTCTGGCCATGTTTTGTTACCACACTGAAGCAAACTCCCTAAGCCTGAGCAGCAATCCCAGGGAACCTGTGGCTCCCCAGATCCTGAGGCAACATCTCCTCACAAATGTACCCCTCATTCCAGGCGCAGAGCATCTGAGTTTAAATACAGCCAACAAACCTGATTAGTCATCCCTGAGAACCTTCCTTTCTTTGTTACAGAAAAAAGGAACTTTGCAATGAAGTGAGACTTTATTTTTTAATAAAAATCCTTCTCCTGTGGTCCTACAAAACATTAGGGCTGCTCCCCAGCCACCCTCATGACCCAGGTCGATAATGGGGTGACTCGCTTGACTCCTGTACGAACGTAACTGAAAATGAGTCCTCAGGGAATGGCGTTTCTCACCTGGACAACTTCTCCATTGGAAGCAATTAAATCCGTGGGGATGGAGACTCTGAAGTAGCGCCCCACCACTGCAGAGCTGTCCGGTATGCCCACCACAGCCGGCACAGTCTCCCGGAGGTCCGAGAGCACGGAGTGCATGGAGGCCTCCAGCTGGTTCTCCCAGTCCTGAACCTCTTCTGCCGGCTCGCTGGGCCAGTGGCAGTGGGCAGAGGCTGCCAGCAGCAGCACGGGGAGCCAAGTCCTCCCCAGGAAAGGGGGTTGCAGTAGGCATCCAACAGTCATTCTTCCCAGGAGCCTCGGCAACAGTGCTCCAGCCGGAAAGGGGACGGCAGGGAATCTGCAGGCACAGCAGCACAGGCAGGGGATCCACCAGTCCTTCACAGCAGCCTCATTCTAGGAGTCCTGGGAACCTGGTTAGACATAGGAAATCCAATCACCACATTAATTATGGTATCCAAGCCAGCCAGCCAACACACACAGACCTTGCAACAGGCAGAGGCTACTGTCCATGCAGCCCTCTGTGCCTCAGCTTTTGATATAACTGCAAGCTACCACGACCATTAAAGAGAGCAAGAGTTTCTCAGCTCCTCCTCTGATGTACAGCATCTCCAGAGAAACAAGATCCTCCTGCTTTTCCACACACACAGCTGTGTTTCTGCTGTTCTGGAGCCACAGCATCCCGAAATAGCCACAGGTAGGGAGACAGGGCAGCTACAAATGAAGCTGAGATTAAGCACAGTGCTAAGAGCTGACCTCTCAAGGCAAGTTGAAGTCAGGCTTGGACATCAGTGGATTTAAATGCCAGTTACCGAGTAGGAAGGTCCCAAGAAACCCCTGGAACTCCAAAGCTGCCATCCTGATGGTTTGATGCATGACAGATGTTACTGCTCCTCTGACCCACAAGCCTGGTTTTCAAGCCAGGTCTCCTCTCAGGTCCAGCTTTTGGTATTAATGTTTAGACTTGACTGGGGGGCCAGCAATACACACCCCCAAATCAGACTGGAGTGAGATATGCACACACCTTGTTCCATGCTGCCATCCGGCTCCCTCCTGCTCACACAGCTCATCTGTCCCCTCACTCTGCCAAGATGCATCTCCAGCTCTCCCTCTCTAGTTTTCTTCTTTCACTTGCTCACCCCTACCTTCTCTGCTCCCCTGGATCACAGATCTTTCCCTCCTCTGTTCCTTTGGTGCATTATTTCCTGCCCTTCTCTAGCTGCTTGTCCCTCCAGACCGTGTCCAGCCATGGCACACAGCATCACAGATCTGTACCACCATGTTCCTCTTCACAGCCTGCTTGCAGGAGACCAAGGGATTCCTGGAACAGGACAGAATTGTTTGGGACCCCAAGGAAGCTGTACTGCCCACTCTGGCATTCTGGTTTGCAGCCAGCACAGCCCTCAGTAACCAGTCCGCTGTACTGAGGGGACAGTGGGTCATGAAGGATGGGTGGACAGACACACGGACAAGCAGGTGTTAGTGCCAGGAGCACACAGGACTGGGCTCCCACAGGCCAGGCACTCGTGCCTTGAACCAACTCCTTTTTTCCAGGCTGGAGAGAGAAGTGGCTCGAAATTCCCAGAGCAAACCCAGCCCAACTTCTAACCACTGACTCCCAGGGCTCTGTGACTTATTTTAGCGTGTTTCGTCTGCGCTGTGTGATGCACATCAGGCTGTCCCAAGAGACCCTGGAGCCAGACCGTGTGGGAAGGGAAATCCCACAGCTTCTCGCCCTTGCAGAGCTCCTGGAGCAGCGTGACAGGACTCAGCTGACCCGCTGTGCTGTGGCCAGACAGGGTGTATTGCCCCCCACGGGCTTGCAGAAGCAGGCAGAGGGTTTGCCCATGCAGGCCCCCAAGCCCAAGGCTACCACAGCAGGCTCTAGAAATAACAGGAGAGATAAGATGTGGTTGCTCATCCTAAAGCCTGCACTCTAGAGAAGATGAGGGGCAGCCTGCAAGGACCTGCACCCCTCAATGGGCCTTTCAAAACGAACCCCACATGCAGAGGGGCTGACACCTCCCAGCCCGAGGTAACAGGCCCAGGGCGCTGCTGGAGCTGGCAAAGAGGCTGTGGGTAGCAGGAATTATGAGCTGAATGTAACCTCTGGCTACAGCATCCACGAGGCAGATATCTGACCTGACCGCTGTCAGTTGTGGAAAACCTGCCTCGAGTGAAAGGCAGAAGAGACAGCAGCGGCAGAATAACATTGCTGGGAACCACAACACAGATGGGGGTGGGGGGCTGGTGTGATGTCCAGCCCCACAAGAAAGCCCACTCCCCCTTCTCTTGTGCTTCCAACTGTTCTGAGCTGACTGGGATGGGAATACACCAGACAAAACAACAGGGAAGCCAAGGCCAGTCTGTCCCGAAGGCAAATGAACACAGAATCATAAGATATGCTGAGTTGGAAGGGGCCCATCAGGATCGTCAAGTTAAACTTCTGGCCCCATGCAGGACATCCCAAGAATCACACCAAGTACCTGAGAGCGTTGTCCAAATCCTTCTTGAACTCGAGATAGGCTTGGTGCTGCAACACACATCAGTTTATTTTGGATGAACCTGGAGTGACTACAGCAGGTAAATGACCAGTAGATGTCTGGTGGAGATCTAACAGCGCATGTGAAGGAGCTAGAGATGGAGCACACATGCAAGACGTCCTAAGGAGGCCACTGATCATCACAGCAGGAATCAGGGGACTCCCATCCCCACACAGTGCCTTAGAAAGCAGAAAGAACCACCTTCACCCTTCATGCAACCTGGGGCATGGCCACTGCAGTGATGATGCTTTGTCCACGAGCTACTGCTCCGGAAGCCTGCTCCTTGGAAAGTCCTGATGTGTACAGCAAGTACAGGCAAGATCAGAGTCTTGAAGCCAGGAGAGGAATGTGGCAGCAGCCTCGTGGCTGCTGCAGGGTTGAGATGCTATCAGGGAAACATGTCTGCCTCTCCCTGCTGCTCTGAGCAGCCACACCTGAGCAGAGGAGAAGCACCCCAGACACACTGACCCCCAGGCCACAGCCATATGGAGCTGTAAAGATGCCTGGAGAGGTTCAGCACCATATCCTCAGGCCAGTCCCAGCCCCTGCCCTTGCCCTGTCACACTGCCCTGGAGCTCTGTGTGAGTGTGCTGCAGCTCTGCGTTGCTCAGTCAAATGACGTGATCTGGCTTAGGGTGTTTTTGTTGGATGAAGAGGCAGAAAGGAGCTGGTTCTTGATATCTGTGGCGAGCAGAAGAGGAAGATGAAGTCATCACCTATTTCAGAAACACTTATCAGAGCAGGCAACAAACACTGCCCAATATGTGCCCCTCAGCCCAGCAACTGGCCATTAAGTGCTCATGTGACACTTGCAGGTTGCAAAATTCAAGGTTTTCTTTTTAGGGGGAACTACGGAAGAATTGGCTCAGCATATGGAAGTGGAGCATGGAGGAGGTATAGGAAGAATTCAGTAGCTGATAACAAAGAACAAACAGAAGAGGTGAGAACAAACTTGCACTACCAAAAAAAAAAAAAATCTCTTAACACAGCTCCACTTCACCACACAATGGACAGAAGCTGAAACACTGCCAGCCTCTCACAGTGTGTGCTGAGGAGGAAAGGCAGGGTGGTTCCAGATATCCCTAGAGCTGTACAAGGCATTTCCCTGCAGTGCTGAGATCCACGTGGACTTTCACTGCAAGGCAGAATGCTTTTTGGGATAGGAGGCCCTCTGCCTAAAGCCAGTAGTGCTGCTCTGCACGTCCACTGGCCACCAGCACGCTGTGGGTCTGGATGCAGCTGCAGAACAGAGTGAATGTTACCTGCAGCAAAGCCGAAACAAGCGCTGGGGCCTTGCCTGGTGCCTCTGCCAAGTTCCAGAGCCCACACCGTGACACTACCATGGGCACAACCCTGACAAGCTTGTTTGAGAAAACATCCTAGCTGTATATGGAAAAAGTCTGTGTCCTGGACCATTGTCCAGAGGCACAAAGCTTCAGCTCTCTGGAAGCAAACACCTCAATGCTTCACACAAGTGTCCCACAAAAGAGGGTCAAAACCCAAACACAGATGGAATTCTGCAGGCACTTTTCTGCTGATCTCTGAGAAGCATCAGGCCATAGAGCTGACTGACTTAGCACTTTCCAGTTACAAGGGAAGGCTAGACCACCCCAGCTTCCCTACACGGCACTGTGCTCCTCCTTCCAGCAGGATCTGCACTGCCCAGTTTTGCAGAACAAACACAGAGGTTCAGGTTAGTCCTGAATTTCAGGATGTTTCGTTCCATCTGATCTTCTGAAAGAACTGACTTTCTCTTTATTCTCCTACTTCTGTGAGAGCTCTTTTGGTCTCAAGTTCGAGCCTCCAGAGCATTGGATGAAACATCAAAGTCAGTATCAACATCTGCTTCAGTCCTAGTGCTCAGTGCATGTGCCAAGGCTGATTCCTGACCTCCAGTGCCAAACCTCCCATTGCAGAGCCATGGAACTGGGCCTGCTTGGTGATGTTGATATGATCCTGCACCTGATATGATGCTGACTTGTCAAGGCAATGCTGGAGCTTGCTCCTTCTCCGTGCAGCTACACAGCCTGCTGACATGGTAAGGACATGCTGTACCTTCATTATCCAGGAATGCTGAACAGTGCAGGCAGGAGACGGGACTGAAGGGAAGGACTGAGAGCAGGATGAAGTAGCTACTCCCAGCCACCTTTCCTTCTGCCCACCACAGAACCAGGAGCATAGGGCCAGGGGAAGCATCCCAGCGTGGCTGCCCTAGAAGTCACTCTTCCTCTGTGGCCGATTACGGCACCACTTCGGCGAGAACCAGTGAAAGTGAAGTCTCCTTCCAGCTGCGTCTAATCCAATTGCTCAAGCACACAATCACATCACTGGGCTGTGGTAATTAATCACCACCAGCATATTAATGCCACTGAGCCCCAGCGTGCAGAAAGCTCAAGTAATTGCTGTGCAGCTCTCGACTCCAGTTAAGAAGGTATTTAAGAGTTAGGAGGAATCCCACTTACCTGATTGCTTATTTACCAATATCCTCATTAAACGAAGCACTAAACAAGTGGCCTTTCTCTAAGGAAACAAACTCAGACTTGGCTGAGAAGAGCCAGTGCAACTTTCCAGAGCAGGGCAGAGCTTTTCTCCCTGCAAAGATCTCCTGTGCGTGTTTCCACAGGAGGATCTCCGGGCAAGTCCCGTCAGCTACCGCGCGCCTGTGTGTCAAGGCAGCGAGCAGCAGGAATGATGAAATCCAGCGTCCCCAGCCAGGCACACAAAGATGGCACTCTGCCGTACGTGCTCCCGGGTCCAAAACACGACAGCAGGCACCCCTGGTGCCAGCCTGGCAGCACGGCCCAGGCAGAGGCGGCTGGTGCTCCGCACTCGTCTGAAGGAGCCGGGGAAGGGGGGCAGGAGCGAGAAACAGCTCGGAGGCAGCGTGTCTGAGCAGAGCAGCCCACCACCAAGTTGTGAACTAACAGATACAGTCTCAACAAGACCAAGAGCATGTTAGCCCGAGACATCATATGGACAAAGAATACTCTGGAGCGTGAAATTTAGGAAACAGTAAGAGTTTTTGTGCCGGCCCCGCTCTGGCTGTACCCTGAAACAAAGGCAGCAGCCCTTCCAACAGCCTATGTTATGGGCTATGGGAACTGCTGCAAATGGCTCTGGGGGTTATTTCCAGATGACCATTCACAGATGACTCAGGCTTCAGGCTCTGCTGTGCCCAGGATGAGTTATGGAAAGGGGTGTACAGCAGAGCAGCTGCACAGAGATACACTGGTCACACATAGACTAAGGGCAAGCAGCTGCCACGAGGAAATGGGTCAGGTGAAAGAAGATTTACCTTAAACTATCTCCCTGCTTCGCAGTGCTCAGTGATGGCATCCTGTCCTGCATGGCACTAACCAGGCATCTGTGGGGATGGTGGCTTTATACAAAGACTGGATGCCTCACTGAAAGACAAGTTCACGTACAAGTTTCTGGCTTAATGCTGCACTCACAGCTGCCTGCTCATAGCCACATGTGCATCACAACCAAAGCAGCAGAGTCAGACTGCCAGAGAGACCTGCCCGACTGGGGACCCCAGAGCAGTGCCCCTCTGCCCCCCACAGCCATCAACAGCGGGTCACCCCAGACACCATCAGCCCAGGAGGTACCAGCCAAGCCGTACCCAATTCTTCACCCTAAAACTGCATTTCAACAGGCTGTGCCCACCACGTATTGTCACCACACCAAAAGCCCAGCAGAAGTGACACCCAACCCATGGACATACGCACGAAAGAGCTGCCTTTTTCAGCCTTGTCCCTTCTTGTATTTCAGCACCGCTCATCTCCAGCACATCTGGTGTCAGTAACAGGAAACCCTGACGCTGAAAAACAATCTAGGGGGAAAAAACAAACCCAAACAAACTCGAAACAGACGTGCTAAAAATGCGTGCTGGCCAGGGAAACAAGCAGCACCCTCCTACTGATGGGGAACTCGGCTGTGAACTGTCACCAGCTTGTTGCTCTCAAGTCCCACAGGCAGCTTTGTGATGCTTGAGAAGGAAGTGGTCACAGCCACAGACACCTCGCAGTGGCTTTTATTCTGCTAGAGCAAGCACCGAGATATTTAACTTTCCTGTAGCTGACAGGAAGCTTTCTGCTAACTTCTATTACCTTTTGCTTGAAAACTACAGCTCTGAGATAGTGAGAAAAGATGCAAAAAGTAGAATTTCTCTTTTTTTCCCCCTGTATTGCATCTGTTTGTCCAGCAGCTGGGCTACTGTACTGCCCTTCCCAGCTAGGAATTCCACTCCCAGGAAGATTTCTTGCCCTGGAAGAGGTGAGCATTGAGGACATGCTCTCACTACCCCTCCCTCCAAGTACTGTGCAGGGGAGGAAGCAGCCCCAGCAGCCCCAAAAACCCTCGGCCAGGGGCACTCCTACAGAGGCACATGTGAAAGGCACTGCAGAGCAGCAGCAAAGGCACAAAGGACACCAGATCCTTTTGCCAGCTGGACACAGAGTGGTGTTTTTTCTTCCCTGCAGAGCACACTTACCCTGCAAAGTGAAGTAGTAAAACTTCTAGAGGCAGCACCTTCCCCAGCCTCCTGCAGCCCTGGGGAGGCAAGAGGAGCAAGTATGGTACCCACAAGTGCCTCTTGACCATGCATTTTGCACACTGACCTGACAGATTCGCTGGAAGACCATCCAGATGTCCCCCTGCCCATCCTGCTCCAGTGGCTCCTTGCAGCCTGTGTGTGCTATTTGTCCTGTGCTCAAGCCATGCCTCGAGTGTCTGGCTGGGCCTGACCCGCAGCAGTGACCGGCAGCTGCGAATTTTGGCCAGGCATCACTTCTGACTCTTTGATGAAAGTTTCAGCAACCACAATCAATCCCTTCCTCCACTTTGTTATTCCCAGGCAGCCAAATCAGATCGTATCTTCAAGTGCATTCAGTTGAAAGGAAACTCAGATATTATCTTCCCAACTATTTAGAAGGCCTCAGAGATCATTTTCCCCCTGTAATTACAAACATCGCAGCCAGGTAGAACTGCCATTGTTTGCTGCCAGCAGCCAGGAAAAATTAGGATAAAAACATCCCCCAACAAGCCAAAGCAGGGGGACACCTTCAGCAGTGCCTCCCCACACCTCTTGTGTCCTGTGAGCAGGCCCCATCTCAAGGGAAGGCTGGCAGAAAACAGTGATGGGAATCAAAGGTATAAAATGGATCCCTCCTGGAGGAAGTTGAGAGAGAACAAAGTGGGATGCACTGGGGCACTAGGGAGATGGGGAACAAAGCCCATGCTCTCTTCTAATAAAAGGACCAGAAGCCAAACTAAACCAAATCAGGCTCAAATCTAAACAAAGTGGGTTTTCTTGAGGACCTGACGGGGCTGTGAACATGAATGTTAAAACCTCTCATGGGTTTAAAAAAAAAGGGTGGGACAGGACAATTTTATAGAAGGCAGAGTTACCAAGGCAGCATTTCTGGCTCAAGCAGAACTTGATCCCGGGGATGGCATTCAGGGAAATGATGACTCGCATTCCTCCCCAGGCATCTTCTCCCAGCTTTTATTGGAAAGGGCATATAGGCTAAATATACAGCTGCAGCAGGGCAGAGCAAGGGTCTGCCTGCCTCAGGGCACGCACTGCAAAGTGGCTCTGGCTTCACTTGGGTTTCCAGCCAAAGCAAGCCCCTAAAAACATGGCTTATAACTCCTGGTTTTGTTTGGAAACAGAGAGAGAGTGGGTAAAAATCCTAATATTTAAGTCTATGTTTAAGGGAATGTAAGCTAAAGCTAGTATTAAAATCCACAGGAAATTAAACAACAAAAGTTTATGGAAAAAAAAGATCAGACTAAGATATCCTTCCATACAAATGCCATAAGAATGCATATTTTGAAGATAAACACAACAGATGTGTGTGTATATATATACACACACACATACAAAGGCTTCATAAGTTTCCAAGATTTAGTAAAAAACAGAACTCAAGGGACCAAGATAAAATAGGGATTTTTGACTCCAACTTTCTCTCCTGTAAGGAAAGTTTTGTATCACGCTGCATTTGTTTGTCGTTCATTCTGCAACGGGGTTGCAGAAAAGGATTTCAGCAGCAGCCCCCCCGGGGAGAGCCAGGACAGAGGACACCGGGCTGGCAGCTGGGGCAGCCGGTGACAAGGCAAGAAGGCACAAGAAGCAAGAGGTCACTTTTCAAACCCAAGGACTACAAGGCATGAGAGCCTGATCTTGTCCTCCTGCGCAGGCAGGTTGTTCCCCAGCAAGCACCAAAGGACACGTGCAGGAGCAGCTGGCGTGACAGTCACCACTGTGTGTCCTGTCCCCTGGTATCACTCACCATCCACCAGCTGTTCCAAGGCTAATTCACGCCCGTTAATGACCTTTGATAGAAGTCACCGAGCTGGAAGGTGGATTTCTATCAAAGAGCAGGTTTCTGCTGCTTCGGAAACAGGTTTAAAGCAAGTCATCACCACCAACAGGCGACTGCAGCCTTTGCCCCATGCTCCAAAGGGCCAAAGTCATCCCCAAGCCTTCAGCAGCACCTGAAATCTCAGCCTGGAAAAACACTCCCTCCCTAAGCTGCTCAGCTGTAGTGTGCAGGAGATGTTCTCTACAGCTCTAGTCATGAGCACTGAAACCAATGAGCCTAAAAAGATTTACATCTCTTGCTTGATTTCTTAATTGAATTAAAGGCTGAACAAAACCCCTTATGAGGCTTCACAGAATCCACACCGAAGAGAAACAACGAATATCCTAATTGGAGAGGAAGCTTCCACGGGACATCTTGTCTTATTAAGTACTAAAGAGTCCACACAAAAAGAGAAAGACCCTGAGGGATAAACTCCCAGGTCCAGCAAGGCAGGAAATCTGGAGTTTCTGCCATGGTTTGGCTTTTGGAGCACATTACATTTTGAATGGGTCACACAGAGCAGGGAGGTGAGCTTTGGTCCATCCTTCTAGCCAAAACTCCCACCTGTCTGCCTAATTTTTATTTTTTGTTATTGTTTTGTTTTGCTTTGAATAAAAAAGGCATAGAGCTCTTTCTGTCAATTTAGCAAGCAGAAGCTACCAGAGGGGCGAAGAACACACTGAGGGGCAGAGCAGTTCTGCAAATCAACTTTTTAGCAAACTTGATCCAACTTCCAAACCCTGTTCTGAGGGAAACCCTTCAGAGGCTACATCTTTGGCAGGACCCTTGCCTGGGTTTTGACAGGCTATTTTCATCACTAGAACAGCATTTGGGCTTCCTTAGGACACACCTGCACCATGGCCCCAGGTAAGTACTGGCTTTAATGGTACTGAAGCAGGAGCACCAGGGTGTGGGCAGTTTGGGCAGGGCTGTGGGCACCAAACCCAAATCTGAAAAGAAGAAAGTCTTGGTGTTGGTTTCATACTCCAGAGTCACCTCAAAATGCTGATTGGCTGGAGTGCTTTGCGGAGACGCAGCCACATTCCAAGGGTTTATAATCACCTTCTGGGTATTCCACAAAATTCCTCAGATAATGAAATATTTCGAGGAGGTCCTCAAAAGTGTTTAAGCACCATAATTTCCTACAGGTTGATGTCACAGCGCCAGGGCTGAGGCACTAAGCTCAGGAAGGGAAGGCAAAGCTTTGGATCTCTCCCCCACCTGCCAGGGACCTGACTGCCAGGCACAGGAGCTGCTGCTGCCACCGAGGGCAGGCAAAGCACAAACAGCTGACATTAAGCGGAGACAGGAACCAAGGGAAGCAGCACCAACAAAAAGCCATTTTCAGCACTCCAGTTGCGTATGCAGCAGTATTTATGTTCTTTGTGGCAGCGTAACTAAGGGCAGGCACATTCTGTTTAGAAACATCCCGCTGTTCCATCAGCTCTACCACCCCACCCTGCAACTCCAAGCCAAGACATTAAGATTCAGCTTTATGGAGTTGCTCAGCCCTGATTTATTACTCAGCTAGCAAGACTGCCATAGCTCTTCATTTAAATATATTTACCCCCCCTAGTGATTGATGCAGAGCAGCCAGGGCATCAGCCGTGGACCTCCAACTTCTAATGTTTCTCATGAAAACTATTCTAAACACTTCTTGGCAGAACGAGATAGAAATGTTCCAACTTTAACCATCAACCATAAAATGGGAAAGCTGCGAAATGAAGCAGCATTGCTCCCGTGTCACAGAAGCACAGAAAGTTTCTGGAGGAGGAATTAACTCCCTGAAGATCAGCAGTTTCCAGCTGGGCAACACATTCCCTTAAACTTGCAGAAATTCAGGAGTCACCAAAAGCCATCAAATGAATAACCTCTTCCTGCAAGTGCACATTTTTACAGGTTCTGTCTCCTCCTCTTGGAGACCAGGAGCAAAGGGCTGCACTGCATCAGAGACACTGTCTGCTCTTCACAGTCACCTCTGGCCCAAGCTGGCCTTCACACAATGTATCCAAAAGCATCAGGTCTCCAACAGCACACACCAAGGCAGAAGGACAGTGCCTGCCCCACAGGTCCATCTGCTTCCCAACTCCTCTGCTGCAGGAAGACTGATGTAAATTAAAAAGCAAAGATGAGTACCTCAAAAGACCAGACACTAACCGAGTCTGCATCACATTCCCGCTGCATTAATTTCACTGCATTATATTTGAGCTAAATTATCTTGTTTACCTGTAGTCTGTAATTAAAAAATAACCCTCATCTGGTTTTGACCATGGCCTCAATGGCTTCAGCCAGAAGCAGGGAAGACTGGAGCTGCTCCTCGCAGGTCCACTGATGCAGAGAGAGCTCCAGCTTTTCTCCCCACCCTGCTCTGGAATTGAGAAATCAAGAGACAAGTTCAATTATTTCAAGGCGAGACCAGACTTCTTCACTGTAATGAGTATCAGTGGGATTTAGGGCTTTTTTTAAACACTAACATCCTGCCCCATCCATATGGATACAGTCACAGCGCTCAACTTCATTCCTTACACCAGGAATCATGCACTGAGGATCTGGCCAAAAAGGGCCAGAGAAACAACCCTGACAGCACAAAGCCAGCAGACTGACTAAATACTGTGCAGGGTAACCCGCTCCTCTGTGAGCAGCACAGCACCTCACAGGTCAAAGAAGTTCCAAGGGTTGCTCCAAGCAATCCCCCTGCAGCAATTCCAACACAAACATCCTGCCATTCCCCGAACCCAAATTTCCACTAACAAGAAAGTCCAAAGGACTTAAAAATAGGATCAAACTGCCACCAGATAAGTTATTTAAAACTGGGACCCAAGGACAAACTGGGTAAAGAGCAATCACAGGAACAGGGAGAGGCAGAGAGACTGCAAGGACAAGGCAAGGCAAACTGATGTTTTTGTTCCATAAGCAGCCACAGAGCCTGAGTAGTGTAACCCATTTGCAACAGTTAACTAGCTGGCACAGTATCTGGTATCAGACCTCAAAAAATGGTCCTGAGGTTTAGCCACAGCAGAAAAATCCAGTAATTTTCCCCTTCTCTGTCTTGTACAGGTCAGAGGTATTGGAAGCAAGACCTGCCTGTTTATGAGGAAAAAAATCCCCAAATTACAGTGTATTTCAAACAGTGTGAGCACAGGCTTCGTCTGTCTATTCTGACTTGCCAGACCAAGGACTGTGCCCTGCCTTCCCAGCACACTGTGTCCCACAGATTCCTCGGTGACAACCCAGATGGCTGCGAAGGGACAGCAGCAGGGACTCACAGCTGCACTCCAACATGGAAGACAGTAACAGCTGTGGCAACAGGAATGGGCAGATTAAAATATGACTTTATGTTATAAAGAGACAAAAAATGGAATAAGATGGGACAGTTTCTGTACCAACTTCTTTCCCAGTGCAAAGAAACACGGTGGAGCTCCGGATGACTCCTTCTGCAAGAATCCCAAGAATGGGGGCAAAGTCATCAGAGCTCCAATGTATGCCCCAGGAAAACAGAGTCAGATGCCATTCTGAGGCAACAAGGAAAATTAAACCAGCACTCAGCTGGGTTTTGTAACAGTTTGAGCCTCTCAACTCAAAGTCTGAGTCGAGCATCATCTTTCCCTGCTTGCCACACGTGATCTGGACACCCAAAAGCCACACTCCCCTTCACGCCTGCATTTCTTAGCCAGGTTAGGTGTGCTCCAACTGCATAATCCTGTGTCTCTATGCCCATATTTCCATTACTTGGAATTCTGCTCCCATAGAACCACCCTCTCTGCCTTGGGGCATGCAGAGCAGAGCCCAGCCTGAGGCACAGCCTGTGCTGACCTCGGGAAAGAAATGACAACACCAACTTCCCAGCCCAGCAGCCACCCACAACAGTTCTAAGTGTTCCCGAGAGCGTGTAACAGCAGACAAATGCATTTGTCCTTATTCACTCTGAGCATTTATTCTGAATCCACCCCCCTAAGTCACTCTCACTTTGATTTCGGCTCAGCACTCGCCTGACCTTCATTACTAATGCGATGCCCAAATCCCAGTAATTAGTTTAAGAGGGCATCCCATTACGAGCACCCACCGGACTATCCTTGCCGCTCACACTCACATTCCCATGGCTGCTCTTATATCCCAATAAGTCTGCAACACTTCCCAGAAAAACCTGAGGGCTCACTGCTACCAGACAGCACAGGAGAACATGAAACAGTTTAGGGAGAGCATAAGGGCTGTATGGAGAGAGATGCTCAAGCGTGGCAGGAAAAAGGCAGTCTTGGAGTTGCAGAGAGGCCAAGAAGCTCTGAAGGTGTGTTCAGCCTGCCTTCTCTTTACAGAGCTGCTGCAGATGTGGGGAAACAATTAAACTGCTTATCACAGTATGTCCCATTCAGGCTCCAGAGCGGGAGAGCAATTCCAATCCCCAGGTGGCAAGCGCAGCAATTAGGTACCCAATGACGTGCACCAAAGCTTTGCTTCTGTTTAATGCAATGGTTACATAGTATTTCCTTGGCTCACTGATATTAAAAGATTGCAGGTTCAGGGACCAGCTGAGGCCAGTCCTGCAGAATAGAGGTGCACCTTGGATTGCATTTGGAGGATGCAGAATGGGCCAGATGTGGGCAGGGGACCTACAAGTCATTCAGCTGAGCCAGGTACAAAGCCTGGTCACAACTACCATTTCCTCACCTGGAGGGACCAGGCTCAAAGTTTAAAAATAAAAAAAACACCTGCACCACAGCCAGGATTTGCACAACAGCCCACCTCTGAAGAGCAACTCTGGATTAGCACTTGAGCCTTTTCTGAGCTTCATAATAGATGGTAGTGGAAAAATGTGGTTTTAGCAGCTCAGTCCACCCCTTATAAAGCAGAGACACTATGCCAAAAATAACCTGGCTTACTAGTTACAGTCACCAAGCACTTGCTTAGCAGCTCTGGGATCAGGGAGCACAACACTGTCTGCTCCACGGCATCACCACAGCCAACTGTTCAGAGCAAACAAATCCAGGTTACAGAACTTCCACAGAAAAAAATGGGGGAAAAAAAAGCTTCCAAAGATAACAATGGTGCCTGCCACTACAGAGCAGCAACAGCCAGAGTGCCCACTGCCCCTCAGTTATTCCTCAACACCTCATGCCATCCAGGAACTTTGCTCATTGCTGTAGGCTGAGCCTCAGCCCCCCCCTCTCCCAACAGTGTATGATGCTGCTCTTGCTCACACAGGCAACACCTAAAACCTCAAGGTTGCAAATAAGTTAAAATGTCAGAATACCTGAGAATTAAGGTTGTCTGAGAGCTGGTCACAGCAAGCACCACAGGTCTCTCATTTTCTCCACACCTACTCCAGCTAGCTCTCCCTGCCTTTGAGACAGGCAAGCCCATCACCCTTCCATGGCTGTCAGCAAGCAGCCCAGGAGAGACTAAATCCTGCTCCCAGCACTGGGATGGTGGCAGTGGCAGCACCTCCCTCCCACCCCCAGCAATGATTCAGCCCCTCCGGCCACGGAGTGGAGGAGGTCCTGGATGGACAGGATCTGTGAAAACCAGTCTACAAAGCACCGGTGAACTGGGAGCCTTTCAGACGCCTGTAACCTGATAAGATCCACAAGATACGGGACATTTTGCTGGGAGAGAGATGGCACATCCTTTGCAATCAGAGCCCGGGGCTGCCAGCCTTCCATCCAGCCTTTGTGCCAGTCCAAGCACCTCTCAATGCAAGCAGTTAGGGGCTGCTTGGTTTTTAAATACTGCTTTAAAACCTGAAGGTAGCACCCCAAACACAAGCCCCGTTTAGCCAAGGTGGTGCTCTCTGCTCAGAGTTTGAAAAGAGTGTTTTGCTGCTGCAAAAAGGAATGTTCCTGAGATATTTATTTTGTGCTGTGGCAATGGCTGCTCCCTTATGCTCACTGCACTCCTTCCTTGGGAAAGATATTCCTTTCTTCCACTGCTCTTTCACAAAATCAAGAAACAATCTGAAGAAAAACTGGTAAGAGGGTTCGGGGCAGATGTTCCTTCAATTTTCTTAAAGATATCAACTATCTACATCAGCAACATCCCTACTAAGGCAAACCACTGGAGATGGGTGCTCTGGAGCACTGCGGACAACATTATCCACACCAGCTGAAGTAGCCAGACAAAATACCCTGCAAGCCATCAAAGGAGAGGTCTAATCACATCACCTACAAGCCTGTATCTTATTCTGGGCTTTGCAAGGACCAGTGCACAGAACTGGAGTGGATCCGAAGCACTGGGATAACACAATTCCGACACAAGCACAGCAGTCAGAACGAAACCTCAGAGGGAAAAGCATCCATAATGTCGTTCCTGAGGCAGGTTTGCTCTCCTTGTACTGCCAACACACCTGAGAAAGCTGCTTAGAGATCAACAGATAAAGCCTTTTCACCATTCAGCCTGTTATTTCATGTAAATCGGGTTGTCCTGCTACAGAAAGGCATTTCCATATGAAGTGCAAGGTGCTCAAAAAACCAGGAGCAGTCACAGCAAACGTGGCTCAATCTGTGAACGCCCTGAAGACCAGAGGATCCTGCTCCCCCTTTCCACAGGTGCAGCTCTGGAGCTGCACAGTCTTTTCACTCATGATCTCCTCAAAGTATCACCACCTGACAATAGGGTTTTGTCAACAGAAATAACTCCAGACTCCTCTGGAGATATGAAGTCATGTTTTGAAAAGCAACAGTGCAGCAAATTCAATTAACTAATCGAGTCTGCCTTCTGTTTGGGTACCATGGAAGCAAGATTTCCCAAAGCCCATCCCTGAGATGTGGCATGTTATTGATGAGGTGTGCTACTGCAACCCTTCCAGGGTGATCTACAGGGTCTGCCTCTGCCCTCCCCCTTCTTTTGGCCTCCTGCAGCAGGGAGTCCTGCACAGAGCATGCCATGCTTCATAAAATTGGGAAAACTACCCTGCTCTTATCTTGAACCCCAGTAGAGGCTGGAGGGAGTTGGAGAGGACAGGAGTAAACCAAGCCCGAGGCAAACAGTAGCTCTTTAGAGGAATAAACCACTCGTCAGCCTGTCGTGATTGATAAGTACATCTGCCAGTCCCCACCTGCTGTTCACATTCCTGGCATTTCTTTCTGCAGCATTTTTTCCCCAACTGCTGTAGAGGAGATTTAAAGGAAGGGAAACAGGTCCCAGCTTAAACAAAATTAAGAGATATCAGGCCCTGAGCACAGCAGTTTTCTTGCATCACATCGGGGAATCTGCTGAAGGGGTTTTACTGCAGGAGCCCTTGCAGGTTCAGAAACTTGTAATGGGTGTAACGTGCTCACCTTTGCTCATTCCTGCCATCATACCTCTACTAAATTCCTGGCAGATAAAGCACGGGGCTCCAGAAAAGTCTCTGTAGCCAAAGTAATTTTCTGCACTGCTCATCCACCCCCTAGAACACAAGGGAGGTGAGGGTGAAAACACAGCGGCTTCTCCAAAAGGGTGAGAGCTCTGCTGCCTTTCCCGCAGCTGATGAGCACAGGCAGCTGGGAGAGCAGGCAGGACAGCTGTTCAGAGCCACAGCAGATATTGCTCAGAGGGCAGGAGCAGGAGTTTGGTTCTGTTTTTCAGCCCTGGACATGGTCTGGAAGTTCCTCCTTTTCATCATTATAATGAGAAGATGATGGAAAACAAACCAGTACAATTATAGCAGAGGGTGGAACATGAACCTGCTTGTTGCCAGAAGAGGAAAAAGCAGCTTCGAGGAGCTCTCAGGAGTTCAGTGTCTAAGTTCTCAACCCCTTTGTCAAACTAGATCAAAATTAGCTATTAGGATCAAATTTATTAGAGCGCATACCCATACTGAAATCCTACCAGCCTGGTTGCCGCAGGCAGCCAAGGCAAAGCCAGGCTTCTGGAGCTCAGGTGCCCCAGCACCCGCCTAAAGTGATTTCCATTCACCAAAAGATGAACTCACAACTGCAAACAAATCTATGAGGTTTTACTTATTCGCAGTCTTTGGGGAAAGGAGGGAGGAGGCAGCAGCAAACAAATGCAGTTTTCCTCATGCCTGGAAGAGAAGCAAAATGCGAACCAGGTTTTTATTTTCAGCCCAGGGTGGTTATTTCCATGGCAGGCAGCACCACTCCTTAGGGCAGAGAGCAGAGCAGAGCCTTTATAAAGCAGGGAGAACACAATACAAAATCTGACTGATCCCAGACACTCCTGAGGAAGAGCCCAGCCCTGTGGCTCAGCAAGGACACCCCAAACCCCGGGAGCATCAGCCACACCTTTGCAGATCAGCTTCCCAGATAGTTTTTGAGGGTATTTCCCAAGGCTGCCACACTCACTCTTAGGAGGGAGCCCAAATTTAGTGGTGGTGAGGGGAAGGGGAGGGCAAGCCAGGGGTGAGCAGTGTGTGATTAGCCAGCTAATGCGTGCAGCTGTCCTCCAGTTTTACGGCCCTTGGAGGAAATTTAAACAGGAACTTTCTATAAATTAACTGCCCATAAAATGAGCATGTTTTCTCAGCACACCAGAAGGTCGGGAAAGGTCTGCTCAGCCCCCCCCTTTCCCAGGACATGGCAAACAGCTCCACAGTTGCTGTTTCTCTTTCTGAAGCAGGAGAACGTGGATTCAGCCCGTGCAGCAGTGAGCTGGTGAAAGCACGCTCGCAAAGCAATCAGAGTCATTCTCCATTCACAGCAAACTAATAATTTATCTTTCCCCTAAAATCCCCAATGCAATCCAGATGTCTAAGTAGTCTTTGTCCCAGAAAGCAAACTATACCAGGGCCTTGGAAAGACAGCTCCAGCTCCGCTTGCCAAACTCCTCCCAAAGCTGTTTATTCCGCAGGAGCAACACACACATCGATTTCAACCCGTGCCAGGTCTTGAGGCTGCAAGCGATAAGGTGGTTACAGACACTCTCCCCCAGCCCTTCTGGCTTCCTCTTCCTGGAGAGGATTATTTGTAAGAGTTGCCCTTAGGGATATTCTGTTGATAAAAATGCACCTGACATGTTCCCAGTTTTGAGGAAACCAGGAGGATGGGAAAAGCCAGGGTAAAGCCAGTACAGCAAACGTGGGAAACAAAAGAAATAAAGCAAATTGCTCAGAGTGCATGAGGAGCACAAGTGTGTGTGTGGTCACCCCGAGCCATGGGAGGAGAGCCCCTGGCAGTGAGGACCCTGGAAAGGGGACAGGCTGGATCATCCCAGGAAAAGAAGGAGGAGGCATTTGGCAGAAGGGCTGAATTCCTCTGGCAACAAAGGGTAAATGCACAGCTGCACCTGTCCTGGGGTAAGGGACGCAGGCCAGGTGGGGAAGGGGATCACAGCCTTCCCAGCATCCTGCTCTGCGACTGCCAGGCAAGAGCAGCAGGTTTCCTGTGGTGGAGGGGAGGGACTCAGCACAGAGCCCTCCTGGAATGCTGGTTCTCCCAGTCTGCCAGCAGCACCCCAGGGGCGCAGCACGCCAGGAAAAAGCTGTCCAAAACACCTATGGAAACGTTTGGAAGAGCTGAAAATAGAGTTTGGAAAAAGAAACCCCACCGACCAGCCATACAACTCTTCCAGGAATATTTTAAGTGTTAGTGTAGTTGCATTCCAGTCCCTGAGTATATTTTCTATAAATAAGTATTTTAAGTCACTTTGTATCAGAATTTATTATATTACTCAAGCGCAGTGCAATGCTTCCCATTTCAGACCTGCAGGCTTCCAGCCAAAATTGCTGCTGATTTTTAAAACTGCGCTGTGTTACCTAGGGCATGGGGCTTTTTTCAGCCGCTTTCCTACAAACGCATTTATTCTGTATTATAACATCAGGTCTCTACTAATACATCGAGCCCTGCAGATTAACACACCTTTATTCACAACCCGACAACAACAGGTTTATTTTAAAATCTATGTTGTGGGGTTTTTTTTTCTCTTTTACAGGCCAATAAGCAAAAGAAAATACACCAGTAACTGCATGCAAAGTAACTCTCTCAAGAACTAGGTATTTTTGTCATTGACAAAGCCACAGGACGTACCACTGGCAGCGATTTCTGGGAGCGCTGTTTGCTCAGGGCTGCCAGGACACAAGCACTGCACGTAACAAGCCAACTACACTGCAGACATGCCAAAGCTCCCCAAAGGCCCTGCTCCTCTACAGACATGGCAAAGCAGCGTGCACAGAGAAAATGGATCATCCTGTGTCCTGACCTGGGCATCCTGCCTGCAATCAGGTGTTTACCCACACATTTCAACCCAAACACGCTGCACGCACAGGGATATCCAGCCCTCTCGCAAAAGGGAAACCCCAGACACAGCAGTCCTGCTTTTGGAAAGTCCAAAGCATTAGCAAACGGCAGGGCATGGCTGCTGAGGCCTGATCCTGCACCCCCAGCTTCCATCCCATCAGGGATAGATCTTTGAGCACCAGATACCCACAGAACACAGCTTAACCTTCAGAGCACGGATTTCCACCGCTGCTTTACAGTACACAAATATTAATATTCACAAATAAATTCAGGCCTGCCTAATCCAAAACACACATGCCACTGTGGCCAAGCATGTTTTGGTTGGAGAACAGACCAGACACTCCGAGCCTGGCTGCCTTACTTATTTAGGAAAGCCAGACTTAAGTCAACCAAACAGATAACAACCAAGCTGAAAGCCCAGTCCTCACCACAAAACCCTCCTGCTCATCACCCTGAGGCACTGCAGTCATCTCCATCAGTGAAGACATGCCTGCAAGGTTGGGTACCTGGGGCAGGTACCTGCCTGCCAGCGTTCCTCACCGCTATCAGCTAAATCAGCTTAGAGGAGCTCTGTGACTGTTCAGCAGGAACGGGGCTACATGACCCCTCTATCTCCTTTTCCATCCTTTACAGTTTAGGCTATAAATTCTTCAGGGACAGCTGTGAGCAGGAGGTCCTGGGGCAGCTGGGACCTCCACAGGGAGCCACGGCAGCAGCTCCAGCAGCTCCAGGGTAAGGATGCCGGGTAAATCTAAAAATTGTGAAAAATGTTAATTTCTTGCAGTGGTATGCAGACTGCACCTGAGAAACTGCTTAATTGGACACGGGCAGAGGAATTGAGGCTAAAGTAGAGTAATTTGTCTTAGGGATTTTTGTCCGGTCGTGGACCCAACGCACACCTTGCAATTGTAGGGAAGCACTGGGGTTGGGGACTTGTGAGGCCACCTGTACTGAAGTGACCACAGCAGTGGTACAGTCAGCTAAGGCCGAGACTGTCTGTGTACCAGGAATACCAGATCTGGGTATGGATATAGCAGAGTTGAAAGCGATGAGCACAAAGTAATAAAGGGCTGTTACCTGAGAGTCTGGGCAGAGAAAGGGAGAGACAGGAGCAAAGGAAAGATGGGTCTTGAAACAGAGAAAAAGTAGACAATAAGGTGCAACATAAAGAAAAAAGGAGAGTGAACCACCTTCTGCAAGCAGCAGGGACAGTTAGGGACAGCCATGACCCCAACATACAGACTGAACTCCCCAGGACAAAGCACTGGGCTCTCCCCCTGGTCTGTGTCCAAACGACTTGTTGTGAGAGGGCAAACCAGGGCAGACTCGCACCCTACCATGAAGTGGCATAGGGGGAAGGGTGACAGATTTGCCATTCAGCAGTGGTGCCATTTGTCAGATTTAGCAGTAATAATTACAAGCTTTAGAATCCTAAGTGTGCAAAATGCTCTAACTGGAAATTAGTACCAGTGCTGTTTATTAGCGAATCAATTAAACAGTCAATAACTCGATATGCTTCTGGGTAGAGTGTTGCTTCATAAGCAGCTGCAGCTCCAGCTTGCACCCCAAAGGGGCTGGATCAGCCTGGGGCTCAGTAGGATCCCCTGGCCTGGGGGTTGGGGCTGGATGCTGACCAGGCTCCCTGATGGAGGTTAAGCCTGCGTGGGCAGAGGCAATCTGGGCTTGTGTTACAGTCTGCACAGCGCTGACCCACCACCGAAAACTGTGCATGCCGCCACCACCACGGCGTGAACACGCCACTGGCCACACTTTTAATAACTTCTAATAATAATCTGGGATAAAGAGCTTAGAAGTTGGAAGTGCCTGTGTAAAGCACACCTGCAATTAAAGGGACACTCCTCAACCACACCACGTCAGCAAGAGCAGAGCTGGCCAGGAAGGATGGGGCCTTCCACGCATCCTCCCACTCTTTGAGCAGGACTGACCTAAATCCTTCCCCTTTCAGACTCCAGTGACAGGAGGAAAATGAGCTGGTCTCATTAATTTCCCCTCCTGCTGCCTGGTGAACTTGTCTGCAGCTAAAATAAAAAAAAAAAAATAATTATTCAAAGCTATGCTGGCAACTCAAACCTTCCGGGGAGCAGGAGGCAGAAATGACCTGCTGCAGCATCTCTCGCCCCATGGCCAAGCTCTGCCCTCGCCTCCCAGAGCTCCTCAAGTTATTCAGCTGTGGACTTCGCAAAGATCCAGTTAGGACACCAGCAAGGAAACCGTTCCTCTGCAGGGCAGTTGATGCAATAGAAGGGCATGTAGTCCGTGGACAGCTGGTGGCTCAGAAGAGGCTCCTCTGATATGCAGGAGACCCTGAGACTGCCACTCTGCACGACACAGGCAATGCCACCAACTCCTCCCTGCAGCTTCCTCGGAGCCTCACTGGAGCCAAGTACACCGGGACACCCTATTTTCCTGTGTTTTCCAGAGTTCAAGTTGATTTTTTAATCTGACAATAACAGTAGACGCCTATAAAAAAACCCCACACTGTCCTGAGCAGCTCCAGAGTCTAAAATAAACATGCCAAGCCCTGTTTGTGACGGAGTAAAAATAGCTTGTTTCTCATACCTTCCCAGGACCTCTGCTTCATACACAAAAGCTTCACAGGTTAACTACAAAAATATGAGCTGTGCAAAGATTGTCTTGATTTGAGCTCTGCACTATTTGAAAAGTTCAGAAAACCACCTTGGCCCTGCAGTGAAGGGATGAACCCTCAAAGCTGATCTCCCGCCCAGGGCTAAAGGCCAGGCACTGCCAATTCCCTTTAATAGAAACTACTGTCCTTCTGGAGAAAAAAAAAAGAAACAAATAACAAAAAAATCCACAAACGTCACTGGAATTACATCTTGTGCTCTTTCTTGGCTGGATACTTTTTAAATTACACTAACTGTAAAATCTAGTGCAAAGCTGGGCTGCAGCTGGGACAGGCTCCCCAGGAAGCGGAGCAAGCACAGTCTGCATCAAAAGGAGAAGAGAGATGTGGCTGGTCTGGCTCACCGTAAGAAACATCACTTCATAGCAAGTTCTGCTAAATTAACTTTTTTCCAGGGCCTAAATGTATCTCACCTGGCACCTGTGATGCTCAGGCCCAAAAAGAACAGAAAAACAAGAGAGCGGCACAGCAGGAAAGCCATCACGACACTGAGTTTAATCATTACATCATTTCTAATGACAGCTCCTCTGGACCCACAAAAGCAAGCACCAACCTATTTATGACTTAGGCTTAAAAAAGGGCCAGAGGAGAATCTGCAATGCATCTGAAGCCTGCTGGTATTTATACAAGCACTAAAAGGCACCCAGGGAAAAGGCCAGGCGTGCCTGTCCCCAGCCCCGCGGGCCAGGCTCGCAGGAGCCACCGGCCCCAGGAGCCTTCCCAGAAACAGCCGGCACATCTCCCTACAAGGCAGTGGTGCCAGTGGCACATGGAGCCGTCCATCTGCCGCTGCCCGGGAGCACACACCGGGTCCAACCCGCCGCAGACGGCAGGAGGTAAGGCTCTGCTTCTGGGACCCCCAGGGACCAGCCATACCCACCCCACCAGCCATACCCACCCCACCACCACCGCGGGCACCATTAGAATTCACCTCCACAAAGCCGGGCTCGAATTGAGGAGGCATAAATTAAGCAGCGATTTGGGGCTTTGGGTGAGACGCAGAGACATCTCAGAAGAGCTCTTAACACAGCCACACTCATTTTAAGTGACAGGGACAAGAAAAACTAATTTGCTTGCTAAATGGTGGTTTAGTTTAGTTGGTCACATCAAAAAGCTCTACATTTTTACCTCAGATTATGTCCTTTACCATGCCCACATCATGTTAAAGGCCAGTGGGATCTGTTACACAGGTCCCTGAAGTTTCCACTTCTTCATTGAAGTCAATTTTGCACCTTGCCTTGAGTCAAAGACTTGGAAAGCCATCATCTCCCCCCAGCTGCTCCTTCCCATTATTAAGCACCCTACTAAATATATGAGGAAAAAAAAATGCACCTTTCCCAGGTTTTACATTGTCTGGCTGCCTCCCCCTCTTGTTAGACTTCCATCATTTATGGTCAAAACCATTTCAGAGAACAAGGAGAACAATGTGCAGCTTTCCAACCCTCTTGTCCCATCTGCCTACACACTGTCACTGAAGGGTCACCTCACCAGATGCTTCAAGGTAAAAATCACAGCTTCTTATTTACATTAGTATTTTGTGTTAGCTGGTACATAAATGCTGCAGCTTTCAGAGGAGGATTCTCTCAAGTCCCCTGCTCTCCTCACTTGCCATCGCTTCACATTCTTTCAGCTTATTCTGAAATGGAAGGACTCCTGGAAAAAATGTTCTTCTCCTTACCTGGTAGGCACTGATATGGCAGCTCAGCCACCAAACAAGTGACACGTCATAGTGTCACCTGTATGTGCAACCCAGGAGGTTGGATCATACTTCCACCGTCTAATGCAGCGCATCATGCTTCCTTCCTACACTGAGGCACTTTTCCTCCTATTCAGTGGCCTACAAAGATCTCAAGGGATCATGCAACACGGAGCCTGTGAGCAGCACTCATTCCTCCATGTTGGCAAAGACTTGGAAACTCAACATTCTGTAGAGAAAGGAATGGCTGAACCTTCTTCCTGACTCTTCCTCGCTGGCCAGATGTTCCCTGTCCTGCTTGAAGATCCACAGCAGCATCACAGACAGCTTCATGGTCATTTTAAGCTGGTGTTACTTCCCAAGGAAGCATTTCCACCTCTCCCATCCCACTCCTCTGTGCAGCTGTAACACCTGTACCAGCACAAAGGGAAGAGAGAAGTGGATGTGTGAACTGACACACATTAAAGGAATGCAGCAAGAGGAACATGAGGCCAGTTTGCACCAGGCTCAGCTTCCTGGCTGGATGCAGGGTCTGCAGGACCACTTCTCTTTTCCCTTGCACCAGCACAAGGAAAAGGCAGGATCTCTTCTTCCTTCCAGCAGCATCAGCTCAAAACAACTGAGAAACTGAGCACACCAAGCTTGGACCTTGCTGTCCTTGCAAGAGCACAGCACAGGGACACCAAGGAAAACCCAAACAATTCCAAAGATAGAGAGAAAAAGCAATTAAACTGATTTTAGCTGGACTTCTCCCATTCATTTCCCACTATTGTCCTAACCAGCATCCAAGCAGCACATACTGAGAGCGAGGGCCACCTCCCACAGCCAGCTGCATCCTGGTAGCAGGCAGCACAACTCCCGTACGGCAGAAGTCTCCCGACTGGATCTATTCCACATTAACAGTCTGCTCGAGCACTTCTGGGCAAACTGCAGCAAGCAGGCCAGTGACCTGACGCAGGTTGCTTTTCAGCCACTAAGCCACTTAAAAACACATCTAAAAATACATGAAATGCTTCTCTCATGTGACTTTTCTAAGCGAGGGACTGCTCGAAACCCTGCCAACCACAAATGGAACGAGAAGCCACGGCAAGACCTCTTTCCTGCACCAACAGCCTCCACATCAACAACTTGTTTGAGTCCAGGAGACCAGCCTAAGATAAAAACCTGCAGCATTATGCTTGGCAGCATCAGCTCCTGATGTAGCACCTTCTCCCCACAGGGCTGTGCGTGCATTCGGGATCACCACCCAGATGGGGAGCTGCAATGTTTTGCTGTGTTTCTGCTCCAGAAGGATCTTTAACTAGTTACACCCAGAAGAGTACAAATGTACACTCCTCCCCACCAAGCCTGAAGAAATAAATAATTTCCCAGCTCTGCTGACACAGGTAATTCCTCTCCACTGAGGAGAGGAGGTAAATAGGACAACTGCTTGCCTTTGAAAGTGCTTTGCCAATCAGTTCAGCTGGCTGCTGCCACAAAGCCCAAGCAGGAAGACGCTGGCCACTTCAGTTACTTCAGCTGATTCTCCAAAGCCCACGTCCTCACAGTAGATTTACATCAAGTTTCCCATCAAGACTCTTCCTCCACTCCCAGAGGGGAGCAGAGAGCTTTTCTGCTCTTTGAGATGTGGACCCATGTGCTTACAAGTTCCTGTATATGCCTGTGTCTGCCTTGAACCAGAGCAAACAGTGACACTAGGAAATGAAAGGTGTCTGCTCCTGGATCAGTTCAGCCTGCAGAGCTGAGCCATGTGCCACTGGAGCTGAGGGTGGCTCTTCCTCGCTCCAAAGCAGACACCTCGCTGTGTGCCCAGGCAGCTCCAAGCTTCAGCTGACCTTTTGCAGTTGGCACAGCCTACGACTGCTGGTCCCAAACAGGGCTTCGAGTCAGCTGCACAGAATTCACTGAGAATCATCTTAGTCACTGCTTAAAGAAGAATCTCACCCTGAACACTTGCCTAGGGAGTCAGCTTAGCCAGCCTCAATTCCCATATATGACCAGAAATGAGGACTTCAGCACGTGAAGCTTTTTGCTGGGCTCCCAGCTGGAGTGACCACGCCACACGCTACACCAGTCCAAAAGGCAGAGCTCTGCGCCCAGCCTTGCTCTCCACCTTCTCCCTCACACTGGTGGTGGACCGCTTTTCCAGCAGGATCTGAGCTGACCAACTCATCATAAAAACACAGGTACGTGTGGCCAAGGTGTGCCTTCAGAACCGCCCCTATCTGCAGTACCTCGATTTCATCTTCACTTCAGGAAAAATCAAGCCCTAAATCTCACTGCCTCCTCCATTCCCTGCCTTTCTTTGTGGCACAGGGGAGAAGCTGCCTCAAACCATCTCCTGGAGCATCATATCAAGCCAAAGGTTTTGAACCAGCGTGTGAACAGACTGTAAGAAATCCATAAAAAGAGCAAAAAGGCTTACCTGGAGTCGGCAGGATTAAGTTCCCTACACAAAGTTATGCACCTCCAGGGGAAGCTTTAGGAGCCCTCAGTTCAGGGAAGAGAAAAAGGCTGGAGGCTGCCGAGCTGGGTCACGTCAGAGCAAAGCGCACAGCACCAGGATGCAGAGCAGAGGGCTGCAGGAAACAGCTTCTTCCTGTGACGGCAGGACAGCACCACAACCCCTCTCCCTTGGGATACCCACGGGCCAGGCACAGCCGACTGGCAGCCCAGGCTGAGCTCAGGCAGCCACGTCCAGTCACCGCGGCGCCAGGGAGGGATGCACGGCCCTACCTGTCCCGGCAGGTCCCGGCTCCCACCTGCCCCTGCTGGACCAGGGGAAGCAGGAGGTGGAGGAGAGCAGCACTTGCACCATTCCCACTTGACCCAACGACCAGGACATTGGAGGAGCTTTGGTGGAGCAGCACAGAAGGAAGACAAGGGTCAGGATTCCAGTTTCCAGGAATAATTTGCGTGCAGTGCGGCGGTACCAGCGCTGGGACGCTGGTTTGAGGGGAGGGTGGTAACTGAGCCACATCACAGGCTGTGTGGTGCTTCTAGACTGCAGGAGCTCATCCACCTCAGATGAAGGCTTTGAGCAAACCTTCTCACGCCCGAATTAGCCATGGTAATCACGGAGTACTTCCCTCTGCCACGTTCAGCACACAGAACTGCACACAACTTTTATCCCTGCTTACCACCATTACAGCACAGGGGAGCACCGCTGCCTTCTCAAGGCTTTAGTTCCACAATATACAATTTTACATCATTGCCAGTAGCAAGTGAAGCCCTTTTTCATGTTAGATTCGACTGCAAAGTTTTCATGAGGCTACAAAGCCCCAATATATTTTTTTTTTTAAAATTTAGTGCCAAGAGTTCCTGAGTTTTGCATGCAACATGTTGCTGTAGCTTTCTCTGGACATTTCTGAAGGAGATTTGTATTTATCCTCAACAACTGTTATTCTCAGAGGTTCAAGCTTCTTACCTCCCTAAAGGCTGACCCCCAATACACAAACAAAATTTTATTCTAAGATGTGATGAAGCCTTTCCTGAAAGAGCAACCAGCACAAGGCATACATAAACATAAAGCACTGGCTTCACAAACACCACTGCAAACACAAAATTCCCTGTGCAGGAAATGTAAAGATTCACATTTTGGCCAAGGAGTTCACTCCAGATAACTGAACTGATACCATACAAACATGTAAGGTGCCATGGCACAGACCTCTGTGTTAGATTACATGACAAAGTTAGTCCAACCACTCTGTGTTACTGCCACCAGCAAAAACATTACTGCCCAGCCTGAAAACACCTGATCTGACCTGGACACCCATTAAAATAAGGCTGACTGCCCTATTCCTGATGCTTTATTCCACGCAGGATGGACAGGTATGTGTTGTGATTGCACTCCAAAACTTGCAGGACCACTTCCACACCCCATGCTACAGCTATTCTGTGCACAAACACCAAACAGCAGAACCCTTCAACGAACTCAATGTGAGAATTAATGAAATAAATCAACAATACAAGCTGTTTGCACCCATTAGGTTCAGTTGATGCCAGTACTACTGAAATTATACTTTCCAACACGTCTTAAAGCCTGTGCTACCGTACAGCATGCAAGAGAAAGGAAAGATGCCAAGGAGTTTTAGGAGAACATAGGCATAGGGGGCTTTGAATTTTAGGAAAAATACTAGAGGAAGATTCTTTGAACCAGCACGGTCCCACCCTCGTCTCCAGGACAGTCCTTACCTGCATCTGTAGAGGCAGAAGTCGGATTTTTTAGAGAAAAAGAGACACAGCTACACTGATTCTGTGTAGCTTTCCAAGAGGATCCTGTGAAGTTGAACTCAGAGAAGGTTTTAGAATAACCACCTTTTATCCCCTAATTCAGGCCCCAGGCACTATCATAAAAATTCCACTAGAAATATTTCCTTTGGGGTGGGGAAACACCATGCATGGTCTGTCATGCAGGAATCAGCTCCTACAGCACAGAGGGCTCACAGAGGTCAAGACCTAACCAGAAAGCCTAAGGGACACGAACAGGGAATCACTACAACCTCAAACATGCCTCTCACTACCCACCTGGATGCCCACACCTGTATAAGCCTTTCCTGTAGGAATCCCAAGAGCCACAACACAAAGATAACAGATCACACCTTAACACTTTGCACGTTATTTCAGCAACTTAGAGAAGACCTGATGACACATTTTCCTAGAAATTCCCAGCTAGAGACCAGCACTGAAGAGCTGCTTTAGAAAAAAGTTTATGGGAGAGGCACAGAAGGCCTATTGGAAAAACCCAGCAACTATTTCCATCCTGATTAAAGGAGAATCTGAACAGCATCCTGGACTGCTGAATAACCAAGCACTAGAGACACTCAGTCCCTTCTCCCCTGAAACTGAGAATCCCAAAAAAGCCACACACGCAAGGAAATCCTTTCAGGGACTCATGGAAGCTCTGGGAAGAGATGTGTTTCCCAATGAGCATGAAAGAGTCCATTTGGGAGCCAAACTTGCACAGGAGGGAAGAAGCAGGCAGTGCCACCCCAGCTCAGAGAGCCCCTACACCACGAGCCGAAGCTGTGACAGTGGCACGAGACTTTCATATCACCTGTCGTAATTCAACACTCCAGTGGAAAACTGATGGTTCAAACTATCACCCAGCCTCTTCTTACTCAAGCTCATCCAAAGATCAGTCCCTAGCCCCTGGGATGATATAAAATGATCAGTATCTCCTATTAGACACCCTTACCAAAATTACCAAATGCTAATCCCCACCCTTAAGGAACACACCTCACAGAAGATTAAACTTTCTGAAGTTGAAATACACAATCTAGTTAAAAAAAAAACCAAACACGAAGAGCCCGAGTGAATTCGGCACCGACATGTCCAGCACTTGTGTCACCTGTAACAGCACAAGAGTAAACTGAAACTTCTCCGTAAGCACTTTTTCACCCCCGAGGAGGGAGGGCAGGAACGAGGAGGGAAGGCAGGAATGAGGAGGGAAGGCAGGAATGCCGCTTGTCAGGTCCATAACAAGGAGCACCTGCACCTTCAAGTACTGCAGGAAGGTGCTTCTGAGCCAATTTGCTGGAAAGCTCCAGGGAGCCAGTATCCAAAATATTTCAGAAGCTGCCCATGTAACCCTCTGTGAATTGAGCCCTTCTCAGAAAGTACAGCAGGAAAGACACACCATACCCTTACTTGGGGTTACAGTGATGGTAAAAGCACTGTGGTGAGACCACAACGCAAGAAAAGGGCAAGAGAGGAGAACTCATTAGCGGGAACCTTCACTCAAATACATCTTTACGGGTCAGACGAGGTTGGGAACCTGGTTTCCTAAAGAAAAGCCCAAAACAAAGCTGAACACTGTGGGGCTGGGATAAGTTTTACTGCTATTTCCAAGGCTCACTCTGTGCATGTCAAGGTCTGACAGTACTTTGAATCCCACCCTCCAGGCCCAAAGGATACCTGCAGGACAATGAAACTCACAGGACAACTCAACCCTGAAGAAGAAAATATGTTATGGACAAGAGCATCATCCCAAGGGAGAGCTCTGCTGATCCAGTGGCTCCCTGCCTTCAAGGATGGTCAAACTCCCCTTCTCAACACTTTCCTAAGCCCAAGAAGAAAAGATTGAGATGAAAGACCAACTTTTTTGCCAAGTTAGCAGGATCAGTTGGTCAGTCGGTTAGCTCAGCACCACAGCTGGTGTGTGGGAGGAGGCAAGAGGGCACAGCTGAAAGCAGGGAAAGAGAAGGGCTCTGTTAAGAGCATCAAATCATGGGAGTGGCCAAGGCAACCACTGCCCTGAGCTAACCCACCTCTTCCTCCTTCTCCAGGCTGGGCCTTGATTCCTCTGCCCCTGCATTGCTGGGCTGCTGAAGCTTCTCCTGGCTGGGCTATTTACAAGCTCCTTCCATGAACAATCCAGGTTCCTAAAGCAGCACTGCTGGGCTGGGGTGACCTTGAGCAGGAAATTGCATTTCGGAGAACAGGGTGCCCCTGCTGCCTCCCACCCCTCAAACTAAGCCACGCCACTCACCTTGCCCTGTCTCCTCCTCCTCAGTCACCCAGAACAGCTTCCAAACCAGGCACAAGAGCCAAGGAGCTTTTTGCTGGTCCCCAGATGATCAGCTCAGGCCCTGGCCAGGGGACTCAGATCATCTCCTTCAGACACTGTTGCACCATATCAGCTCAGATGCTCATAAAAGATGCATTGACAAAAACAGTAGTAACATCAAACATACACAACCATTTCTCCCGCTGGCAAGCTACAATTCTATCCTAGAAAAGCTGAACCAGAGATAGTTTAAGCCAACAGATAAGTGCAGGGAGACACACAGATAGAAAAAGGCACCAGACTAGGATGTGCACCTACCTAGAGTGTTCACACAGGTTAATATATTAACTTTCCATCCAGTTGCCCTTTAGTAGTTTGCTCAAACTTACTCAATCTCACAGCACAAGTCCTAAAAGCGCAGGTTCCTCGGGTTGATATTTTATTTTTCACAGCTTAAACACGCTCACAGTCCTCTGCGAATCGGGTTTAAGGTACAGAGCTCTCCAGACTGCACAAACATCCTAAGAACAAACATTTTCAGCATACCAAGAGCTCAGATACTCTAGGTCAATCCAACTGTGTTTATTTGTATTTCTCCCAAATCGCCACCAAAGTACTCGGAGCTCAAGGAGCAACAGCCTCCCACTGATTCAGCAAGAGACCAGAAGTAATTGGTAGACAGTGTGCAAGCACCACAAAGAATGCCAGAGGCATTTATTTACATGACCCCTGTTTGCCCAAGAAGAATTCAGCGTTTGCATTTTCCTCACTCGAATTAATCATCACTAGACTTCAATCCTCACTACTGTTCCCCAGCTAACAAGAGGAAAGGCACAAACCATCCAAAATCGTCCCAACAAAACTTTTCAGAGAGCTGGTACTGCCAGAATGAGACACTCTTTTACTCCATTAGTTGGAATTCCTCCTCAGGCTGGCACAGCACCCTGCTACCTCTCCAGGACAATTTCTCTCATTACCTCTTCAAGGGACATAGAAAAGGCAAAGAGACACCATTCCTACTGCTGAGCAACACCACCCCTGCCAGGGCAGAACCGTGACTCCTTCTCTGCCAGGCTGACAAACACTGCACCTCACACCTGTGCTGCAGGCACTAAAGCATGAAACCCCCCCCCAGGACCCAGCTGCTGCAACCACACGTTCCTCTTCTCCCCCTGACTCCAGCAGGAGCAGTGGTCTTTAGTGCAAAGCCCCAAGTCACCTCTCAGGTTTGTCTGCTGTCACAGTCACACAAGCCAGGACGAAGCAGGGCTCCCTCTGATGTTACCCCTCACTGCCAGAGAGACAGGCCAGAATTCCTCCAGAGCAGCCGCCCGTGGAAGACAAGAGCGTTGGCCCAGCCCTGACCATGCGCTTCGTCGCTGAAGCTGCAAAAGGTCTCTCTACCTGTCACATGTCCTCCTTCACTTCCAACAGCAGCCAAGCCCAGCACATCAGCCAGTGAGAAACAAGGAGAACAGACTGGATAAGTTACCAATGAGCACCAGTATCTCTAAAAGCAGAGAAGTGCTTGGGGTTAAAAGAAATCCCATACAAAAGCTACTGGCACACAGCGAGAGCAGAACACCTTCACTGCTATCAGCCCCACAGCTCTTGCTGATTCTTCAGGCCTGACACCAACCATCAAGCACAATATTGTGCTTAATATTTACATAATGCTTAAAGAAAATGTCTAAACCAGTTAGGGCTGTCAGCAACATCTCTCCTAGTTACTGGAGCGTTTGTGCCAGCTCCTCAAGAAGTGAGAGCGAACTCCTGCAGCAAGGAGACGGTGCGACCTGGAATCAGCCAGGCTCTGCTGATTACTCCTCTGAGTAAACCAGTGGTGTTCCCAGCACTTCAGCTTGCTCTCAAGCTCCTTCCGTTGGCATACTACCCTATATTTAGGATAGAAGAGCGCAATGACAAGCATCGGGAAGAATGAATAAGTGGTTTAGGATGCTCAGTATAGCAGTATGAAGAAACCTAAGAATTAGAAACTCCTAAAGTGAGGAAAAGAATCCGTAAAGCTAAAAGTGGGAAGAGACAGCACTCCATATAGAAAGTTAAATGACAAGTTTTGTTAAGAACAGTATTCCCAAGGCAAGAGATGCTAGTGGTCCATCATGTAACAACAGTGGAAAGAATCCTGAGAGGAGGGGCTGCAAGAAGATAGCCAAATTCTTGGTTTTTTCACTCAAAAAGAAGACTATAATCTCACTTTGGGCAGGTGAATAAGGTCATACCGTTTTCCCAAGTCCAGGGGCCCAAAGGGAGACACAGCACCTCAGCAAAAAACTGTGGATTTTGCTACCAGGTCCCACGTCCCCATCCCTGCCCCACCTTCCCATTCCCCTGCCTGCACCTTCCCACCCCGAGCAGCGGGACCTGGTTACACTCCAAAAACATACACGAGAAGTTTGCAAACTTCAAATCAGCAGCAGAACCCACTAAACCCGGGTCTGCTGACTCGATGGGCGCTGGAGCCGCTTCGCAGCCTGTTGCTTCCGAGGAGCCAGGGAGGCCACAAGGAATATTCAGCATTCACACCTTCTGGTTCAGCGGAACTATTAAGGGGCCTTTAGTCACCGGCCTCGAGGACTGCAGATAAAGTTTGGCTGTCGGTGTGTCCCGCCCGGCACAGCCCCTGCTGTTAGTCACGCTCCCGGCTCCCCGAGCCAAGGTCAGCCCTGAGAGGCGGCGGGGCCCACGGAGCCCCACCGGGGCCGGGCCGAGGGGCTGCCCGGGACCGCCACCTGTCCCCGAGGGACCCCCAACTCCGCTGGGTCCCCAGACACCCACCTGCGCTCCCACGGTGCCGGTCCCGGTGAGCGGGGACAGCCCGAGACGCCCACACGGGTATTGTCACACCCAAGGCGGGCGAACGCCGCCGCCAGCACCTGGGCCGCTCCCGGCGGAGCCCCGCGGCTGGCTCGGCACAGCCCGGCCCGGCCTGGCCGCTCGGTGCCCGGGCCCGCCGCGCCTCCCG
>JAWWES010000024.1:16900202-16932068 GCA_035583135.1 Lophotriccus pileatus | reverse complement strand
CGCGCGCCCAGCCCCGCCCCTGCCCGCCCTCGCACGCCCTGGGCCCGCCCCGCGCCGTTCAGCGCCGCCCCCTGCGCCCCAAGCCCCGCCCCCTGCGCCTCAAGCCCCGCCCCCGTCGCCCCAAGCCCCGCCCCTCCCCACGCGTGTCCGCCGCTGGGTGACCACGGCCCCACTCCTCCCCAGCCCCAGGCCCCGCCCCCTGTCGCAGGCCCCGCCCTCTGTCGCAGGCCCCGCCCCCCGCGTGCCTTCCCGGATGACCCGGACCCCGATGGCCCCGCTGGCCCCGCGCCCGCCCGCAAATATTTGCCCGGGGCCGTCCCGCAGCTCCAGCCGCCCGGGGACGCGGGGCCGCCGCCATGCAGCCCGTGCTGGGCGTCCTGCTCGTCCTGGCCGCGGCCCTGGTCTCAGGTAGGGCTCTCCAGCTTGGGCCGCCGTGGGGCTGCCGTGGGGCTGAAGGGTGCGGGGCAGCGCAGGGCTCAGGCAGGGCCAGGGGACAGGTTTGGAGTCAGCAGGCCCTGCCCTGTCCCGCGGCAGTGGGGGGCAGTGGGAAACAGGACACTGCAGCGAGGGCTGTGCGCCCTGTAGGCAGGGACCCTCCTGCTCCATGGCACGTGGATCCCATGGTCCATTGGACAGTGATCCTCTGCTCCATGGGACACAGATCCCATCCTCTGCGGGGCAGGGATCCCATGTTCCTTAGGACAAAGAGATCTCCTGTTCCATGGGGCAGGGATCCCACACTTTGCAGGGCCCCGGTGCCCACGCTGTGCCCCTCACAGGCACACTGAGCTCCTGCCACACTCCCCAGGCCACCGCTCACCTCTCAATGACTTCCAGCGCCTGCGAGCCACCGAGCTGCTGACAGTGGCCGCAGAGCCCCCGCCGCCGGAGCAGGGCTCTGCAGAGCAGTGTGCCCAGCGCTGTGCCACCAGCCTGGCCTGCCGGTGAGCGGGACACTGGACCACCAGGATGGGTGGGAGTGCAGGGGGCCAAGACACCGAGGTCACTGTGCACTTGGATGCTGGGTGCTCGTATGTGACCCGGGTCCCGCGGGCCCTGGCCTCACGCAGTGCCGTGCTAGACTCCTGCTGTGCCTCCCAGGGCTTTCCACCATGACCAGCAGAGCCACCTGTGCCAGCTGCTGCCCTGGACACAGCACTCGCCCCGTGTCCAGCTGCAGAAAAACATCCGCTACGACCTGTACCAGAAGAAAGGTGGGCTGGTGCCACGGGTGGGCAAGGTGACAACACAGACTGGGCACAGGCCACCTGGCACAGGGCTTCCCACTGTCCATGGGCTCATGGCCCTGGGGCTCTGATGAGGTGCCTGGCTCTGCCCAGACTACCTGCGGGACTGCATCGTGGGCGATGGCTCCAGCTACCGCGGCACACGGGCCACGACGGAGAAGGGGCTGCGCTGCCAGCACTGGCAATCCATGACACCGCATGACCACAGGTGCCCCCGTGTCTCTGGCTGCCCCATGGCACCCACCAGTGGCCCTGGACAGCATGGGGCAGTGGGGAATGGGATGGGGACAGCGCAGGGACAGCGCAAGAGTCATGGGGACAGCATGGGGGCAGTGGCACCAACCAGGGTTGGCACAGCGTTGTAGCTGTGCCCACCCTGGGGCAGGGGGCTCCTGGAAGCCTTCCTACCCACCCTGCTGCCAGCAGGTTTCTGCCGTCCCCTCGCAATGGGCTGGAGGAGAATTACTGTCGAAACCCCGACCGGGACAAGCGGGGCCCGTGGTGTTACACCGTCGATCCCAACGTCCGGCACCAGAGCTGCGGCATCAAGAAGTGTGAGGACGGTGAGTGCCACATGCCAGGGTCACCCTGGGCTATATGTCCCTCCCACACTGACCCCCCCTTGGCCACTGGCAGCTGTCTGCATGACCTGCAATGGGGAGGACTACCGTGGCACCGTGGACCACACAGAGTCGGGGATGGAGTGCCAGCGCTGGGACCTGCAGCACCCGCACAAGCACCCCTACCACCCCAACAAGTACCAGCCCCAGCCCCGGGCAGCACACAGTGCCCTGGCTGTGCCAGGTGCCACGGTGGTGGTGCCACCTCAGCTGCTGCTCCCTGTCTCTGACCCAGGTACCCCGACAAGGGGCTGGATGACAACTACTGCCGCAACCCCGACAGCTCCGAGCGGCCCTGGTGCTACACCACCGACCCTGGGCGGGAGCGCGAGTTCTGCCGCATCCGCCTCTGCAGTAAGTCCGTGCTGGCGTCACACACAGCTGGGATTGGGGGTCCCAGGTGCCACCCTGACCCTGCTGCTCTGCCCTTCTCTGGCCACACAAGCAGAAAAACACCCGCGTCCCGTCAATGTCACAACCGGCTGCTTCAGGGGCAAGGGCGAAGGCTACCGGGGCCATGTGAACGTCACTGTGTCGAGGATCCCCTGCCAGCGCTGGGACTCCCAGGTGCCCCACAAGCACAACTTTGTGCCTGAGAAGTACCCGTGCAAGTAAGGGGTGGGGGATGCACCCAGGAAGAGTGGCAGTGGGCAGTGCCCATGAGTGTGGGATTGAGGGGGGAACCCCATACGGCCCCTACGCCTGCAGGGACCTGAAGGAGAACTATTGCCGCAACCCCGATGGCTCGGAGGCACCGTGGTGCTTCACCACACGCCCTACCGTCCGCATCGCCTTCTGCTTCCACATCCGCCGCTGCCCCGATGAGCAGGATGCCCAAGGTGAGCCACGCCAGGCACCTGCCCCTGGGCACCCACCCCAAGGTGCCTGCCAGGGATGCCAGCCCTCCCTGCCTGTCCCCAGAGTGTTACCACGGCCACGGCAAGCACTACCACGGCCACGTCAGCAAGACACGCAAGGGCATCACCTGCCAGCCCTGGGCTGCCCAGACACCCCATGTGCCCCAGTGAGTGTGCGAGGAGAGGCTGCAAGGACAGGGATGGGGTTGGGCTGGGGATGGAAATGAGGATAGGGATGGTGACAGTGACTTCCTCCCATCAGGATCTCACCTGTCACCCACCCTGAGGCACATCTGGAGGAGAACTACTGCCGCAACCCCGATAATGACAGCCACGGCCCCTGGTGCTACACCATGGACCCCCGCACCCCCTTTGACTACTGTGCCATCAAGCCCTGTTGTGAGCCCCTACCCACACCCTAGCAGAGCTAGGGGAGGACCCTGGCCACCCACTGGGGTGGCTTTGGTCCCCTCAGGGTGGCTGGATGTTGCCTCAGTGCCACCCTGTGCTTTCTCTCTGCAGCTGGTAGCCCAGTGCCCTCCATCCTGGAGAATGCAGGTGGGGGTCCGTGGGTGCCAGGTGGGTGCCGTGGGGCAGGTGCTGATGGCACAGCCCTGGCTGATGCCCACCCTGCCTGCAGACGCGGTGGCATTCGAGCAGTGTGGCCAGCGGGACGAGAGGCTGCAGCGGAAGGGGCGCATCGTCGGCGGCCAGCCTGGCAACTCACCTTGGACTGTCAGCATCCGCAACCGGTGAGCGGGTGTCCCGCCTGCACTGCCGTGTGGCCAGTGTCCCCCCAGAGCTCACCCCTCATTCCCACAGGGCTGGAGTGCACTTCTGCGGGGGGTCCCTGGTGAAGGAGCAGTGGGTGATCAGCACACGCCAGTGCTTCTCCTCCTGGTAAGGCTGGGGCTGGGGCATGGGGTGCTGGGACCCCTCTGTGCCCTCATGTCCCCATCCCACAGCGACGCCGACCTAACGGGCTATGAGGTGCAGCTGGGGACACTCTTCAGGGATCCTGGCCCTGGGGACCCTGACCAGCAGACCATCCCCATTATGCGGATCATCTGCGGACCCTCTGAGTCCCAGCTGGTGATGCTGCAGCTGGAGAGGTGAGTGGCCGTGCCCTGGCCTCCATCCTCCCCACTGCTAGCCAGGCTGGCACCATGTCCCACTGTCCTCTCGCCGCAGGCCAGCCACTCTGAACAGGCGTGTGGCCCTGATCTGCCTGCCCCCCGAGCGCTATGTCGTGCCTGCAGGCACTGTCTGCGAGATCGCCGGCTGGGGGGAAACCAGAGGTACCTGCCACGGACAGCCCCTGCCAGGGCATCCCCATCCAACACATCCCCTGCCCACGCCATTCCCCTGCAATGGCATCCCCTCCTCCGTACCGTTCCTTGCCCACAGCAAGCCCAGGTCCCTGGCATACCCCTGCTCACAGCATCTCCCTTCCATGGCATCCCACTTCCATGGCGCTTTCCTGCCCATGCCATCTCCCTGCCCACAGCATCTCCTGGCCGTAGCATCCCTCTTCCACAACATCTCCCTTCCACAGCATCACTCTGCCTATGATATCACCCTGCCCATGACATCCTCCTGTCCACAACATCCTCCTGTCCATGCCATCCCTTTCCCATGGCACCTCCTGCCCATGGCACGCTCTGCCCCTGCCATTCTCCCCGGTATCCCTGCTTTCCTGCTGGCGCATCCTGTGCTTGCTGCCCGCAGGCACAGCAGACAGCAGCGTGCTGAACGTGGCGCGGCTGCCGGTGCTGGCCCACGGCGACTGCAACAAGGCGCTGCGCGGGCGCCTGAAGGAGAGCGAGCTGTGCACTGCCCCGCTGCGCGCCGGCGTGGGCGCCTGTGAGGTGAGCTGGGCTGGGGACACCCACCCCCTGCAGGATCCAGCACCGGGGTGACACTGCTCTCTTCGTGCCACAGGGGGATTACGGGGGCCCGCTGGCTTGCCTCACCGCCGACTGCTGGGTGCTGGAGGGGGTGATCATCCCCTCCCGCATCTGCGCCCGCACCGACCAGCCCGCCCTCTTCATCCGTGTTTCCCTCTATGTCGACTGGATCTACAAGGTGATGAAGATGGGCTGAGCTGGCTCAGCCCCACTGGCCTGGCACAGCCGCCACTGCGCAATAAAGGCACGGCTGTGGCCATGGGGGTTGACACTGGAGAGGGTGGTCTCGCACATTTATTTAGTGCCAAACAACAACCCATGTCCCATCCTGCCCTCAGCTACACTTGCTCCATCCCCTGGTCCTGGTGTGATCCCCAGGGCCAGTGGTCACCCTGGGGCCAGCACAGCCTAGGGCCACTGTGGGCACTAGGGACTGTGCTGGCCTTTCCCGTCCTGCCCGGGCTGCCCAAGGTGCTGGAGGAGCCAGCGGGCGCAGTTCTTGAAGACATCGGCCTCTGTCTCCACACCAGTCAGTGCATGGCCGCCCTCCGGGTACCACAGCAGCCTGTGGGGTGGGACAGGATGGGGGAATGCTCAGCCAGCACCCTGGGGCTCCCTCCCTGCTCCCACCTGCACCCCACTCACCGTGCCGGCACGCCCCTGGCCCGCAGCACCCGGTACAGCTCCAGCGCCTGCGTGGGGCTGACGCGCCGGTCCCGGGCGCCCACGCACAGCAGCACCGGCGTCCGCACCTGCAGCACAGCCCCGGTGGGCGCCTGGCACCCTGCGCCTGGCACCCCGCACCCATCCTGATCTTGCCTGACCTGGGCTGCCTGGGCGATGGGCGAGCGCAGTAGCATGGTGGCCACCTCCTCAGCATGTGGCACCCGCTCGAAGCAGTAGGACAGCCCCAGGGAGGTGTAGCGCCTGCGGCACGGAGGCGCTGGTGGGTGTTGGGATGGGTGGTGTGTGGCACGGCACAGGATGGGGGTGGCACTCACCAGTCGGGGATGTCCGAGGTGCCCAGCAGTGCGGGCAGGTTAGAGATGGGGCTGCGCAGGGCACAGGCTTGGTAGCGCTCGGGCTCACGGGTGAGGAGGTGGAGGGCGATGAAGGCTCCATGGGAGCCAGCCAGCAGGGCCAGGCGGTGCGGGTCCAGGGGCTCGCTGTGCAGCGCCTGCTCCACCGCCAGCTGCACCCGTGGGGCACCCCCATTGGCACCCAACCATCAGTGTCCTCCCAGCAGACCCCACCACCAGCACCCAACCATCACCATTCTCCCAGCAGCACCCCCCCAGCAGCCCCAGCCCACCTGGGTGTCCGCCACGTCCTGCTCACCCACACAGGAAAGCAGGGAGCTGATGCTGGCCTGGCCAAAGCCCAGGGAGCCACGGTAGTTCACTGGGGAGATGGGAGCCATGGGTGCCATGTCTCCAGAGGGACACAGGACCACACATCCCTGAGCTCCCTGGCACTCACCCAGGAGCACGGCGAAGCCCAGCCGGCACAGTGCAGCCATGCTCGGGCGCCAGCTGGCATCAAAGACAGCGTGGGGGCCACCTGGGGCCAGCATGGACGTCACCTGGAGTGCCATCAGTGCTGCCAGGGTGTCCCCACCATCCCCTCACTCACCATGGGGGCACACAATGAGGGGGTGTGGTGTTGTGCCATTCAAAGGGCTCAGCAGCAGGGCCTCAAAATCCTGGATGTCTGTGCCAGGACAGGGGTCCTGCTCAGCATCCAGTACCCTGGGCACCCTGGGCACCCTGCCCACCCCCTGCTCCCAAGGGTCCCTGGTACCCAGCTGTGGTGGGGGCCCAGAAGTGCTCACCGTGCGCAGCAGGGCTCTGCCCACTGCAGGATGGCTGGACCGTCAGGGTCTTCCAGGTGACACCAGGCACTGCTGGGGTGTCCTCCACTGGCACCCAGCAGAGGGGCAGCTCCTGGCCTGCCGGTGGCAGCACGGCCACCACCTGGGCACAGGCAGTGGGTGGCACCAGAGCCATGCCACCACAAGGCTGTGCCATGACAGGGCTGTGCTGTGCTGGACCTGGCTGAGCCGTGTGACTCTGTGCCTGGCCACGCCATGGCACACCATGCCATATGTGCCACACGGTTGCACATCACCGTGCCATATCCCACTGGATACGCCACGGCTCTGCTCACCAGGCTTGGGGGGTGGTGTGGGGCGGAGCAGGTGGCCACCAGAAGGTCCCACTGGAGAGTGAGCAGCTCCCAGCACCCTTCTGGCGACCCTGGGGACAGAGAGCACGTTGGTGATCGCAGCTGCTCACCGGGGCACCGTGGACAGCCCAGCGCCACGTACCTGCCGTCAGGTTGGTGACGGTGGCCGCCTCCGTGTCCACAAGCAGCAGGTCCTGTGAGGGGGCAGAGCACAGGGGTGTCACCATAGGAGGCGGGGTCACACCCCTGGCCCTGCCCTCCCCAGCACTCACCGTGCGGCTCCGCTGCGGGGTTCCCAGCACGGCTCGCCGGCTGTCGGCTGCCCAGCACCGTGGCGGCAGCACCTCTGTGTAGAGCCCGGCGAAGGCTACGAGTGGGGCAGAGTGCTGGGCTAGTGAGCTGGGGGTCGTGGGCACCAGGCTGGGGAGAGTCCCAGCCCCCTGGCAGCGCCCAGCCCTGCCCACCGTGCTGTGCTCACCCTCTGTGGGTTCCTGCACCACATCGAGCACCGTCACCGTTTGCCTCGTCCGCCAGGTGAGCTGGGGAGAGCTGGTCCTCAGGGATGGGCCCTCGCCGGGAGAAACTGAGGCGGGGGGGCCTGGGGTCCCCTCGCCCCAGCCTGGCACTGCAAGAGGCTGTGACAGCCAAGCTGGGCACCACGCTGGCAGCACAGGGTGGCACAGCTGTGCCTGGTGCCCTTGGGGCCCAACTCACCATGCACAGGCGCAGGCACTGCCGGTGGGGTCCCCCCACAGCCCCCTCCAGGTAGAGCAGACGCTGGCCATCAGGGCTCAGCCGGGGAGAGCAGGTGGCACCATTCTCTGCTGACAGCAGCTCTATGGGCAGCAGGGGGTCAGCACCCCAGGGACCCCCCAGGCACCCCCCAGCGCCTCAGTGCTCACCGCAGCACCCGCTTGCCAGGTCCAAGTGGAAAATCCCTGACCTGGGGAGGAAGTGTGGGTGATGTTGGACCTCCACTATGCTGATGCTGCACAGGCACCCTGGCATAGTGCTGGGTGCTGAGAGGGACCCACTTCCTGTTGGAGCAGGCGCTCAGCCCCAGGCGGAAGGGCTCGTGCCACCAGCCCACGAACACCACGCCGCGGTCACCTGGGGACCACAGGGCCTGTGCGACAGCCAGGCTGATCCCACAGGCCCAGGCTGGATCCCCTGGGGCGATCCCTGCATCCCTGTCCTGACCTGGCCAGGGGAAAGGTGCTCTGGGACACCCTCCAGCACTGAGAGGCTGCTGCTATCCAGGTCCAGGACGCAGAGGATGGGCATGCTGCGAGTGCTCAGCGCCTCCCCCCAGTCCTCGTGGTACAGGAACTGCTCACCCTGCAGCACAGCCCTGTCAGCACCACACCCTGCAGCCCCAGGCGCAGGGCTCTGTGCCCGGCACACTCACGGGGTGTATGGCACACTGACACTCTCATGGTGTGCTCACGGGGCACATGCCATGCTCATGGTGTGCTTGGCACGCTCAAGGGGTGCACAGAACACACTGATGGGGCACATGGCACCTACCTCCTCATCCTCATCCTCATCTGGCCAGGCTGCCCCGGGCACACCCCAGGGGCAGGGGGGCCGGCGTTTGGGCCAGCTCTTCTCAGCCACGTAGAGGAGCCGTGTCTCCGAGTGGGACCAGGCCAGGCAGGCAAAGGGCCCTGGCAAGGTAAGAGGTGCCAAAGCCCAGCCCTGCACAGGCACAGCCAGGCACCAGGCAGGCACTTCAGCCCTCGCCCGTGCTGCAGGCAGGGACTGTGGGGAAGGGGCCCTACCCTCGGTGTAGACCTCCCCGTGCTTCCCCAGCGCCGTGAGGTCCGCGCTGTGGCTGCACCCGCCGCTGTCCCACACCTGGGGGAGTGGGAGTCAGCACGGGCACACCGCGTCCGCGGTGCCCACCGCCCCACGCTGGCACTGCAGCCACGCTGGTGAGCGACCCGGACAGCCGCCTCACCTCCAGCAGCTCGTGGCCCTGCCGCGGGCAGCGGCTGAGCACGGCGCGGCGCTGCCCCGTGGGCGAGTCCTGGCTGAGGAGCCTGAGGGCGGGAGGGAAGGAGGGAGGCTGCGGTGGGCGGCACTCTGCGGGCACCGGGCACGCCGCGGGCACCGGGCACGCCGCAGAGGCACCGGGCACAGCACAGACACGGGGCACGCCGCCCCATCGCGCAGCCCGTCCGCGCCGTACTGGTTGTGGATGCCGGCGCTGAGCGCGGTCCTGCTGGCGGCGAGCCCGCGGGCCGTGCGCCGCACGCTGTAGTGCCGGCTGAAGCGCAGGAGGCGGCGGCGGGGCAGGTCGGGGCGGCTGCACTCTGCGGGAAGGGCAGGTCAGCGCCCGCTCACGCCGGTCCTGCGGCCAAAGGCGCAGCGGGGGCCAAGCCTGCGACTCACCGGTGTAGAGGAGGAAGGTCTGTCCTTCCCCCGCCGCGGCCCCGAGGGCCGCACGGGTGATGGCAGGGAACTGGCTCAGCTCCCGGTAGCAGGCAGCGGGGCCGCCGGCCGCCTGGGCGGCGGAAGAGGCGTGTTGGAGGGGGAAGAGCTCACCCCCATGCCCGTGCCCAGCTCCCGAAACGGGGCTGTGCTCACCCACGCAGACCCCTCTGAGCTCCCTTGCTCACCTCCATGCCCAGCTGGGTCCCTGTGGCCATGGGCTGTGTTCTGCCACGCCGGGCTGCCACACGGGCCGCTCGCAGCGGGCTGCCGGCCAAGGCACGTGGGAGCAGCCCGGCGCCAGCGCCCCGGCCGGTGCCAGCCCTCCAGCTGCTCCCTGCTGCCCAGAACGGCCCGGCAGGGCTTCCCCTTGCCATGGCTCAGCGCATCCCTGGCAGCACAACCGCCCACCCACACAGGTGAAAGGTCCAGTGGCCACCAACCCCTGGGGCACCAGGAGCAGAGGTGACACCAGTGCCAGCACCACCACCAGAGACACCAGGGTGCTGAGCTACATCGTTTATTGCGGGGTGGCAGCAATGGGGGCCCTTAGCACTCCAGGTGCTTGAGCAGCCACAGCGCCATGTTCATGAAGCCGTCGGCTTCCGCCTCGACACCGGCCAGTGCGTGGCTGTTCCCTGGGTACCAGAGCAGCCTGCGGAGAGAGAGGGGTTAGTGCCGTGCCTGCACCCCACCACCTGGGCACCCAGCACCCCACTCACCGTGTGGGGACTCCCCGGGCCTTGAGGGCACGGTAATACTCCAGCCCCTGCTTGGGGGGCACACGCCGGTCATCTTCCCCCAGCATCAGCAGCACGGGCACACGGACCTGCGGGAGTGACATGGCCTCAGCACTGGCACTGCTAGAAGGGATTGGGACAGGGATGAGGACAGGGATGTGGATATACCCGGTCAACATAGCGAATGGGTGACTTGTGCAGCATCTCTGTCCACTGGGCTGGGTCTGGCAGGGCGTCGGGTGTGTAGGGCAGCCCCGCTTCCGTCAGGCACCTGCAGGTGAGAGTCAGGGGCACGTGTGGGGCTGGTGTGGCAGGGAGCCTGGGAGATCGTGGGTGGCAGTGCTCACCAGTCGGGGATGTCTGTGGTGGCCACCATGGAGGCGATGTTCACCACGGGGTTGCGGACCACGCAGGCGCGGTAGGTGTCAGGGAACTGCCCGATGAGGTGGCACGCCAGGAAGCCGCCGTGTGAGCCGCCCACCAGTGCCACCCGGCTGGTATCCAGCGCCTCTTCCTGCAGCACCCGCTCCACGCAGAGCTGCCACCACAGGGGACACCCACTGAGGCAGGCAGCCCTGCTTTCTCTCCTTGGGGCACCCACGGGAGCACATGTGTGCCCCAGGACCATGTGCGAGGCCGTACCTGCACGTCGCGCACGTCCTGCGTGCCCACGTTGCCGGGCAGGGAGGCCACGCTGTCCTGGCCGAAGCCCAGTGAGCCACGGTAATTCACTGGGTGGGGAGAAGTGTCAGAGACCTTCCTCCTCCGTGCCCCCAGCCCAGCCCCTCTGTGGGCAGTGCCCCAGAGCCCCAGTGTCACTCACCCAGCAGCACAGCAAAGCCCACGCGGCACAGCGCCGCCGGGTACAGCATCCACCCGGCCGTGAACACAGAGTGGGGACCCCCTGCAAATGGCAAAGGCAGGGGGGTGACGCTGCCCAGCTGGGGTACAGCAGGGTGGGGACAAGCTCTTACCATGGGGTATCACAACCAGGGGGGGCTTCTGGGCAGTGGGGCCCTCAGTCGGGCGCAGCAGAATGGCATCAAAGTCCAGGCCCCCTACGGAGGCAGAGCAGGGGGGTCAGGGATCAGTGGGGGTGGTGGAGTCCAGCCTTGCCCCCCTGAGCACTCACCATACTGGGGGTGCTCCAGCTCTGGAGGGGGCTGCAGGGTGCGGATGCCCCAGCTGATGCCAGGCACGGGGGCTGTGTCCTGCAGGCAGATCCACTGTGCCTGGGCCTCATGACCAGCAGCAGGCAGGACGGCCACTTTCTGTGCAGGGAGAGGGGTCAGTGCTCTCTTCAAGGTGGGCACTGGGAAGAAGGGTCAGTGCCTGCACCGAGGGGCTGGTGGGCACTGGAGAGGGGGACGTGACTTTACCAACATGGGGGGGCAGCTAGGGGTGGAGAATCTGGCCACCAAGAGGTCTCGGTCGATGGTCAGGACAGACCAGCTTCCCCGGGGGCCATCTGGGGAGGAGGGAGGTCAGACCTGCAGCTGTGACCCTCTCCCCAGCTCTGGCACTGGCATGGCCCTGTTGGCCCATCACTCACCAGCTGCCAGCAAGGTCGTGGCACCCGTCGCCGTATCCACCACGAACATGTCCTAGGGGCATGAGGGCAGAGTCCAGTGGAGCCCTGACCGGCCTGGCCCCCCCACGTGCCCCCTGCCCTCACCTGATGGCTGCGCTGGGCCGTGTCCAGCAGGATCCGGCGGCTGTCGGCCGCCCAGCACATCCCTGGCAGTGCCCCGCAGTAGATTCCCGGGAAGGCACCTATGGTGACAGTGGTGGCACTCAGTGTCCCCCTGTGTCCCCCCCCAAACCCCCCAGGGCTGTACTCACCCCACTCCTGCCGTGGCACAGCCTCCAGCACCGTGCTGGTTTGTTTGGTGTACCAGTCGTACTGTGGGAGACACGGAATGGGGGAAGTTTTACAGGGTCTCATCCCGCCTGCCACCGCTGCAGCACAGGAAGGGGGCACCACTGCCCTCCTGCCAGCCCCCACCTTGGCAGAGGCACACTGCCACCTCCCCCAGTGTCCCCCTGGTGTCCCCCCAGCGCTGCTCACCATGCGGAGGCGGCTGCACTGCTGGTGGGGGCCCAGGACATCGTTCTCCAGGTAGACAATGCGGCAGCTGTCGGGGCTGAGCCGTGGGGACCACACGGCTTTGGTGTCCTCAGAGAGCAGCTCTGCACGGGCACAAGGGGACGGTGAGGGGCTGTGGGGAGCCGGGGCGCCGGCAGGGTGGGGGTCTGTGCCACTCACCGCATTTCCTACCCGTCAGGTCCACGTAGAAGAGCGCTGACCTGCCAGCACACAGGGGTGTCACAGCGGGGCTGTGGGGCCAGGCTGTGGGGCTGGGTGCCCCACAGGGACTCACCACGGGGTTCAGGCCGTGGGGTGCCCTGCAGGGACTCACCGGCGGTTAGTGCAGTACCGCAGCCCCAGGCGGAAGGGCTCGTGCCACCAGCCCACAAACACCACGCCGGTGTCCTCAGGGGACCAGAAAGCCTGCAGGAAGAGGGGAGATGAGTGGCTCAGATGGCTGCTGGCCCCCAAAATCTCCCTTTTCCAGTTCCCTGCAGCTCCCCATCCTGACCTGGCCAGGAGAGAGGTGCTCAGGGATGCCCTCCAGCACTGAGATGCTGCTGCCCTCGATGTCCAGGATACAGAGGACGGGCACGCTGCGGGTGCTCAGAGTCTCCCCCCAGTCCTCGTGGTACACGAACTGCTCCCCCTGTGGCACAGCCCCATCAGCCCCACAGCCACCTGGCCAGCCCCCACCTGTCCCAGGGCAGGTGAACCCCACCTTGAGGGGCACATCCTCCTCCTCGGGCTGCTCTGTGTCCTCATCAGAGGAGCCCAGCTCAGGGGCTTTGCTCTGGAAGAAGGACTTGGTCTTGGGACGCTTTTTCTCCGCCACGTAGAGCAGGTGGGTCTCCGAGTGTGACCAGGCGAGGCACCCAAAGTGGTCTGCAGGGCATGGTCAGCACTGGGCACCCCTTCCCCCAGGACCCCACAGCCCCTGGCATCCCCCGGCCCCTCACCATCGTCGCAGACGCTGCCGTGCTTGTCCAGCGCCGTCAGGTCGATGCTCTTTACTTTGCGGTTCTGATCCCACACCTGGGGACAGAGAGCGTGGGGCGGCCCCAAGACACAGCGTGGCTCCGGCCCTGAGACACAGCAAGTATCCAGCCCCCCCGGGCCCGCCCCTCACCTCCAGGAACTGCTTTTCCTTCTCCTTCTCCTTGCCAGGGGCTTTGCGCAGGACAGCTTTCAGTGTCCCGCTGGGGGACTCGCGGGTCAGCAGCCTGTGGGTGGGTGGGTGGGTGCCCATCAGCCCCACTATCAGCACCCCGGGGACCCCGTGTGGGGAGTGGGGTGAGACTCACTCATCCTTGATCTCGGAGCAGGTGCCGACGGGCCCCGAGTAGACGATGGAGGCTCCATCATGGAAGAGGAGGTACTGGCGGCAGAACTTGATGTTCTCGGCCCTTGCCAGGTCCCGCTGCGACCACTCTGAGGGCAGTGGGGTGAGGATACCAGCTGTCTCCCCACCCGGCAAGCAGGCAGGGACTACCTGGAATCCCCCGGTCCCCCGAGGGCACAGCCCGTCCCCGTACCGGTGTAGAGGCTGCAGTACTTGCCGCCGTACTGGGTGGTGAGGTCGGGGCCGAGGCAGGCGGCGCTGAGCCCCGGGTGCTGGCTCAGCTCCCGGTACAGCTCAGACAGCTCCTCCGTGCGCGGCGGCACCTGCGGGAGCAGGGTGGCTGGAGGGGTGTGGGGTGAGGGGCGGGGGGCAAGGACCGGGCAGTGATGGGGCGCAGGAGGCAGTTACTGGGGCGACAGGGCACATGGGGGGTCTAGGGGGGTACTGGGAGCAGCGTCTGGGGGTCAGAGCTGGGGCAGATTTGGGGTACGCGGGGGGGGACAGGGGTAGAGGAGCAGCTACTGCAGGGCTGAGGCAGTACTGGGGGTGCAGAGCCAAGACACTACTGGGGTGCCAGGGGCTAGGAGGGTACGGGAGGGCAGTACTGGGGCACATACGGGGGATTAGGAGGGTGTCGGGGCACTTACTGGAGTACCAGTGGGTACGAGGATACTGCGTGCAGTTACTGGGGCATAAGGGGCATCTAGGAGGGTACTCGGGGAAGTTACTGGGTACTAGTGGGTATGAGGGCGCTGGAGGCAGTAACCGGAGTCCATGGGGGGATTAGGAGGGTGCGGGGGGTGCCGAGCCGGGGCAGTCACCGGAGCAGCGCGGAAGGACCTGGGGGGACAGTGAGGGTCGGGGGTCCCGGGGCTGTGACCCGCCCCCCCAGCCCCTCACCGGCGGTTCCATGGCGGGGCGTGCGCGCGGCCAGCGGCGACACTTCCGGGGGCGGGGCGGGGCCTCCGGCACCTCCCATTGGCTGCTGCGCTCGTGCCGCCGCCCGCGCTGGGGCGCCGCCTGGCGGGCGCGGGCGGAGCCGCCGGGGCCCCCCGCGCCCGCTCCACGTGTCGCGGCGGCCGCCCCCGCCCACCGATCGCCGACGGGGCCCCTCTGAGGCCGCAGCCGGGAGACAGGGTGCGGCCCCGCAGCCTCTAGGCCGTCCCGCGGTGTTTTCCCCGTCAGGTGGCTGCGGCAGGACGAGGGGATTGGGCCCTTGGGAGGCACAGTGACCCCCAAGGCAGCACTGCGGCAAAGGGGGATTGAGTCCTTGGGAGCCCACGGAACCCAGCAGCCTGTCCAGGAGAGTGGGATTGGGGTCCTTGGTGTTCACAGGGACCTCCAGCCCAGCAGCTCAGGTGTGAGCTGCAGAGCCCACCAGTGCTTGGTGCCAACTAGACCCACGGGGCTCCCATGCTGGCTACCCACACCATGCCCAGGGGTCCCAGCCCCCTGCCCCCACCCCCCTCACACCGCAGGCAGGCAGGAATCGGGGCCAGTCCATGGTTTGTGTCAAGTCCTTTTTATTCTGTTCCCACAGAAACACCTGGTGAGGGGGCAGCTTCTGGGAGGGAGTCACGACACAGCGGCGGGGGCGGTACGGCACGGTACGGCACGGTACGGCACAGTACGGGGTCACTACGGGTGGCACAGAGCACAGCAGACACGCACACCGTCACAATGTTCAGAGGGAGCGCACCCGGCATCGCACTCACCGCTGGAGACAGCGCCCAGCCGCGCTCGGCCCTCGGTCTTTGCACCCCCCCCCCCGTCCCCCCGCCCTGGCCAGACCACCACGGTTCGGGCCGGGGGCCCTGCCTGGCGGGGGTGGGCTCTGTGCCCCCGGTCCTGGCAGGCACGAAGGCAAGGTGGCGGATGTGCTCGGGCGGCGAGATAGGCCCCGGCGGGGTCTCGGTCCCGCGTGCGATTTACACACTGTACAAGTATTTACAGCGCGAGGAGTGGCGGGGGCCGGGGAGGCACCCTCAGGCTCTGCACTTCTCAGCAGTGGGGAGAGGCGGCGGGTGCGTTCAGGGCCAGGGGGCGCCTCGGTGGGGCTGCCCCCGGCAGTGCCACGCTGACCCCCCCATCCCACAGCCACCGGCCTCCCCCCCAGCCTTGGGCACCGGCAGAGCCCCCGGCGAGGGATCTGCCACGGAGCGTGGGCTTCCCGCGGCAACCGGGTCCTCGATCACAAGTGCATAAATCTGCTAAGAGCTTTCAGTACGGCGATGGACTGATGGAAAAGAAAAAAAGAAAAGTCCAGGCAAAGAACAGCAAGCACTGAAAGGCGGGTGGAACCGTGCAGAGAAGCAGCAAGCCATGCTCTACGACGGGACAGACGGGCACGGGCGCTAGGGCTGCCCTTTGGCAAAGTGGCCCTCCGTGGGTCGAACATGCCACGAATTCATACGCACGGGTGGTCAGTACAGAGTAGTTCTGGGGTCGCTCGGCGGCACGCTTTGCGATGGAACCCTTGGGCGCGACATTGAACTGATTAGCTATTCACAGGTCTTGTTCTGGAGTCGTGTTATTTCGTTGCATAGAACATCGGGCGGGTGGGTGGGCGGGTGCCCCCCCGCCACAGGGGTGCCGGCGGGGCACTGCCAGCGTGGGGAGGTGGCGGGGCGTGGGTGAGCCCCCTTCTCGGGCTGCCTCCCACCCTGGGGAACCCCCTCCTGGCAGGGCGAGTGGGCTTTGGCCGCCGACCGCTGCGCCGGCCGTCCCCGCAAAATGGCTTGAGAAGGACTTGGATTGCACAGTAAAAGGAAGGATACTGCTGGAGGCAAAGCTCTCCTGATCTTGTTCCACGGGATTTGTGCTCTTTTGTAGCCTCCTGCACTCTATTGCTTCTACAGACGACAGCCCGTGTGCTAACTCATCGCACAAAGCAAAGAGGGAAGAGGATTTGGTATAAACTTTAGAAAAATAAAACCCCAAAAACCAAAAGAAAATGAACCCAAAGAAACCAAGAAAAAAAGGAACCCCCCCCGACGACGCCCCGTGCCCCCCCCGGTGCGGATGAGGTATACACAGAAATCAAAGTGGGATGATTAAGGCTGTTCTTGAAAGAAAAGGGGTGCCCGCGGCAGGCGCGCTGGCTGCGTGGCGAGGGCGAGCGCGGCCCTTTCAATGCTTCCAATGGCTTTGGGACGCGCGCCCAGTCGGCCGCGCCACCTGTCAGAGTCCTATGGCCTCGTATTTCGGTAGTGAAACAGTGTTAGGTCCTAGCTGACGCGCTCCGGGGGCTCCCCGGCGGGGCCGGGAGCGGGCCGCAGTGCAGGGGGCACGGGGACAGCCCCGGTGGGGCGGATGGGGTTGGGAAGGAGGAGCGGCACCCATGGCGCCCAGCCCTCGGCTTGTGGGGCGGAAAAACCTATGAAGAGGCCAGAGCTGGGGTTCGGAGGGAACAACTCTGCGTATAATCTTGAGAAAGGGCCGCAGCCCACCCACAGGGCCCGACCCAATGGTCTGGATCAGGCCCATCCCCTCGTGGCGGCTGCTGGGGCTTGCCATGTGCCGCGCTGGAGCTGCTCGCCAGGCGTGGGGGGCACCTGCCCCAGGGCATCCGCCGGGCCCCTGATTGGCCGCTGTTTGGTCCAGCATCCAGGGATCGCCCTGCTTTCAAAAGCTTGTGAGAGACAGAGAGAGAGGCATTAGTCTGAGCAGCCCCGGCCCCGTGGAAGGGCCCTGCTGAGCAGCAACGCCGGCCCGAGCAAATGGGCCCTAGAGAGCCAAGAGACACTGCCGGCGGAGCAGCTGCTGCCGCCCCCGCGCTGGACGGGCTCCCGGAGCAGAGCCTGGGCCACCCAAACCTTCCCTGCAAACCCAAGGTCTGCACCAGCATCCACATGGCTTCGGCACACACGGCTCTGCTGAGAGTGGGGAACAAGGCCAAGCCCCCATGCTTTGGCTTGGGGCCAGCAGTTGGACATGAAGATGGGGATGAGTGGGCCAGAGAGAAGGGGATGGGGATGCACTGGGTCCTTCCCACAGTGGTGGCTGGGACTGTGGCAAGGCAGAGCTCAGTGTGTGCTGGGGTGACAGCAGTGCCACAGGAGCCCCAGGGATGGCACAGTAGAGGGAACCCCAGTGTGAGGATTCATCCTTAAGGGCAGCAAACTCCTCCAGGCCTCTACATGGGCACTCACCGTTATACTCAGAGTCTGGCGCTGCATGCTGAATTCAATGGCTTCTTCATAGGTTTTTCCACTGCAACGACTCAATCTTCACTCACTTCCCAAACTCCTGCAGCAGGAGGGAGCAGGAAGGTGTCAGGCACAACCGGGGCAGGGAGAGCCCACGATGCAGTGCCTGGTGCCATCTGCACTCACCTTGTGCCGTTCTCTCACCAGAACGAAGTGAACTTCTTGCCAAAAGCTGACACCGCTGTGGGGAAGCCAGAAGAGGTGTCAGTGTGGCCCCCCTGGTCCCCCCCTTCCTGGTCCCCAAACTGCAGGAGCACTGCACACCAACCAGCCCCAGAGTGCCTGACACCCTTTGGCAGAGAAGAGCATCACCGCCCCATCCCCATCCCAGGAGCAGCCCTCACCTTCAGTCAGTTTGCCTGCTTGTTCTGCTGCCCCCCCTGGCAGGATTTTGGAGAAGACACTCTCTCCTTCCCCACCAGGCTGCCCCGTGGCCATGCCGGTGGGACCACGCGGCCCGGCTGCCCTGGGACCGGCCTTGCTGTCTGCTGGGGGACAAACAAAACCACCGTTAGCAGGGGACAGGCCCAGTTGGGGAAGCTCGGCCGAGCCCCCAGGGTGCCAGGCAGCTGGCATGAGAGGGGACAGATGGCACTGTGCCACTGGAGCCCACTGACCTGCTGCTCCCAGGGGCTGTGCCGCCGGCGCTCTCCCTGGCTGCTGTGGCACTTTCGCTGCGGGTTTGGATGTGTCCATCGGCTCCGCTTTTGTCTGGAATGGGGAAAACAGCTCTCAGGGCTCACTCTCCCAGCAGAGCATCCTCTAGGGGTAGCCCAATCCAGGAGGAAATGCCCAAACACTGTTCCACGGCCGCAAAAGAAGCAGTAAGGGATCCAGGGCATAGGGATGTCCCCTCCTGGGTCTCCTCGAGGGGATGGCTGCTCCCAAGGCAGCCAGGGATGGCTGTGGGCATATGGGTGGGATATTCTTTGCCCCGTGGCTCCTGTCTCCAGCCCTTCTGCCAGCCCCTGGCCACGGCCAGCCAGTCGAATCCCAGGCAGAACTGTGGGGCCCAGCCAGCCATACCCGCACTTACCGTCGGTGCTGGGTGTCCGCCCGGCTGTGCGTGGAGCGCAGCCGGCACCTTCCCTGCTGTCTGGGCTGGCCCTGGCTGCTGCTGCGGTGGCCGGGCCGAGGCAGGTCCCTGTGTCCTGCCCCTGGCCTCGGGCTGTGCTGGGCCCGCCGGCTGGGTGGCCTGCCGTGCCGCTGGCTGCTGCCGTGCTGCCGGCTGCCCTGCCTGCTGCTGCCTGGCCGCCGGCTGCTGTGGGTGTGCGAGGGGCTCCGACTTGGGCGCTGTTGTGGCCGACACGTGTGGCTGGGAAGGCTTCTGTGCCTTGGGAGTCTCGGTGCCATGGTGGTGAGCAGCAGGGCGGGATGACGGGCCGTACTCAGCAGAGCTGGGGCCGTAAGGCGCACGGGACTCAGGCTGCTGTGCCTTCTTGGAGCCGGATGGTGGCCCATGGCCGCGGGGCTCGTGGCGGCCAGACTCTCGTGGGTGCTGCTTTGCCGAGCGGCGCGGGGGCTCATCGCTGGCGTGCCGGGAGGTGCCAGCGTGGCGATCGTAATCCCTGTGGTGCCGGTGCTCACGGTGCTGGGGGTAGTCATCGTGCTGCCATGGGTCTTCATCGGGGGGCTCGTCATAATCGTGGTAGGTGTGCTTAACTGGGGGTCTCTTCTGCGAGGAAGAGTGGCCACCGTAGTGCCTGACCCTCTCCGCCCGCACCTCCCTGGGCTTATCAAACCAGTCTGTCTCCTCCTGACCCAAATGATAGGCTTCGGAAACCAAAAACAAACCACAGTCAATCTCTCGCTCGAGGCTGCCCGGGCGGAAGCCATGCAATGAGTGGGAGAGGCAAGCAGCGGGCACGCGCGCGGGGGACAGCACGTGCTGGTGGGGACGGGACGCGGCGCGGCACGGCGCGGTGGGGCACCGTGCAGGACCGGCTAACACCGAACACCCGGGGTTGGGGGGAGGAAGGCACGTGTCAAGCAAACTGAGGCGGTCAGAGTGTCTCTGCGTACGAGCGGACAGGCATGCCCCGGGGAAGTGCCATGCTCTGGGGTGGTCACCACGGGGAGCCGTTACCTTCGCTGTCCGAGACAACGCAATGGGCATCGTCCATGCCGTAGCCCTCCTCGTGCTTGTACGAGTGACTCCTTGGCACGTCTTTGATGTGCTTTTGCACATCAGGCAACGAGTGGCTGGAGCAGAACTGGGAGCAGGGGTCCCCTGCAGACTGAGGGCCTGGCCCCCCGGCAGTGCGTGACCCCCCCACTGACCTCCCCAGGGGGCTGACGGGGCTCTCCTCCTCCGAGGGCTGTGAGCGCATGGGCGCCCGCCCACGGCTCTGGCTCATGCTGAGGGATGAGGGCTTGGAGCTGACTTTCTGGGAGCGCTCCATGCCCTCCCGCTCATAGGACTTGCTCCTGCTGCCCATCTCCCGGCCAGAGGACTTTTCCACCCCGTAGCCAGAGGAGCGGGTTCTGCTGCTGGAGTAGACCCGCTCCTCCTCATCCACCAGATCCCGGCTGGAGACACCGTAGTACTTCTGCTGCTCATAGACATTCTTCTTCAGGCCATAGGTGATTTCATCCTGCATCTTCTTGGCCCTGGAGGCCACGTTGCTGCTGCCAACTGAGGTTGTTGCTGAGTAGGAGGCCAGGTCTGACTCCACGTCTTTGGCTTCTTCAATGGGGGAGAACTTGGAGATCTTCTGCTCCATGCCCTGCTTCCTGTGCTTGCTGCGCTTGGAGGAGATGACGGCGGGTGCCAGGTTTTTGGAAGAATGCTTCAGTAGTGGTGTGCCAGAGCCATGCTTGTCCACCCGTGAGGAGTGCCGGTACTCACTGTCCCCATAGTAGTAGCTCGAGGTGGTGGAGCTCCCTGACACTCTGCCATTGCTCTCTGTGCCCCGGTAGTAGCTGTTCTTCCCACGATAGTCAGGGCCATGGTGGTCATAGATATCTTCCTCAGACTCCTCCTCAGCTTTGGTGTAGCAGCAGGGCCGGCTGGAGCTCTCGGTGTCCCCCAGGTCGCTCTTCTCTCTGCCGTGGCGGCTGTCAATGCTCGTGCCCACTGGCTCGGCTTTGTGCCCCTCCACTGCTGGACTCTCCTTGGTGAGCTCGCTGATGTCCTCAATCATCACATAGTTACGGGGGATGTTCTGCTCCAGGCTGGTGTAGAGGGACTCAGAAGAGTAGCTGGCCGAGGGGCCTGGTGTTGTGCTGGTTCTCTCGGCTGGCCGGGTCTCAGGTGCCTTGTACTGCTCGTAGCCACCGCTTGCCGGTGCGGTGCTGAAGGTGACGTCAGGCACGGCGGAGGAGCTGGTGGCTGCGCTGATGACCTCGTAGTTGGTGGGGATCTTCTGTTCCAGGTCAGCCAGTGAGGTCTGCCGTGGCTTCTGGTGCCCACCAGCTAAGTCCGCTGGGCTCTGGTAGAGGGTGGGCTGTGCTGCCGGCACGGCAGCTGCCCCGGCATAGGCGCTGGGGGCTTGGTAGGGGTTTGGGGGCTGGAGGCCTGGCTGGGATGGCGTGGCCAGCTCTGGGTATGTGGTGCCGTGGGCTGGGAAGGCACCGGGCGAGGTGAAGGTGGGCAGTGGGGCTGCTGACAAGCCATCCTGCGAGGTGCTGGCTGTGGGGTACTGGGGGTGCTGCAGGCGCGGTGGTGGGAAGGCAGCGGGGCCCTGCGGGGCGGGGTAGGGGTAGGCGCCGTAGGAGGCGGCGGCAGCGGCAGCAGCAGCAGTGTAGTCAGGGTACTGTCCAGCAGGTGTGGGGCGCAGGCCGGCACCGTCGTAGGCGGCGAGGCGCAGGCTGTGCAGCTCGCTGTCGGACAGGTAGTCGCGCCGGTCCCCAGGGTAGCGCAGGTAGGGGTGGTCCCGCCCACCACCCCGATCCTTCAGCAGCGACTCCTTGCGCTGGGTGATGCCCAGCTCCAGGTACTTCAGCTTGGCATCAATCTCCTTTTCCTCCTCGTCCAGCTCCGCCTGCTTCTTCCGCAGCTTGGTGGCCTCGTGCTCCACCAGCCTCAGGTCACGGTCAAGCTCCTTCAGCAGGCTGGCCTTGGTGACCGGCGCGGTGGCCTTGGTGGCCAGGCTGCTCAGGTAGAGCTGGGAGGCAGCTGGGCTGGCCAGGGGGACGTGGGGCTCCTCGGGTGGTGGGCTGGGCAGTGTCCGCTTCACCTTGCGTGCCAGTGAGCTGGACTGCAGCCCCCCCACCTGCAAAGCCAAGGAACACTGGGTCAGAGGGGCAGGTGGGTGTCCCCCCATGTCCCACCCCAAGCACCACAGTGCTCCTCCCATGCCCCGGGGGTTGTGGTGAGGCGTCCCACTGTGCACGTGTTCCCCCATGCACCGAGGAAGCGGTGTTTATGTAAAAGCGCAATAAATAGGATGGAAGTAACAGGCAGGGCGCTTTCCGTGAGTAATTACCGGGGGTGGCAGCCGGCCAAGTGCCGGGACGGCCGCGTGTGTGCCCTCTGCCGCAAAAAATGCTTTCTATCTGCGGGCACGTGGCAGAGAGGCTCTGGAAACTGCCCGGGGTGCTGCTGCCCCAGGAATTGCCCCGTGGCTCTTGCCTGGGCACTTGGCAGCTCAAGGCAACCTCAGTGTGTAGAAGCAAAGGTGTGACCAAGAGCCACCACAATCCAAAATGGAGTTATGCTTGATGGTGGCTCCTTCTGTGAGAAGGGGGACCCAGCTGGAGCAGGGGAAATGGGATAGGGGACAGCCCTGATTCTGCCATCCCACAGCAGCTCCTGCCTGCTGACAGGCTTGTGCAGCAAGTGGACCTCCAAGGCCTCCCTCTGGCTGCCAGTGTCAGTGCATGTCTGTGCCCACTGGCTGCCATCAGCTGCCGCAGGAAGCTGGCCTTTTGAAATATTAATTTCCACAGTGCTAATGAAACTGAAATGTCCCAAGGGGCCTCCCGGGGCTGATCCCTGAGGGGAAGGTTGTTCCCTGTGGTGACATACCTGGGTGCTGGGCAGCAGTGGGTGCTGATAGAGGGAAAACCTGTCCTTGCTGGCCTCCTCGGCGGTGGGGCTGATGGGCTTGGGGTCAGAGAGGGAGCGCTGCATGGTCTTGATGGGGCGTGGCAGCGTCTGCTGGCGCTGGGCTAAGTCGGTGGTAAAGTGCTTCTGTGGGGGGACGTGGGCTTTGTTCAGCCGCTCGCTGGTGGCAAAGGAGGACTCCAGGAGACGGTGCGGGGACAGGGGGGAGACAGGCGAGTAGAGGACCTGAGGAGAGCGGGGTGGCTGGCGGGTCACCAGCTGGGAGAGGGATTCGGCCGGCAGATGGGACTGGTAGCCGATTTCCAGGGGATCTGGCTTCTTCTTCTCGAACTTGCCTAGGGTCTGCTGCCGGACTGCATGGGGGTCCAGGGGCCCTGTGCTTACTATCTGGAGGTTGGTAGAGTAGGGAGGGATGGTGGTGGGCACCGTCAGCTGGGGGACCACGACACCAGGTTGAGGGGCTGGCTCTGGCTCCGTCTGGCAGGCCAGGCTCTCACCCCGCTGCGTCTTCTCCGGGGCCGAGATGTACTTCACGATCTCCACGCGGGGGTCATGGGTGGTGATGTGGATGGAGGGGGAGACACGGAGGAGCTGGTCAGGCTCTGTCTGCACTGAGCAGTCGCTGATGGTCTGGATGCCCACACTGGCTGTACCACGGGTCACTCCGTCCGTCTTGCCCTCAGCACTGGCCTCGGCATGCCGTGAGGCTCTGGAGCGCCGGCGGCGCACGGGCTGCTCCCACTCCCCGCTGTCCTCCTCGTCTGTCTGAACGCTGCAGTCAGCGCTGCGCCGCGTCCGCCGCCGCCGTGACAGCATGTACCGCTCCTCGCCATCCTCCTCGTCTGTCTGCACGCTGCTGTCCGCTGTCTTCCTTGCCGCGAAGGCCTCCCGTGTCGCCTCCTTCTCGTAGGCATCCCGCAACCGCGGCATCGAATTCCTCTTCTTGATGCCCCGGCTGGGCTCCCAGGACTCCTCGACTTGCAGTGACATGTCCGAGGCTGAGCTGCTGAGTGGCCGCTGCGGCACAGGGTAGCGGGGGCCAGCGGGCCCCTCGGGGGGTGCCTGGCCCGGTGGGGCCCACGCCTGCCCGTTGTGTGGCAGCCCCCGTGGTGCCTCGGCGGGCCCCTCAGGTGGGCGGGCGGTGGGCTCGACGGGCGCAGGGAAGATGGTCTTCTGCCGCTTCTGCTCCTCCAGCTGCTGCTGCAGCTGGTGCTGGAGCTGGTGGATGTGCTCGAGTTGGAGGCGCTGCTGGGCGAGCTGTTCCCGCTGCAGCGCCAGCTGCGCGTGCCGCTCCTCCTGCTGCTGCTGCAGCACCTGCTGCTTAATGCACTGCAGCTCCTGCAGCTCCCGCTGCACCAACATCTGCTCCTTCTCCCGGTGCCGCTGTAGCTCCGCACGCTCCCGCTCCAGCTCCTCCTGCAGCCGCAGCTGCCGCAGCTTCTCCAGCTCCACGCGCTCCCGCTCCAGCTGCAGCACGTGCTCCTGCTGCTTGCGCTGACGTTCCTCTTCCCGCTCCCGCTCCTCCCGCAGAGCCCCATCCAGTGGCGGCTTGGGCGCTGCAGCTGCTTGCCCGCTCTCCTTGGCAGCTGCCGGTGCTGCCGGCGCCTCTGCACGGGAGGCAGCCGGTGGTGGCTCCGCTCTCTGCAAGCCACTGGCGGGGGCAGCTGGGGCAGCAGGGGCTTTGGGAGTGGGACCAGCTCCAGCCGTCGCTGGTGCTGTGCTGACGACAGGCTTCCCCAGGTAGACAGGTGTCTCCATCAGCGAGGCTGCAGGGGCTGGACGGCTAGGAGCTGGGTGGCTTGGGGCTGCGTGGCTTGGGGCTGCGTGGCTCGGGGCCGTGAAGCGGTACGGGCCCTGTGCTGCCAGCGGGACACGAGGGGTGACAACGGGCAGCCTGGCCAGGCTGGCCAGGGGTACCGCTGCCACGCCACCAGGGCTGTAGGGTCTGTACAGCCCACGCAGCATGGGCCGCAGCACCGAGGCCGGCTGGGTGGTGATGGGCAGCGTGGAGGCAATGGGTGTGTTGATGGTGGAGTAGATCATGCCGTCGGCGGCCCGCACGGTTGCAGTGGAAGGAAGCATCTGCCGGATGGCGCCCAGGCGGACGCCAGGAACATTGTACTGTGCCAGGTTGTTGAAGCCCTGCCGTCCCTCGGGGAAGGTGGGGTTGTACATCCCGCTGGGTTTGGGTGGTACAGGGCCCTGCTGCTGAGCTGCCAGCCCCCCCATACCCCCTTGCCCAGCGCTGGGGCCATAGGGCAGCATGTCGGGGCCATTGGCGTGCCGGCCCCCATACTGGTCCATGGAGTTGAGGGCAGCGCACATGCGGCTGATCTCGCGTGCCGTGGTGGCGCTGTAGTGGGCCAGGCTGGACTCCTGGAAGCTGGCCAGGTCCCCCCGGGGCGAGAAACGGTAGTCGGAGTAGATGTTGGAGGCTGAACTGTACCTCCGCATGGGGAATGGGTGGCTCAGGAGCTCTCCCGGTTGTCGCAGGTCAGAGAACGAGCCGTACTGCAGCCCCTGACCCAGGTAACCCCCCTCAGCAAAGCCCACACTGTAGGAGTGCTTCATGGTGCTCAGGTCCACAGCGGCATCGCCCGCCGGGGAGGGGAAGGGCTGATCCCCCTTCATGTGGTAGTAGCCCATCCCTATTTCGGAGAGGTTTGTGTCTGACATGGAGGAGTAGAGGCGGCCAAAGGCGCTAGGTGGATAAAATTTCTGCTCCTCGTAGAGTGCAGGTGCTGGGGCTGGCTGCTCCCGGTAGGGGAAGGTCTCCGTCAGCTCTGGCTCTCTGCTGCCATACAGGGGCCCACTGGCTTTCCGTCCAGGCGCCACCGTCGCCTCCCCAGCTTTTTTCTCTGGCATCTTGGAGGTGGGGTTGAAAGCGCCAGTGCAGCTGCCGCCAAAGGGGAACTTGTAGACCATGTCACAGCAGGCCACCTGGCTTTCTGGCTTCACGCCCGTGAGGTCCAGCACGTTGGTCGGCGCCTCCTCCTTCAGCACTTTGGTCACTGGGCCAGTGGCTGCCTCTTCCATCTGCACCATCATCACCTGGGATTTCTTGCCGCCCAGGGCAAGGAGAGAGCTCTGGCTCTTCAGCTCCACCGGCACTGCCCGGTACACCTCCGAGCCTGGCTCTGGTGAGAAGGACTGCGGAAGGCCACCGGCATTCTGCGCCCCGCCAGTCTGTGTGAGGAGCACATCCTTCTTTGTCATCTGACCCGGCACTCCATACCTCGCAAATTTGGTCTGGGGGGCAGCGGCAGGCTCGGGCTTGCCACTAGCAACCCCGCTGGCTCTGACAGTGGCTGTCTGGACTCCCTGCTCGACCTGCTTCACCTGCGCCAAGCACACTGGGCTCCCAGTGCCCTGCCCGAAGTCCACACGGCTCTGGAAAGGGTCTCCATAGACCACAGGTTGTTTGGACTGTGAAAGGATCATGGGGGAGGCGATGGCCAGGCCAGCAGTGCTGGCTGCTGCGATGATGGCATGGGGCTGCTCCTGGGCGTTGAGGTTGATGATCAAGGGCTGGATGGCTGTGGACTGCCGGTTTGGGATGTGGTCCAGGGTCAGGCAGTATTTCCTGGCCTCAGTGGCCAAGGACGTGAGATCCATGCCTTGGTCTGTTATGATGATGGGGGCAGACTTCAGCGCGGTCCGCAAATCCACAGCATTGCTGCTTGGCACCTTGGGCCCTGGCTCCACTCGGGACGTGCCGGGGATGGAGGAGATGCGGCAGAGGGAGATGTTTTCTGCAGGGAGCGCTCCCCAGCTGTATAGCCCTGTGATGCCGTCAGCAGCTGAAGTCACGGCAGGTGCTTTCGGGGCATGGTCCTTCACTGGCTGTGCCCTGATGTAGGCACCTGCCAGCTGCTCTGGCTCCGGTGTCTGGGTGTAACCGTGGGCCAGCAGCTGCCGGCTTGGCCTGGTGGGGGATGAGGTTGGGGACGTCAAGGTGCCGGAGCTGACTGGCTTGGTTTGGCTGGCTGCGTCGGCCGCCAGCGTGATCACCATGAAGGCGGAGTCCTGTGAGGAGGCCTGCCGGGTCAGGCGTGGCGAGCCCGCCCGGTGCGGTGTCTGCGTCCCCTGTGCCACCATGGGGGAAGAGGTGTCCGGGCCAGCAGCTGCGGCAGAGGGACCCTCGTAGGAGAGGACGGGGCTCTGCGTCTGCGTGGAAAACTCAGCTGTAGCCTTTGTGGTGCGGGTGGGACTCTGTGTGGGGGAGGTGGGAGAGAGTGGAGGGCTGGAGGTCTTGAAGAAAGGGTACGTCTTGGGCAGTGAAGGCTTGCTGTCGCTCGCAGCTGGGAGCTTCTCCCTGGCTGTCTGCACGCTGATCTCCACCGTCCTGGTTCTGCTGATGTCTTCTGTCTGTGAGCCATAGCTGACAGTGCCCTTTGCTGGAGTGTAGCTTCTCCCAGCTATGGATGGGGCCTCTGGAGCTGGTGAGCTGTAGCTCCGCAGTGTGCTCCCAGGGCTGCCTGCTGCTGTCGTCACCGTGCTGGTACCTTTGCTGTAGGCATAAGGAGTGGTGGTAGCCTTGGATACTGGGCTGGGTGCTGCAGGGGCACTCTGGACCTTGGCTAGGTCTTGCCCCTCTTTTGCAAAATGCTGGGTGACCCGGACATCGGGAATGGTCTTGCCGGTGCTGCTGTCGGAGCTGGCAAAGGAGACGGGAGCAGAAAGCTGTGTGGGGCTGGTGCCGGGGGTGAGCGGGCCACCATTCTGCTTCAACAGGTCGGCGTAGGCGCTCTCGGCATTGAGGAAGCGCTTCTCCTGGTACGCCTCCTCCTGCCCCTTCACCTTCTCACCCTGTTCGATGGCCAGGTCGAAGGAAGAGGACTGGTGCATCCTGGAGATGCTCTGCGAGGTCTGCAGGATCTCCTCATACACTGCTCCCACCTTTGGCAGGGCGCTGGAATAGTCAGGCTGGGAGGGGCGTGTGAGGCCGCCGTCGTATCGGTACTCGTCGGCATACTGGTAGTCAAAGCCATTCTGGCCCTCGGTGCTGCGGTAGCTGATCTGCTGGTAGGTGCTGCCGAAGGAAGAGGCTGGCTGGGCCTGCTGGACCTGCTGCTTCTGCATCATCTCTGCCTTCCTCATCATCTCCTCGTAGGCTTCCTCGGCGCTCTTGAGGGGCTTGCTGGTGGGCTGGCTGGGGCCAGTCTCCACCTTCTCTGTCGGGGAGTAGAGTGACATGAAGGTGGGCAGGTTGTACTCGCTGCCCGACTTGTACAGCTTGGAGGTCACAGCGTCAAAGCTCTCTGCCTCTGAATCGATGGAAGGCGAGTACTCAGAGCAGGAGGAGCGGTGCAGCTCCTCCATCTCTGCCGCCTGTCTCAGCTCCTCAGTGGGGGAGGCATCCTCGATGGGGGAGAGGTTGCTGGGGGGGGTTTTGGAGCGCTCCCTCCTCCGCTGAGCCCTCAGCTCCTCCTTGTCACGCTTGGTCTTGCGCGCTGTGCTCCGGATGCGCTGCTGCTCCACCTCCCTCATCTTCTCTTGTTCCCGCAGCAGCTCCTCTTCCTCCCGCATCTCCTCCTCCTCAGATGAGTCCTCAATGGTGGGCAGCAAGGGGCCGTGTGAGCGGTGCCGAGCCTTCCTCTGCTGCTTCACCTCCTCCAGCCGCTGCCGGCGGCTGGGGCTACTGTCACTGTCCTCCTCCAGAGAGGAGATGGAGGTGGGTGAGGTGCCCGAGGTGTAACTGGGCGTCGTGGCTGGTAGGGTGGAGGAATACTCGCCCCGGGAGCGCTCCTCGGGGGAGCCTGTCAGGCTCTCCATCTCCAGCTCGGGCTCCCGGTCCAGGCTGGTGTCCGCCTCCTGCCCCATCTCCATCTCCCGGCCATAGCCGGTCGTGCTGTTCAGCTCAATGGTCTTGAATCGCCGCAGCCCACCCTGGGCCGTGCTCAAGTCATCGCCCTCTGCTGCCTCTCCCTCCTTCCTCTCCTCCGTGTACATGCTGCTGGCACCGTGTGGCAGGCGCCGCTTGGCCGGCGCTGGCTCTTTGCCCTTCTCTGCCTCGGCCTTCTGCCCAACTTTGGGGACGCTGTACTTGGTGCGCCCGTAGCCTTCCTCCTCCTCTTCAAGGTTGTCCTCCTCCGCACTCATCTCCAGGATCTGCCTCCGCATGAACTCCTCATCACTCACCTCCGCCTCCCGGCCCTTGGCCCGGGGGGGCACTGGGGAGAAGCCCCCCTCACTGCTGTCCTCCACGTAGTCGTGCCGCAGCTTGCTGCCAAACTCATCTGAGGACTCAGCACTTTCCCGCCGCTCTCGCTGGTTATCCCACTCCTCATCCTCCTCCAGGATGTCCTCCAGCTCCTCATCCGAGTCGAAGGCTTCGGGGGTAATAGAGAGGTACCGTGGCCGCTGCCGTTGTCGCTGGTCTTCCTGTGTCTCCGAACGGCCTTTGCCACGCTCGGTGGGCTCTGGGGGGGCACCCCGGCCTTCCAGGAGGGGCCGCATGCTGCTCTCCAGCTTGGTGAGCTCGGAGGGGCTGGGGGGGCTCTGCCCGGCCAGCCCGGTGCTGCTCAGCTTCTCCTCCTCCTGCTGCACCAGGCCGGTGATCTCGCTCTGCGAGCTGGAGATGCCATCAGAGGAGTAGCCGGTGTCGCTGAGGCTCTGGGGGCTGCGGGACAGGTCTGGGGGATAAGGCTTGCTCCCGTCCTGTGGGCAAGGGAGAGTACAGAGTCAGACCTGGGCGGCTCCGGAGCTGCTGCCCCAGCTTCCCCCAAAACCCACTCCCAGGGAGCACGCAAAAGGTCTGGGCAGCTCTGGGAGCCAGCCCAGCATGAAGGCTGGGGGACCCCCCACCATGTTCCCAGAGCAGTGGCTCATCAGCAACTTGTGTGTAATAATGAAGGCAGGTGACAGGGAGTGCTCCAAGCAGGGCGTGGCACAGCAAATGGCCCTGGGGACAAAGGCATCAGGGAACTAATAAATATGTTCAAAAAACTGAGAGCCCCCAGCTCCCAAACCACCCTTCAGAAGCAGGGCAGCCCCCAGGATCCTCATTAGATACCACCAGAAATAAACAGGCTCCTTGCATTGGCTTTGCAATTAGGCAGTGTGGGGGGCAAGCCTCTGAGCCATGGGGACAGTGCCATCACACCCAGGGCCTGCCACCCTGCCAATAGAGGCACTGCAGACCACTTGAATTTCATGACAAATCCAACTGCCTTTATATTATTTTAAAACAAATCCAAAGGCCAGAGATGACCTGAACTATCACATTTTGCCCAACTTGAGGTAGTCCTAATAAATAGAAGGCAAATACCAGCATGCTACCATGAAGCCTGTGAAGGTCCTAAGGCATTTGGGAATAATTGTCCCCATTTGTGAGCACAACTCCCACCAGAGGCAGGGTTCAGCACCAAGCCAGCCTGGGGCAGGATGCAGTCTCTGGGAATGCTGGGAGCTGGATGCACACTCAGAACTCACCTCCTGCTCCTTCGCCCGCGGTGCCTCCGGCAGTGCCCGGCTCTCCTTGCTCTCCACCTCCGGTTTGGGGGTCACGCTCTTCCCCTTCGGAATGGCGATCTCAGGAGTTCTGGAAGGCTCCGTGGCAGCTTTGGGCGGTGGCTTTTCCTCTGCTGGTGCCGGGGGCTTCTTTTCTGCCACCACTGGAGGCTTCTTTTCTGCCACCACTGGAGGCTTCTTTTCTGCCGGTGCCGGGGGCTTCTTCTCTGCCGGGACGGGGCTGGGAGTCCTGCTCTGCTCGGCAGCCCGGAGGCTCTTGGCAGGCGAGGGCTGTGGCTCAGGGGGTGCCGCTGGCTCGGCAGGCGCGGGTGCCGGTGTGGGTGCTCTCTGCTGCTGGCCGGCGGCGGGCGGCTGGTGCCGTGGGGAGCCGGTGGACGGTGGCTTTGGGGTAGGCAGTGGCATCAGGGCAGGGTCGCCGAGGCTGCCTTCGAGCAGCCGTTGGGTTTGGCAGTTCAAGCAGAGCCATTCGTTCTTCTGCAAAAGAGCGGAAGGGAAAACACTGTTCAGGCTCTGGGAGCTTCCCCCCAAGCGGGGATCTCAGCACATGGTGCAAAGGACTCGGCCCACCCAAACCAAATTACCGGCTGTGGGGGGCGAGCGCAGTGGTGTAGCCATATCCTACAAAACATCCACATCCAGCTTAATCCCACCCTATCCCTGTCCAGAACCCAGTGATGTCCAGCCAGAGGGCCCGTGGGTACAGCACAGGGATTGCACACCCTGCCCCACAACCCCTCAGCACCACCAGCTCTTTCATCTCCAGCCTTGCGGTATTTTCGGTTTTAAGCAAAATTAAACAATTAAAGACAGATTACTACTGTAGCTTAATACTTCTCAGCTCCATACGGCTCCTCTCTCGCTCCAATTTGTTTTCTTTGATACAATAAAGGTTTAATAGCATAATCATAACGCTTAGGGATCTTTTTTTCTAGGTTAACAAAAATACTGGTACGCAAGTATGCCAAAATTTCCCGAAGATACTACCCAAAGTACACGCTGTGCAGGAAAAGAACAAGCCAATCTCATCTAGTGAAATTCTCAGCAAGAGCTGTCGTTTTATGGCCTGGAAAAAGCAGAGGCAAGCGGGGCTGTGAGTGGAAGAGAGCCTGCAGGGCTACGGCAGGGGCTCTGCATTAAGAGATCAGAAGCACTTTCCCCCACCCTGGGTCGCCCAAGGGCTATTTTTACCCACCCAGGAATGTCCAGGAATAGGGGCCTGACATTTCCTTCCCTTTAGATGTTTCAGCATCTTAAGTCTTTTTGGTTTTGCTGCTAACAGCACAAATATGCTCCAGGTCCTTTTCCCAGACTTCTCCTTTGCTGATCCATGACTCCCAAAGCTCAGGGTGGCCAACCTCAGAGGGACAGGCCCCGAGGAGCTGTCACACTGTCAGGGAGGTGGTCTTGGTCTTCAGCTGGAACAGCGTGGGGCCAGGGCTGTGAGCCAGCTGTGTTCCCTGGGGCCACAGAGACCAAGGACTGCCTGTAGAAGATGAGATTCACCAAAATGACATCGAAGAAATGGCCTCAGGTTGTGCCAGAAGAGATTTAGATTTGATATTAGGAAAAATTTCTTTGCTGAGAGGGTTGCCAAGCACTGGAACAGCCTGCCCAGGGAAGTGGTGGAGCCACCTTCCCTGAAAGATTTAAAAGACGTGTAGATGTGGTGCTTAGGGACAGAGCTGAGTGGGCTTGGCAGTGCTGGGGTAATGGCTGGACTCCACGATCCTGGGGGGTCTTTTCCAACCTAAACATTTC
>JAWWES010000024.1:16825752-16900161 GCA_035583135.1 Lophotriccus pileatus | reverse complement strand
CAACCTAAACAATTCCGTGGTTCTATTCTATGACACTAACTCCTACACCTACAGGACAGCAGCACTGTGCTAGCCTTGCCCAGGTTATGATGAGATCCCAGGGGTGCCCCAGGACACTTCAGTCCCGCAGCCATCCCACCCAGGAGCAGCACCAGCCCACGCCCTCTGGGGAGCAGAGGGCTGGGAGGGCTGCTCCTGTGGGGATGGGGCAGGCATAGAACGTCCTCCCACTCCCTGCTCCCCCCAGCAGCCCCTGGTCTTCACACAAACATCTTAAGAATACATTAGGGCTTCGGAGGGCCATTAAAAAAATCCCTTTCAGCACAGTAATATTTAATTACTGCTTAATCAAAGAGAAAGTCTAATTAAGGGGCAAGTGCAGCCTATTGTATCTTAATGATTGCATTTGTCTTCTTTTATTTCAGAACTCGTTCTCGTCCCCGTGCCTCTGAATCAGATCTGCTCGCCCCGCTCCGCTGTGTAATTATTCCAGACTGCAGAAGGAAATGTGATTGTGTGACACAAACTGAAACCCTGCCTCATGGAAATACACGACCTTTCATTTTTCTTTCAGGGATCCCATTTTTCTTTGCCAGAGCTCCCTTCCCGATGCAGGCAGTAAGGAGAGGGATGCGATGCAGAGGGGATGGGCTGGATGTGCCAGGGCAGAGCTCAGCTCAGCTCCTGCCCATCCCTCTCTGCCATGCCATTGTACCAGCCCCCAGCACGGTCCTGCAGGAGCTGGAGGAGATCAGCTTGCCTTGAACTACCCTCATCCAGGGCATTGCCCGTGCTCCTGATGTGCCAACCTGCCAGACCGTGCTGGCTGGCAGACCTCTGGATGAGGGATGGGCATGGCTGTTTTTGTCCTTCCAGGGTAGAATTCAAGCCCAAGAAGATCATGGAAGACCAACAGTGGCCACCAAGAACCAACTGTGGATGCTGAGTGCCAATCAGGTCCCATCCAAGGAGGTGGCTCTTGTATCCATGGAGAGGCAGAAGTCACTGCTGGTGTAATCTCATCAGCATGAGGCTTAGGCAAAGCCTCCAAAACTAGGCAAGCACAGTATTGGTTCCTTTCACGGGGATGCCCCATCCCTGGAAGTGTACACGGCCAGGCTGGATGGGGCTTTGAGCAACCTGTTCTAGGGAAAGGTGTCCCTGCCCGTAGCATGCCTATTTTGCCCCTTGGTTGGAACAAGATGGTCTTGAATGTTCCTTCCAACCCAAACCATTCTATGATTCTGTGATCTGATGGCTCTGCAGGTTGCTCTGAACCTCCTCCCTCAGGTTCCTCCCAGCTGTGGCTCCACAGCCATTCCTCTTGGCAGCTGCCCCAGTTTGTGCAGCTCACCCTGCCATCCTGCTCTCACAGATGTGACAGCTCCACTCTTCGTGGGATCGCACTGGGAAGTGGATAAGGGAACAATCTCTGTTAAAAATAGCCCCGCCAAAAAGATTGTGGAGCTTCACTCTGAAATGCTCCTCATCTTTCAAAGCAGGCAGGAAGGCATAGGTACAGAGTGGAGACAGGAACCAGGGAAAGGGCAGGTGGAGGGGTTCCTTAGCCTTTGCCAGCCATGAGAGGTGCTGGTCAAGCCTGGAAATACCCAAAACAAGAGGCTGGCATATAAGGAGTTTGCATTTTCTCTTCCTGGTTTTTCTTTCAGCACCTCTGGGGTCTTCCTGGGAGACCTTGCTGACAGTCCAGCATGCCGTGCTTCAGTCTGAACCCCTGTGGAAAATCACTGCGTAGTTACAGCCTCGGATGGCAGAAAACCAGTGAAGGGATAAGTGAATTTTCCCGAGCTGTGGGAGAGCCCTGTCCCTGTCACAGCCAGTGCTGCTGGAGCCGTGTGTGAGCACAGACCGTGCTGCAGCAGCCAGTGTGGCGTTTGCCATCACATCCTGTGCTGGCTGCAGTGAACACTCCAGCAGCAGCAGCTGTGAGCTGCCCAGCTCCCACAGGCACACCAGGGAGCAAGAAATCCTGCCTGTGGCAGCTGCAGCAAGGTGCAGGCAAACAAAGCTGTCCGTGCCTGAGGGAATGCCTCTGGCAAACCATTCAGAGCTCTTAATTCCATCCTTAAGAGACCTCTGCAGCCCCATCAACCCCAGCACTGACACCTGTCCTGCATCAGAGTGGTAAAACCGAGAGGCTCCATGAGGATGCTGAAGCTGAGGCACCTCCCAGCCCTGTGCCAGCCCCCCACACTCTGCTGGTGACAAATGATCCATCCCTCTCCTGAGGTCCTGCAGCATTATCAGCTTGGTGTTTGGTTATCCCACAGCACCTCTGCTCTCTCTCAGGAGGACGGGCTCTGAAGCAGCTCCCTCCTCCTTATAACTTGGCCTCGGGCATTTCCCAGTGAACACGGCCAAGGGGATTAAGCTGCCCCTGAGAAACATGCAAACATTGGAGGACCGTCTGGTTTGCTAACAGCTTGTAAATCCCCATCGAGATTAACCAGATCCCACGAAGATAATAATAATTAGGCTGTATTTAGTGCTTTGCATGTCCAAACGCTTGGATATCCAGGAAGTCAGGGTGCCCCTCGAAGGGGTGGAAAGCGGTTAAGGAGCTTATGGCAAAAGCACGGTGGTGCCTGTCTGAGTCTCCACGTTTAAAGATGCTGGAAACCTTGGCCCTGACCAGGATTGGGGCTTGCCTGGCACTGAGGTTTGTTGCCTCAGGATCACCATGGGGGTGGGCACGGGGGGTTTAACTACACGGAACGCAGGCGATGGGGAGCCGGGGCTGAGGAAGGCTGTGGCACACAGGGAAGATGGGCAACACTGCTGGGATGCAGAGCAGGCTCCGGGCAGAGGAGAGCATCAATAATTAAAGAGAGGGATGAAACCAAAGTGCACCTGAGATGCCTTCTGAAGTGAAGAGGAGCTGGCATGGCAGGGCATACTGGAAAACAGCCAGCTGGAAGCAGGGGGGCAAGGGCGCTGGGGGCTGCCCAGCCCAGCTGGTTATCAGCTTACAGGCTCCTTGCCTTCCTCACCTCAAAACCACCAGGATTTGCAGAGGAGTTATGGAAAAAGTGGGTTTCTGGAGAGAGAAGCAGTGGTGGTGGTGTCACAAGAGACAGGACAGAGCCCTGGGTGCAAGGCATGAGGGACTGAGGGCATGTGGCTTCGTCCAAGGCACCATATTCAAGCGGTAATGACCATCTCAGTTTTTAGCTGTGCCCTGTGAAAGTGCTGTTGGGGAATGCTGGATAAGTCTGCAATTCCTGCAGGCTGCTGAAGGGGCAGCAACTGCTGTGCCAATTGCTGCCCAGGCTCCCTCCCAGGGGGTGAGGGAGGGTGGGCAATAGGGGCTGCAAGGATGGGGGTGTGCCGGCCGCCCCGGAGCTCTGCAATCGGCTGGCAGGTGGCCCCAGCCACGCTCGCCAACCTCCGCCGGGTCTTACCCTGCAATTGTTTTAATTTACTAATGGGCTACAACAAAACTGTAATTAACTAAAATAGAATTCTTCCTGCATAATTCTGGTCAACGTTACCACTTGGCAAGTTAATTAAACGCTGAATCCCCCAGCGCCGCCGGGTTTTTTTTTAACGATGGAGCCAGAGAGCTTCAGCATCGCAGTCGCACATGAATCCTCTGTTCACTGACTTGGAGGTCTGAGAGACTCAGTGGGAGCCAGTGATGCCAGAGGCTTCCCAGCTTCCCCAGTTAGCTCCTGGCTACCAGTCCCACCATCCCCATCACCCCCCACGCTCTCGCTGCAACCTCTCTAGTGCCTTGGAGATGCTCAGCCATGATCTTGCATCCTTGCGCAAGCAGCTCCCCACAATATCACCCCTAGGACTCTGCCCAGCTATTTTTGCTCTGCAGTATTATTTTACACAATCAAAACAGTATCTATTAAAATACTGGGACAGAAATCTGTACAAAATAAGATAAGCAGCATGAGGTATAAGTATCTCGCAAGCCAGATCTCATCTCCCAGCATTAAATGCAGTGAATCTCACCAGAATATTTCATTTATTTGCTGACAAGTACTGTGCAGGGCTCATCACTGTGACAGATGGGTGCCTGGAAAATATGGAAAACACTTCTGGTATCTGAATCAAGATCCAAATTAACAAGAACCTCATAAAATCACTTCCCAAGCACTCCTCTTGGCCCCGCTTGCAGGAAAGCTCCCATTTAGGAGGGCTCTTGACATCCAGACACCTTCCACACACCCTCTCACAGCAGAAATGGGGGCATCTCGCTGTGTGATCCCATTTCCCAAGCACTCTGCATCCTTGTTCTAAGAACACTGCAGCTCTGTCCGTGCTGTGGATAGTTTTTAGCACAGTGTTAGAGGAAAGGGACTGAGTCATGCTTGATCACTGGCTGCCAGGGCTGTTTCAGACCCACCTCGGGCAGTGCCGGGGGTCTGGCTGGCAGGTTCCCCACCTTCTAAGCGCTCCTGTGCCACTCCTTCCTCTCGGCCAAGATGCTCTCTTTGCCAGCAGCCTCCCTGGGCAAACCCCGGTGCTCATTCATTTCAGATGCTGCTGCCTGAGCACTGGCTGATGCTCTCTGCTCCTTGGATTCAGCCCATTCTCCCAGCTCCTAAATCCCTCCAAATCCCCTCCCCACACTTCTGCCAAATGCCTTTGACCAAGCTGCCACAGTTATGGGTGGTGAGGGGGAGTATGCTGACCTGTGCCTAAGGATCTTCTTGGGGATGCTCGCCTATGGAGGGGAGGATGCACATCATAGTCCAACCAGGGCACGATCACAAAGGGTGTTTTGAACGTTGTGTGCCATCAGCTGACAACCACAGGCCTGGTTTTACCTCCACCCCAGCTCTTATCTCTCCTAGGAGGCTGAGGCAGTGATGGGATTTGAAACGAGGGCAAGGAAACAGAACCGTGCAGTGACGGCGGAACACCAGAGATCAGGAGGAGAGATGGAGCACAAGCAGGAAATGCTTGTGGGATCTGGATCTGTGGTGGAAACAGATCACAGGGGATTCAGGCACCCCAGCACCAGGAGGGGACTCAGACCAAGGGGGACTGGGGGCAGCAGGTAGGTGGAGGCAGCCCTGGGGATAGCGTGGGGTTGTGTGTCCCACATTGCCATGGAACAGCCACCTCCAGGACAGGGCAGAAAGTGTGGGGTATTCTGTTGTCCTGATTGTCCCTGTTTTTCTCTAAAAACACCTCAAAATTCCACTCAAGCTAGATGTAGAGCTTTCTGCATGTACGCTTGCTAACTGCAAGCATATGTGTGCTGCTTCTGAAACTTAGCATTTGTGTATATATATATATATATATATGTATATAAAACCTATAAATAAAAAAGGAGCACTAAACACAACTCCCAGGTGCTGGTCAGGAGAGTGAGGGGTGCTGGCAGGCTCCCTGGGCTCCCCACACATCCTTCCCCTTTCCTGGCTCCCTCGCCCATGGAGCCAGTGCTCCTCCCAAGTAAAGCCACAAGGTCCCAGGTCCATCTGCAGGGAAAGGCAGAGAGGGGAGTGCACACACCTTCCACAGCCAAGTCTCCTTGGCTGCCAACTGCTCCACACTAATTGACTTCATTACCATCAACTAGGCAAGTATTAGTGCAACCCGGGCTCGCAGATCAGCCCCACTGAAAGCCACCACAGTTATTTCAATCCCTTGCTAAATTTAGCAGTTGACTAAGCAACCCAGTGATGTGTTTTCCAGCAACAGCCTATTCTTATCTGTTCTCATGGCCTCTCTCAGGCTGATGGTCCCTCCCCAGCTCTATTTTAGATGTGTGTGATGTATCGTTGGCCTTCACACCGCAATAATGTGATTAAAAGCAGTGCAGGGTAATGAGCTCGCTGGGATGAGCTCTGCCTCACAGGGCTTGTTTTCTGCCTCCCATCTGCTCCACTCCATTCCTCTGCCTTTCTCTGTGCTGGGACCTCTCTCAGGTGGAAAAAAGACACAGAAGGAGAGGATAGGAGAAGCTGCACACAATGGCTGAGCGCTGAGGCTGCTATCAGTGTGCAGGGAGGGAAGGGAAGGACACGAGCTCCATAATGGCCACAGGGGAGATGGTGTGTATCACACCAACGCTCCCTCCCCAGATCTATCCCAAGGGGACCTGGAGCAGGAGCAGCGTGTCTCCCCCACCATCCATCCCCTTTACAGGTGCCATGGAGAGGGGACTGCAGAGCAGAGATGGGGAGCCAGAAAACAGCCAAAGTGGCCATTGCAGTCCTGTTCCTTGCCTCTCCCGGGGATTACGTCCCTTCCCTGCCCCTGGCTGTGGCAGGGACGCACCCTCCCTCCACTGCAGAGCCCGAGGGTTAGTGGAGTGGCTCCCGTGGGGCTCACAGCCTCCCACCCTGCGGTTCGACACTCCGCATAACCAGCGGAGGATTATTCCAGCTGAAAGTCTTTGACTGATGAGTAATAGCAACGCTCCCCTCCGCTCGCCTTCGAGGAATAGCTGTGCTCTTGCCAAGTCCAGCTTATTCCACTGCAGCAGCCGATGGCCGGGCCGGTGAAGGGGAAAGCAGCGCGAGCCTCTGGCTGGAGGAGAGCTGCAGACGTGGCTGCCACCACCACAGCCAGCCCAGACCACCTGCAGCTTCTTGCCCAGCTGCAAACCCAGCAGCTGTAACTTTGGGTCAGGGCACTGCCGTCCCGGGCAGCCTGTCCTGTGGCAGAAGTGAGGGTGGAATCATAGAATTACAGAGTTGTTTAGGTTGGAAAAGAGCTCTAAGATCATCGAGTCCCCAGCACTGCAAAGCCAACCACTAAACCACGTCCCTAAGTGCCACATGCATGTCTTTTAAATACCTCCAGGGACGGTGACTCCACTACTTCCCTGGGAAGCCTGTTCCAGTGCCTGACAACTCTTTCAGTGAAGACATTTTTTTTAACATGCAAGGTAAAACTCTGCTGGCACAATATGAGGCTGTTTCCACTACCTTATCACTTGTTACATGGGAAAAGAGACCAAACTCCACCTGGCTACAACCTTCTTTCAAGTAGCTGTCGAGAGAGAAAAGGTTCCCCCTGAGCCTCCTTTTTTCCAGGCTGAGCCCTCCCAGATCCCTCAGCTGCTTCTCACAGGACTTGTGCTCCAGACTCCTCTCCAGGTCCATTGTCTGATTCTGCACCAAACAGATGAGCTTTTTGGGGTGCTGAGCAGTGGACAGGTATCCTGCTCTGCTCTCTCCTGAGCTGTCCCAGGGCTCCCAGAAAGGGTCCTTCCCAAATTTGGCTTGACAGAGGCTAGGGGAAAAGGTCACAACTCGTCCATTTTATCAGGAATTACAGTGTTAGTCAGGTTGACACTACTTTTTGATATTGATATTTCACTGTTGGACCCCAATAATTTTTTCCACAGAGCTGGGAAAGAAGCTCACCTTGACTGACTCAAATGCCAAGGGGCCAGTTGGACAACCAGTTTAGATTGTCTGGCTGGGACCCCAGAATAAACCCTCTCATCCCCAGCTCTGGCATCCAGCTGAAGCCCCCACAGCCAGCAGCTCTCAGCAGTTCCCACCTTGGGAGCAGCTCATCACCAGCATCCCTGCACGGCTGTAGCCACGAGCCAGGCTCCCCCCACTCATCCCTGTCCATCTTCCACCACCTCCAAAATTAGGGCAGCTGCTGCAGCAGGAAGCACCTTCTGTATTTTTGGAACTTTTTTTAAAAAAAACAATCTTTTTTGAATGGCAAGAATGTTTCTAAGTCAAAGGATTTAAACTATTTTGCAATCAAGGAAGCGTATTTCCAAACGAGCCGATGGCGAGAGCCTGGGTGCTGTGTGGGCCGTGTGAAGGGGCTGCTAAAAAAGGGTACACAGCTGTCCAAAATTTGGAAACCGGTGCTTTTGCAGAATATATATAGACATCCCTCCCCACTCAACATATTTCCTTCCAGTTCATTAGATTAAAAAAAAAAACATTTTCAAAAATCAGTAGGACATTGAAGAGAGCACTTTGATGCTTTTGGCTTGTCTAAAAGCCACGGGACCAATGCCCAGGGCTGCGGGTGAGCATCCATCGCCCTGGGAATGGTCTGCTGAGCAGCAGTGTTGCTGCCACTCTCCTGCACTAATGCAGACATCCAGCAACAACCCAGCTGCCAGCGGGAACGGGAAGCAGAGATGCTGGCTCCCAGCAGGGCTATGGTGGTGGTGATGAATGGGAGCGGGTTTGCCTCAGCATGGTGAGGAGGTGAAACGTGGAGGCCGACCCCCAACCTTCTCCAAGGGGACATCCTGTGTGTTACTATCGGCCACCCCCACCTGCACCTGGTCACCCCTCAGCACTTTGGTCCAGATTTCACAGATTTCAGATTTTACCCTTGATTTCACTCAGTCGCCACCACTGGGCAGCAGCTTTGACACTCATTTATCTCTTTTGCTGCTTCCAGTCTGGATGTGCTCCTGTTTTTCCTGGCCATCACCACACACCTTCTGCTACCTTGACCATTACCCAGTGTCCCCTCCTGCAGTGCGCATCTTCCCACAGAAGTGGGTGAAATCACATATCCAGGCTGGGCACCTGAAGGTGCCGTGGCGGGAGGAGACATGTGAGCACGCACTGAGTATTTAAGAAAAAGGAAAATCACAAAGAGTAAGAAAAATAGGAGGAACAAGAGAGCAAGTCTAATGGTGAAAGCACTTTCCATTTTCCTTTTCACTGAGCCTTACTATTCCTCTCTGTTTCATCTCAGAGAAAGAGCTAATTTAACTACCAGCTCAGTTCCGAGAGACTGGATCCAAATGGATGAAGAATTAAGAAGATTTTCTGTTCACAATAAAATCCAGCCAACAGTATTAAAGCAGCAGAGGGTTTGGTCTGGTTTTCACAGATTAGCTATGGCTGTCCCAAGGATGCCAAGCTCCAATTTTCCCATTTTGCTCCAACGTGATGTTTATAGAGCTGTCTGGATCGTTTACAGTCATTACAGACCAGGCTGTGATGACCATCATCTAACCATGCAGGAGAGAGGAACGCGGCTCTTTCCTCTTGTCCAGGCTCCCTGTCCACGCTCACCCACACACAGACCAGTTCCTCCAAGTGCACCCTCCCCGAGGACCCTGCCAGATTCCCACTCCTGCACTGCCAGCACCCACTGAGAAGCTGCATCTTCTCAGCAACCTCCATCACTACCATCCACCACAGCTCCGCATCCAGCACCCAGACCCACCAGCACAGAGCCAGGAGTCCATTCTCCCCGACCGATAAAGAAGTAATATATTGTTCATTTTTGTCTGAATCGATCCGGCCGTGCATTGTAATTTACTCGGTGATCTAGTACTCCCTAATGAGATTTATCAGCCTGCCAGCCAGCCTTATCTTTAACAGCCCCCATTATCGAGAAGTGTTTCTCAGCCAAGGTTAGCAGCAGCAGGAGCATCTCTGAACGCCAGCTGCATGATAATAACCCCACAATAACGCCCAGGAGAGCTACGGATGGCCCAGCAGAGCCTGCACCTGGTCACCACGGACCCCAGTTCCCGCTGGAGCAGGGCTGGTGTAGGTACAAGGTGCTCCTCGTGGTCACTCTGCCATTTCACACACACGTTTGACGCAGTAACTGTGTCTCCTCAGGAACCATTTGAACCTGCACGGGGAAGATTTCAAGTTTGCAGCAAAATAATGCCTGCTAAGGGAAACTTGGCCAACTCTGCAGAAAACAAATCCACTATTCTATGTGTTTTTCCAACAGAACAGAAGAAAATCCAAGAAAAGCTAAGTTTATCAGAGGAGTCTTATTTAACCAAAACCTTCTTTTTTCATAGGCACTAGTGTTGACTAAAATACCCAGCCATCCAACTAGTAATTTGCTGCATCTGATAAACGCAGATTCAAGCTGTCTGATTGCTCTCTTTTAAATTGCAGAGAGCCCCAAGTGTCTATCAGCCTCTCATTTCCAAAACAGAAGAAAATCTGCATCTCCGGGAGCTTCAGCTTCCTTCCCACTAAGAGCTGCTCAGTCCCTCACCCCGTCAGCCCAAACCAGTCCAGCAGCAGCAAAGGGGATTGATTTGAACCTATGTCACAATCATGATGGACCATTTTCAAAGTATGTTGGGGAGACATCAGTGGTGCAGCCTGGAAGCTGAGGACGTCACAAACCGACACCCCACGCAGTCACACAATGCTTTCCAAACTTTAAACATACTTATATTTTCCCAAGAGACAAAAATTACTTATATTTTCCCTGTGTTGGCAGAGACTGAAAACCCCAGGTGGAGATGTACTCTGCTGCTGAGATGCATCAAACCCCCCTTCCCATGGTCCTTTCACGGCTAGCGGATGCAGCATTGAGAGGAGACATCTGCATCCATGATTTTTGCCCTGAAATCCGTGCGTTCCTGGGGAACTGGACACTTTGGTTTCTGTGGGCAATGCTGTTTGACCGCACTAAATGACTGCTGCTTCAGAAAAGCCCACACGCCCCCGGCTCCAGGCTTCAAGATTGTGAATCCCGATTCCAGCAGCAGAAATATTTTAATTAAATGAACTACCTTGATGGAATAAATCAAGTGATAAGCTTGAAAAATTAACTCTCATAATCATTCATGCTGCTGCGTGGGTCAATAAACTATTACAGTAAAAGGCTGGGAAACGTTCTAGAAACATGAGTTGTTACAACGGAGACAAATGAGCCATTTTACTCCCCAAATTACACACAGCGCAGCATCTTTCCAAGCTCGTGCCTTGCACAGCCTCTCCCATCTCCTGGCCTGCTGCCCACAGCAGAGCTGGAGTGGCTCAGTCAGCATCTCCCACCTGCCTGGGTCCAGTTCCCAGCCATCCTCATTGGGAGAGCAACTCCCATCCTCACTGTCTGCTGTCATTTTGAGTGATTCCTGACTCCTTATACAGCCCAGATTTTGGGCATTTTGATGGAGTCAGGAGTCATGAACTGCCTACAGAGGGATAATGTGTCTTGCTGGGGCCAATATACTTTTTGTCGTCTTCCAGAATTATTTTAAAACTTAAGATTCTTTTCAAAACCACCTTATTTTAATTTAGATTTCTGTTAAAAATAGCTGATAGTCCCCCAGTTGCCAAGTAGTGATTTGATGGTAACCCTGACCTGGGATGGACGTTCCCACCAACAGTGCCAGGTCTCTCCAGAGCCGGGAGTTAGGAACTGGGCTGGAAGAGCTGAGGTTTTCCATCTCAATGGTAAATGCAGCAAGAATGAAGCTAAGAAGCCAAAATGAAGTGAAATGGTGAAGTCCACATAAAATGGTTGCTTTAAAAAAATTTAGAAAATCACATGAATCACGTTTACTCAGTTTAAAATGATCTGTGAAGGCATTTCCTTCCCCAGCTGCCCTTTCTACAGACAGATGCCTGTGGGACCTCACAGCTCCTGAAACCACAGGAGGAACCACCTCATATAAACCCTTTAAGTAATTTAAGAAGCTCCATTTTAAGAGCTCTTCAAGACCACTGCAGAAACCTGCTCCTCTGAAGGCTGGCAACACTCCCCTGACTTCCAGCCTGAATTAAAACCCAGTTTTGTTAAAAATACTGCTGCCTAGCTCTAGTTTGCTCCTCTTCTCATGTCCTATTTGCTCCCAGCAAGCAGATGACTGTTGGTCATACTTAACAGCTCGGAGTAAATCAGGAAATTATGTAAAGATGGGAATTTCACAGCTCCTTGGCAGACCTGAGCGCGGGTGTTCATTCCCGGCAGCCAGTGGGATCTGGTGCCTCAGTGGGATCTGGTGCCACAGCTCCCTCACCTGAGCCAGCACTCGGCCATGTGAACCCCAAGGGTCCAGCTCCAGAGCCTGGACACTGCCCTGGCTCGGACAGAGCCCACACATGCAGAGCCACGGGCAAACCCACAGCACAGGTCCTGTCCTCACACCCACATCCACGCTTTCTGGGGTTATTCCCAAACCAAATATCTCATTTCTTTGCCACACTAGGGTGGGTTTTTTGAGAATATTTGTTCCCCGAGTCAATCAAACCCTTCTGAAATCAATGCTTACTGCTTCAGCAGGCTTGATAACCAGGTGCTCTTTGAGCTCCATACAATTAAAAATATCCTAACAAAAAAAAGCCCTAAAAAAGCCTCTCGTGTCAGAGCTCAGAGGCTGCTACTTATCTCCCAGTCACAGCACAAATAATGGCCAAAGACTTCTAGTCGTGGCATGGGAAAACACAAAGCATTCAGAGATCCCATCTGAAGATCCCAAGGCAGATCTCTATATTAAAAAAGCCCTCTTATCACTCCCAAAGGTGTCTGCATTTCCCCCAAATCCTCCCTCTGGGTTGCAGTGTTTTGCTGTACTCTCTCTCCCAGTATCCCATTGCAATGAAGTCTCTGAGCTAACTGTGCAAAACATCTTCTCCCCACAACCCAGCCTCACCTTTCTTCTTGGTTTTGTGTTGTGAGAAGTGCCAAAAGCCAAGGGAGGACCATGCTCTGCCACAGGGCAGGGCACGCACGGAGTGACTCCCATCCCATCTAGCCCTGGTTATCCACTTTGTTGGGTGCAAAGGAGCTCCCAGGAAAATTGCCTTCAAGACTTTTCATCATTCCAGGGAAAAGGGTGGTAGAGGTGGTCCTGTGTCCATTTCCTTACAGTGGCTCCTCCATAAGGAGAGCACAGGAGAAAGCATCAAGGGATCGGAGAGGCATGAAGGACTTAGGCTGTTCTCTGCAGACTTAAGGTCTCTGAACATAGGGTTTATTTCACTTAACAGTCTAAAATTTGGGAAGCCAGTCTCAGCAAGTCACCATCTGCCTCAGGTGGGGGATGAGCATCTCCAGGATGAGAAGCCAAGCCCCTTGCACAGCATCACCCTGGTGGGTACCACTCTCTCCATCAGCATGGAGAGAGAAACCTGAAAGTGGTGGGGGACACAAACCCTCCCCTCCTGTTCCCCGAGGCTACAACATGCCCAGTGGAGGGTCAGTGTGTGCAGAGCAGCCTGGGCAGGGCAGCACGGGGCTCCCTGAGCACAGCACAGCTCACCCACAGCACTCTGCCTTATTTTAGCAGGCAGAGCAGATGGCTGTGGGAAGATGAGGAGGCAAAGCAGCAGCGAAGAAAAGGCTTTGGAAATAAAGCCCCGTGCTCTGCTGAGGAGGTCTGGAGGGTTTTGGTGGTTGTAGCCAGGATGAGCTTTGAGGCAGCTCAAGGGTTTGCTTGTGGGGGACCTACAGCCACGGAGAGGAGAGACAGGGAAAAGCCTGCCCTGCTTCCCAATTACTGCTTGGCACGGACAGGGACAGCTGGCGTTGGCTCAGCGCGGCCTCGGTGAGGCAGAAACAGGACTGAAATAATCCTCAGCAAAGGAGGCAAAGCCCTCACAGAGGCTTCCAGCCCTGGCAAGGGGAGCCTGGGCTCCACTGCCTCCTGCCTGAGGGGCTGGGGGGAGCTGGGACTGTTCCCTTCCCTGGTGTCACCATGGATTTCTGCATGGCTGAGCCTGAACATCTCTCAGGGCTGGATCTTCCCTGCCTGAAACGCAGGGGATGCTCTGCAGAGCACCCTGGTTTTTCCTCCTCTCTGAGCCTCTGCACAAGTGGGGATCAGGACAGAAGCACGCAAGGACCGGTCTAGCACTGGGCTGGGTCTGCAGGATATGCTGGGAAGGTGGATTAGCACTGTGCCACCTCCCAGCACAGCCCCCTTGCACCCCCTATGCCCCACCAGTGCAGCTACTGGGGTGCTCCGAGACTCCATCCTCATGGGACAAGAGGCACGACATCCCAGTGTTCCTCCTTTCCCCTTCACCTGGTTCCATGTTCACTGTGACCAGCAGGATAAAACACCACAGTAACCACAGCTGCATCCCCCCCGATCTGTCTGCCTCCACCTTGCCCTCCAACACACAAAACATAATGCCAGCAGCTGCTCCTTTAAAACTGCTTCTCTTCCAAACGCCCCAGAAAGTTGTTTAAGTTGCAAAGTATCACCTGGGGCTTTTGCATCAGGTTCTTAATTAGCTGAAACGATTTGCTTTGTCGGGGAATCCTTTCCAGGAGCTCCTGAACAGCTTTAAATATCAGCTCTAGGAACAGCCTCAGAAGGGAAAAGCATTTCAGCTGGGCAGCGAGTCCAACGCCGCGCTACACCTCTGCCCCCCACCAGCAAGTTTCATTCTGCCACACGAAGAATTTAAGCAATTTTTAAGAAAAAGTTTGCTATTCCCTTTTGTCGGTGCAGGAGGCACCCTTGGCTGAGCTTCCCAAGCTGATATTCCCAGGCAGGGGGCACATTTAACTCCTGTGTCCCTGGCATCGCCCTTGCCTGGGGCTCCAGCTCCCCACTGCTCACAGGGGAGAGAAAGGCACCCGTGTTTGGCTGTGACTGCACCAGGACTATGAAACAACCCCCACTCAGTTTGCAAACAAGCCTTTAACAATCCAAAAGCAGGATTTTTTTTTTTTTCCCCAGAGAGAAGGTGCCACCATTCCTGTTAATGGGCTGCTTACTTGTAACAGCTCACTTTGTGTATTTTCTAAGAGATCTCACTTCTCTAGGTGCCATTTCAAACAGCATATTTAGAAACTCTTGGCAAAGCACAAAGTAATAAATAATTTTGGATGTCCTTTTCCCAGAAGGCAGGCACATGAGCTCCCACTCAGTCTCCTGAGGGTACAGCAAAGCCATGGCTACTCACCCTCTTTAAACTTTGTGTACCATTTCTTATCCAGTTTCTTATACCCAGCCAGGATTGCCTTTAAAATTTGGGGGATTTTAAATGAAAATCAATTGGGTGGCAGAGCAACCACGCTGGGGCCATTGGCCCCAAGCAGACATGCAGGGGGACAGGACAGGGAAAGGTGCTGGCCACCCCCCTGTGCCCGTGCTGGGAGGTCACAGAATCACAGACTGGTTTGGGTTGGAAGGGACCTTCCAGATCATCTTGTTCCAAACCCTTGAGGAAGGGACACCTTCACAAGCCCCAACCAGCCTGGCCCTGAACACTTCCAGGGATGGGGCAGCCACAGCTTCTCTGGGCAACCTGTGCCAGGGCTTCCCCACCCTCATAGCAGACAGAAATACAGTTTGTATTTGTCCTTAGGAAGCAAGCAAGCCCCAGCAGGCACCTCCCCAGACTGGCACCTGGCACCCTCCTCAGCTCTGTTAGCTTCTCAAGGGACATTTCCTAAAAATTCCCCATTTTCCCAGGGACCTATTGAGCATTTGCTGAAGCATTTTATGCCCTGGGGGCTTCTAAATATTGCCTATGCCTTCTAAATATTGCAGGGTGAACACACGAGGGAAGGAAAAGCGGAAGGCCAAGCTCTGGACAAGCCTTTCCACTCACAGGAGCAGGAAAAGGATAAAAATCGAAGATGGGAAAGAGTGCAATCATTGCAGGATCAAGCACGAGCATCTCTGTTAATGCCCTGGCTTACAATTACAATCACTTATGTTAATAATGGCACCTCCTGGCTAATCCCTCCTACACCCCAGATTGTTGGAAAGGAGCTGTTTTACAGCCTTACGTGAAAAATGGGACCATGGAAGCATCAGGGTCTCAGCACTGAGGAATCTGCAGCATGGCTTTCTCTGCCCAATGGAGCAGCTGCTGTTAGGTATAAAAAAATTAGGGACATGTAGGGAAATGAAGCTGTTCTGGTTTAAATGGCAGGGACAGGGATGATGATCTGCCCTGAACAGATTCAGTGAGGGCTGGAAAACTAATGGGGAGGGGAAAATGCAGGGATGTGTCATTCCTTCTCTGTGCAGAAAACACATGTGGAAGAAGCCAGGGTCCACAAGGTCAAGGGACCTGGCCCTGTGCAAAGGCTTTTAAGCAGATAAGAGGCAGAGGAACCCCTTGGAGGGGTCAAAGTGCCTGTCAGAGTTTGGTACCCAACTCCTCCACACACCCGGATGCAGGTCCCCAGGAGCCATCCCAAGAATTTCCTTTGGGAGAGCAGAAAATAATTATGAATAAATGATAAAAATAAACCAGTTTCTAGCATCTGTTTTTGCCAGTGGGCACCTGCCCTAGGGTGCCACATGGGCACCTGGCTTCTGCAAACTGTCGCTATGAAACATTTCCCTCTCAAGTTAAGCAGCAAATGTCAACCAAAAGGGCCTTTCACCACTCAATCCCTGACCCCTGTGACAGAAAAATCATTGGAAAGGTGGCTGTGAGGTGGCCACAGGCCACGCTCACAGATCCACCACTGAGACTGAAACCCAGCCTGGATAATGTAAGAATGAAACATCGCTCAAAATATCCATTCAGAGACCTTCCCGGGCCCAGAGACTCGGTGTGCTTCAAAGAACGAGCTTGTTTTCATTTTCTATTTCACTTTGGTGTTTATTTTTGCTTCGGGCTGGTGCCATCCACCCTCCCCAGCTCATCAGCCCAGTAACCAGGCCAGGAGGAGGAGGAAGGAGCAGCCAGCTCCTTGGTGCACCCTCCCAGTCCATTCAGCTTTCTGCCTTTTAACATGCTGTGGGGTTTTCTGTTTTTCAGTGAGAGGCTGAAGTGCCCTGGCTCACACTGCTTGTTCCTGGCTGCCCAGAGGAGGGCTGTGTGGAGGGAATGCTGCACCGGAGCTCGGGTGAGTGCCGGGCACTGCGGCACTGCAGAACCCTGATTGCCCCGACAGCATTAATTATACAAGGCTTCCCTCTCCACTGGGGAGGAAGGTTTTGTTTCACAGGAGAGCAGAGTTTGCACTGCAGAGCAGGGAGACTGGAGGAGAGGGATGATGGTGATGGCTCAGCTTCCCACCCTGCACCTCCTGGCAGTGCCACCACCCTGATGGGGCCAGGCTGTGTCCCTCCAGCAAAGCCCCACTAGCAGTGGGTGGCATCCCTGCCCACGGCGTGGGGATTGGAACTAGATGAGCTTTAAGGTGCCTTCTCCCATAAGGATTCTATGCTGATTCAATGATTTAATGGAGGAAGAACAGGAACACCCAGCTGGCCACCTCCCAAGTAGTCACTTGTAACCACACTGATAATACCATTTCTTTCCATAGAAAGAAACGTAATTTCTTCCCTTGCCCAGCACCGTTTTCTCCAACACCCAGTGCACCTCTTCCAACCCCAACAATCACATCCCATCATCAGCATCCCCACTGGCTTTTTCCCCAGCATGCCCACACGCTTCACCACTGGCAGCCACTCTCCTCTCTCTTATTTTGTTCCATGGAACTTTACAGATCCTAAAGACTGTGAGATGCAACTGCAAAATGCCACTGAGCTCACTAGGAAAAACCACGGTGCTTTGCAAGGTGGATCAACACCAGAAAACTCAGTCTGAAATGCTCCCATCACAGCTGGAAAAGCATTGCCACTGCAGCCCGGCCCTAAAGCTGCCTCCTCCTTCAGCCCTCTCAGAAATCCACTGTTACAAAGCCAATTAAACGCTCGATTAAGTGTCCCAACATGTTCCCAAATAAAGCACTAACATGGCATGTTATGAAAAAAAAAAATAGAAAGAAGAAAGATACAGGTTGTATAATGGCCTGTGAGCACATCAGGATAAGCTGTGCCTGCTCCCAGGGGTAGAAATAGGAGCTGAACAGCCAAATCCTCTCACCATCTCCCACTGTTTCTCTCTCTGCCTACTGTAGCTTTAGACCAAAACTCCGATTTAGGTGGTCCCACCAGCCTTGTCATTTGCTGCTGTACCTGCCCAGGGACTATCAGTCCCCACAGTGCTCCTCAGAGCGTGCTGGTCCAGAGATCCCCTCCAACCCGACCTCCTGCACAGGCTTTTTGTAAGAGCAGTGCCCACCAAGGCAGACATTCTCCACCTCCACCAGCACCTCCTCCACTATCCTGCTGTGGGCAAGGGATAGGTCTAGGATACAGGAGCCCACACACTCCACTAAGCAGCCTGGATTCAGGGGTCAGTGCTGACCATCCTACTGGACCCTAAAGAGCCATCCCATCGCTGACATGATCCATGTGTGATCCACATCCCTCTGATCCCACCACTGCCTCTCCCAGGGAAGGGTTGGTGATAACCTGCTGATGCTGCACTGGGGACTGATTCTGAGCTTGATAATTCAGTACAAGACACGGCAGGAGCAGGAATGAATGTCCAGGCTGTCTTCACCCCACTGAGAGCTCAACTGCACCGTCACACTCTTCCTCCTCACACACATGCCTTCCTCCAGCACCTCCTGCTCTTTGCTGCATCTGGCACATCTTTAGGAGGATGCCATGGGAACCCCTGGCTTTGCCCCCATGCCAGCTGTGTCTGAGTGAGGTGTCCACTGAGGTCTGCACCAGCTCCCTGTGAGAGGAGCTCATCTGAGGAGCTACGAGGAGGTCCCTGAGTTGGTCCTGCAGTGGATATCCCTGACACTGCCCAAAGCATTGGAGAGGCACAGGGCTTGAGGCATGGGGGTCCAGGGCTGCCACACCAGCACAGCCACTGGGTAAGACTTGAAGAGCAAAGGCAGAAAACCCTGTGCTAAAAACAGGTACACCTGAATTTTGTGAATGAACTGTTGTTTTTTTTTTTCTCTCCAGCACATACATATGAAACCTTTTCTGATATCCATAAAACACTACGGCAGTTTTAGCTTGTCCTGCTTCCTCTCTGTGTTTCCACTTTGCCTATTTTTGCTGCCTTCAACCTTTCATGTGCACAGCAGTAGCTCTTTTTAAAGCTTCTCAAGGTCAAGAAAGTCCCTAATGAGGCCCGTTAGGGCAGTTATTGATCTTCTCTCAGCCTTTCCCGGAGCGGCTCCAAGCTGTGAAACCTCAGTCGGGTGATGGAAAGTTACTCAGGCCCTTCCCAGGTAGGTGAATTTTAATATTCATGGCACCCAACTGGAGGGAATATCCAATCCCCTGGCAGTGACAGCCCCGTACGTCCGTGTCCACGTCCCTGCCGCAAGGTCACTGCCCGTCTCTCGTCTGCTCGAGGATGGCTTGAGCGACTTTCTGAAAGATGAGTCTGTGCTATGGAAGCTTCACAGACAGAATACCATCACCCTTGAGAAGGAGATCTGCAACACCTACCAAAAATAAGTACTTGCTGGGAAAAGCAATCCAAGCTTAGCAGTGGAGAGGAGCTGCCAGGAACCATCCATGTTATATGGGCAGAAAGCACTTCCTTAAATTTTTCCTTGTCACTTTCTAGGAAATACCATGATCAATACCGCATGGATGAAGTTTCACCATCAATTAAAGCAGAACCCGCAGCGAGGTGGTGGCTCCAAGAGCTCTTACAGGCTGTTGAAGGACATCTGTGATGAAAACTCGGGTACCACGTCTGCCCTGGTGCCTACCTGACATCAAGTACCATGGCTGGCCCAGAAGCAATACTGGGCTCCCTGTTATAAACCCAAATCTTTGGACTGCCTGAGCCATGGTGAGCACTCAGGCTTTGATCTTGACATACCCAGCAAGACAGCTCCGGAGACACCTTGGCACTGCTGGCCCCGGCAGCTTGATAGTCCAGGAGCACAGCAATACAACAGGCAGCAGCTCCAAGTCCTAGGGCACAGCAAATGTGCTCTGGAAAACCAGCCTGGCATCAGGGAAGTATCATTCACTTCAAATATATCTTCATTTAGAAGGCAGAAATCCCTTACCTCGCTCAGCCACTGTCACCCCCCTGAAAATATAGTTTGGTTTTATGAACCATTGAAAACAATCTGCAGAGCGGGCAGCGGCTGCAGCCAGAGCATCAATCAGCAGGGTTCATGCAGAGCTGACATTTGTCCCTTAATAATATAATTGCAGCTAAAGGAGGAAAGGAACCTGGAGCTCTGGCCTTTTTTTACTGATTAAAGAAAGGAACAGCGATTCTTAAGATAATTTTAAAGTGGCCAGAAGCTGAGAGCAGGCTCAGCAAGGCAAAGCCCAGTCCTAGAACCTCCAAAAACAACCAGCAGAAGCCAAGAGCAGCAGGCATGGAGCTAACACCTATTGGGGTTCTGCAGAAAATGCAGCAGTGGGGTCTGGCAGAGAAAAATGGATTGCATGGGTGGACCAGCCATGGATGCTGCACCTCCATCATCAGGTGGGACCCCACTCTTAACTCAGACTGGTCCATTGGGTTACACTGACCCCCAACCCCACTCCAGCCCTGTGTCTGCAGGAGGAGCCAATGGGGAGCCCCATGCTGCCCAGCCCAGCAGCAGGAACGAGCTTAATTACAGCAGGTTTAGCAGCACAGAAACTCCTGAGTCACAGCGAGCTGTTAATTACCAACCCATAACGGGATTTAAGGGCTCACGCCATCGAAGCCGCCTTCGTCTCACGCTGTAGTAGGCAGAGCTCTCTGTTTGACTTAAGTTTATGTGACTGACCCAAATATTTATACCCCTGAGGCTGGGGTATTGTTTAAAATCATTTCTACACAAAAATCCAGGAGAAACCCAGCAATTGCTGCACTCTGTGGCCTGCCTATCTGCCTACCTCTTCCTCCTGTAGGAAACTCTGGGGTCTAACCCCCTGCCCACCCTTCAAGTGTGTCACCTCGCTTCTCCTCCTGTCCCTGCAGAGAGGACCAGGCCATCCCAGTGCCTATCTGAGCCCTGGGGACCCTGACAAGCTGTCATTGCAGGACACCCAATTTCAGGGAAAACAGCCTCAAAGGAGTGACTGACAACAGCTGCTCCCTGCTCCATCAGGGGCTATAGAGTGTGTCCATTGCTGTCCTGTAGCCCTCTGAGTCTGGAAGGAGTAACAGGATCTAGATTCCTATGGGAAAATGATGTTGCAAACTTCAGGTGCCTGTCTCTTGCTTGCCACCCTCCCTGTCCCCCCATGCAGGCAGGTGGCTCTTTGAGAAGGGCTTCAGATCATCGCATGGGGGAAGGACATTGGGCTCCCCAGAGCAGGGAGCTGATGGATGCCCACCATGGACACTACCTATGCTCCAGAGGGCAAGAGGCAAGTTCTTCTTGAGGCACCTATATCCTGCTTTTCCCCCTGGAAGGAAGGGGAAATGGCCTCAGACGCCAGACCAGGGTTGGGATTGCCATCTCAGGACAGTGCTGAGCTGGAGGCTCTCTCTTAACCCAGCTAATCCTCTTTGTCTGGGAGCCAATTACATTCCCAGGGAGAGCAGGGACCCTTGCGAAGGGGGCAGGGAGGCACAGCACACTGGGAGTGGAACACAGGCTTGTGGCTGCCAGCCCCCACCTGCAGCAAGGCCAGGTGAGGCAGGAGCCCGACACTCCTCCCTGTTCTCTTTTTAGCTCTTCCATGAAATCTGTGTGCTGACACCAAAATAATTTTGGCACAAAACCTTTCCTCAGCCCTCCTTCTCTAACCCATCTTCTGGCTGGCGGCAGCAACACCCTGTTCTGCACAAAGGCTGATTTCATGGAGCTTTTTCCATCTCACTGAAGTCCCTTTTCCCAGGCATTCCTCCCTGCAGCCGAGTGCAGGAGCTGCCATGGCTGCTTCTGCAAGTAGGGCAGGTCAGCTCCATCCTCAGCATCAGCATCAGCATCTCAAACCTGAGCAGTGCAGCATCCCACCCCAGGGAGCTGTTCTGCTCAGGGACCAATTTTACACAGCGTGAGGTCTTGGAGCGTGATGAAAAGAGAGGTCCAGAGCTTTCCAGAATGTATCTGATAGGGTGATTCACAAGCTGTTTGCAAGAAATCCATCCAAACAGGCTGGTTTGTACCTGGCTGCAGGTACAAGGGGGGCAGCAGAACAGGAACATGTCCCATGATGGGCTCAAGCGAATGCTGCTCCTGCATCTTGTGATACCAGATCCAGGACAGCCATAAAATCACAGAATGGCTTGGGTTGGAAGGGACCTTCATGACCATTGAGGTCCACCCCCCTGCCATGGACCTGGACACCTTCTGCTAGACCAGGTTGCTCAGGGTCCATCCTACCTGGCCTTGAACACTTCCAGGGACAGGGTATCTGCAGCTTCTCTGGGCAGCCTGTTCCAGTGCCTCCCCATGTGATAAGCATATACTATATTATAAATGCATACAACACCTGCAATAAGGAACCCAACAGCATTAACGGGTGAGACCAGACAGGGCGATGCAGCAGCACTGCCTGTGACAACACAAGTGTTATAAAAAAGGGATTTTTTTTACAATGCACGGGAAAAACAAGAAAAAAGTGCAGTTTTAGGAACTGGATGTGGCGTGGTGAGCATCACAAATCAGTAAGAGGATCCTCCTGAGGGTCAGGTACCCATTGGAGGTCACAGCCTGGCACCTGGACATCAGCAGTGCTCTGCAATGAAATTCATCACTGCTCCTGTTTCAGCCTGGTTAATTAGGCAAAGGGGCATCCTGCCATGTTTATTTAGTAACACAACATGCATAGTTCATTTGTTCCTTAATACAAAACCCCTGGAGTCAATTGGGGTCAACTGGGGTTACTGGGAGAACATCGTGCCAGCACAGGGCAATCACACTGCAAGTCAGCTCTTGCCAGATTACTTGTTCCCTCAGCAGACTCTGCCACAAACAGGCATGATTTCCTAAATCCCCAGCAAAACAGTCCAGCACTTGGTTTTCCTGCAACAAAAACCTTTTCCCTGCCTGCATGGCACAAGGCTGAGCCTGTAGGGAATTTGGGAGAGTCCCAAAGTGTCAGCCCTGGCTTGGGAATAGCTCATGGTACTGCTCCCAGGAGCCAGCTCCTGGAGGAGGTGTGATGAGGTGGGAGGAAGCTGGCACCTGTACGCCTGGTATTTCACATAAACAACTTATTTAAAGCTGGGTAATGCGTATCAGGGTGAACAAGCAAAGGAAGTGGAGGTCAGGCACGCTTTTGGGTCTCCTCTGCTGGTCACCTACAGCTTCCAGTGCCATGGGCCAACACAGACGACACATTTCTCCTACACTATGCTGCCAAAATGCCGTCCTTGTCCCTGAACTCTTCAGATGCCTGAGGCTCCCAGTCCTCACCAGCACCTTCTGACCTTCCCCACCAAGACTCATGGCCAGAGCAAAGCCAGCTTTGCTGGTGGAAGCTCTGGGCTCAGAGGCACCACCCAGCTGCTCACAGGTGGGATATTATTGAGGCAACCTTCCCCTGGATGAGCATCAGTCCACAGCAGTGCAAAGAACACAAAGGAAGTGCAAGTCACCCTTCAGTGCAAGTGCAAGTCACTTCTAATATTTTCTCTTTTGGTAGGTTTGACTGAACGGAGCGCTGGGGAGGAGGCAGCTCCTTGGATACCTCCCCAGGCAGCTGCAGAGGGTGGGAGGGGACGGCAGGGACATAGAGCCTCCGACTCCCTCTTTAGATCAGGAGTGGGATGGGGATGAAAATACCATGGGTAAATAATAACGCATATTTTTCCAGGGAAATCAGAAGTTTTAGGGGGCTGCAGCTTTCACTGCTTTCTGGATTTCACTCTCCATTTTCTTCCCCCCATTTCATATCAGCGACCATCAGGCAGCAACACCTCCCACACCCCCGTGCTCTGCTGAGAGCAGCCCAGAGGTTGGACCAGTAGCCTCTTGTAATGGTGACTGTGTGACCAGCCAGGACCTGCCACGTCCCACTGGCTGCCCATCCACAGGGCAAAAACACACACAGACAACAGCCTAACACTGTCTCACCTCCACCTGCAGGCCAGTACATCTCTGTGGTCTCTCTAAGCATGCAGTTCCTCCATATCCCCTGACCTCTTCCCAAGGATCTGCTCTGGTCAAAGCTCCCTTCAAGATCCACCTCAGCCACTTGCAGGGACTATTCTTGGACAGCCACGATGGACGTGAAGTCGGCACAAGCTGAAGCACTGGAGTTAGTGGGTGCTGGAATTCCCTTCACCCTTAGCATTATGTGGGATGCCACCAAAGAGCTGAGGTCCCAAGGGAAGAGGTGCTTGCTCCCATTGCACTATTGGGACCACCAGCCTCCCAACAAGTACCAGACTGAGTCTGAGTGACGCTTCCCACCGAGCTGGGATAGCCCACACCGGCACAGGGAGTCTCCTGCAGTGTGAGTTCAGTCCCGCCTCACTGGCAGGGAGGTGAGCTCGTCAGCAAAAATACTTATCCTCCATGAGGATGCAAACATTATTTAGGGTTTTTTCCCCTCTCAAGATGGTTAAACAGCTTTGCTGTGAAACTATAACCATGTGTAGTCCACTGACAACACTGTGGCAAAGCCATGACTGCTTGCAGTGATAATACAACTTTATTTGCAGGAAATGCATGCTTTTTGCACTGTTGTCCTGCAACACTCTGTCCTGTCTCCAAAAACCAGGCCTCTGTGGGCCATGTCCTCTTTTTCCCTGTGACTAATGCTGTTTGGAGCCAGGGTGCAGGCTTTGGAGTCTTTGCCCAGGCTCCTTCAGTGTGTACAGAGGGTGCTGCCCGTCTCACCCGCAGCCTGTGCTCCTCTGCACTTATCAGACCACGGCTTAAATCCCTCATTAGTTTTCACACAACTTCCAAGGGCAGCTTATAGCCAAGGTCCTAATTCATCAAGCAATTAATGGATCAAGCCTCGCTACTTCAAAGAGTGAGTTCTGGTATTTGCATCAATCTTAGGGCTTGGGACAAACCCGTGTGAGCTGCAGGCAAAAAGAGATCAGACCACAGAGCAATTTTCCCAGACGATCAAGCAAACCTAAAACCCAGCCACATTAACAGACATTGCAATGTTTTCCTTTCCTCAGAAAGATTTTAAGAACATTCACAGCTCAAGAGTTGCATTTCTTTCTTAATTTTTATAAAAATAAATCCCATAAGCCAACCCAACCATTTTGAAGTGGATAACGGTTCTGTGTAAAGGGAAACAAACCCCATGACAGCGCAAAGCCCAGGTAGGACCTTGCTGTGGGCCTTCACTGTATGTGAAGGCATGTGGATATCACAGGGATGAGCAGCAGCAAGAAACACTAAAAGGGACGTACGTGCAAGGGTGGGTTTGCCAAAGGTGTCTGAAGGTGTTTGCTCAAGAGCTGAGGGAGCCCAGGCAGAGTCCAGCCTTCAAAATCTGAAATTTAATCCCAGGTGTCAGCTAGTGACCCTGGAGACAAGCGCTGGGGAGAGCTCACCTTTCCCTGGTACCTGCAGAGAGCACCACATTATTGGCTATCACACAACCCCAAATTAATTCTCTAATTAATTAATTAACAGCCGGGTGCCAGGCAGCACGTCGAAGCCTTTTCACCAACCTCTGAGCTTTCTGAAGCCTGGAACACATCGCTGCCCGAGGGCCTGGCAACAGAGGGTTCAAGGCACCAAACACCTGGATACCCTCTTTCCTCACCCGAGCCCTTGGGGCAAGGAGGGGGCAGTGGGGGGAGCAATGAGCAGGAACAGAGCACTGGCATTGAAAACAGCATTATGAACATGGAGGTGGCCATCAGGGGGGTTTGCACCTCCACACACATGCTGGGAGAGTGTCTCTCCTCCACCACCAATGTGACCGTGAGCAGCAGCAGCAGCAGCAGGAAGAACAGAAAATTACTGGGTATAATTGAAACTGCAGGGAGGAGCTAGGGACATAAAATGTAATTATCTGCCGTGGAACAGAGCCAAGATTAGCAATCCTACTTCTGGTCATTTAAAGTTCTCAATTAACTTCTCCATGTGCTGATGGTATCGATTCCGTGTCTTGCTGGCTGCAAGATGCAGCACTTCAGGAGCAAGGCCCTGGGCCTCCTCTGGTCAGGGGTCTCAAATCACTTGTACAGCAGGGAGTGAGGGTCTAGGCTTTAACAGAGACCTTCTCCAAGGGTCTGGAAGATCTCCCTCTCTAGCTTCCAAGGTGGAAGGGACAGGAGGATGCTCCAGCTGAGACCCAGTCGTACCACTCTCCTCTCCACTGGCTAGAGTTGGCTAAGGTGCCCTTTTGGTGCTTAGGAAGGTGATCTGGCTGGGCAGCACAATAATTCAGAGATATCCTTGACTACAACTGGTGAGACTAGGTGGACTGCAGACCACCTCAACCGGCCTTCTTCTCTGCCTGCACTCCATCTCATCAGGCTGCAGGACACCCACACAATTCACATTCAAACAGCACTGTGGGCATCCCCACATCCATCCCGTGCTCAGCCCATTTCCCTGCCCTGCACCCAGGCTCTTGTTGCTGACATAATGACACTTTCCTCCCCATACCACTTTCCTTGCACCCTCACCATCCAAGGATGCAGGAGCTGCAGAACATCCCTCATTATCCTCATCCCAAGTGTGGCCAAGGCATCCATCCACAGCACCAGGAGGAGGATGATGCTTGTTGGTGACTCTGGCACCTGCATGACCTGTTCCTATTTCTGTACCCTTGGACACCTTTGGGGAGCAGTGGGCACTGCTGGAGGTGCCCTCAACAACAGCCACCTTGCATGGAAACAGCACGAAATCAGTGTGCACACAAGAAAAGCAAACACATCATCTTTTCTCCATTTTAAGCAAGTAGAGAGCACGCACCCTCAAACCAGGAGACGCCCGCCCCCACCAGCCCCCTTACCTCCACCAGGTGAGGCGTGGGGTTGAAGCCACACATGTTGCAGACCTGCTGCCGGCAGGTGGTGCAGGTGTTGTAGTTGGGGGGCTCGCCGGAGCCCACGTTGATCTCCGCCTTGCAGAGGGGGCACGAGACCCTTGCTTTCGGCACTTCCTTTGGCTTGACGCCCTGCTCTGGCTTGCCTGGCTTGGCGGCCGGCGCGGCGCCGGCCCGGCCCTGTGCCCCCGGGGCTTTGGGACCAGCTTCTTTGCTGGCATCGCTGAAGACAATTTTTGGAGGCACTTTGCCAGGGGACGGCTGGCTCGGAGGGGGGACCTCTGGCTGGGCGGACATGAGCGTGCTGGCCTGGGTGAGGAGGGACGCCCCGAAGCCAAAGAGCTTCCCCGTGAGCCCCTCCTGGGGCTGTTCTGGTGCCCCAGCTCCGGGAGCCGGGGCTGCAGGCTTCGCCCCGACATCTCCCGGTGCCTTTCTCTGCTCAGAGGGGGAAGGCTTGGCTGGCTGATGTTGCAGGGAGGACCTGGCTGCCTCCTGAGGTTTTGGCTGTCCTTGGCCGAGCGGTTCCCTCTGGGGTGTGGTGGGGTGAGGTTTGGGTGGCTCTTGTGGCTGGGTGCGGGGGGCTGGAGGGGTCTTATCCGGACCCGAGGGTGGCGGATGCTTGGCTGGGGAGTGGGAGGGGGATGGTGAAGGGGAGTGCAGCTGCTGCTGGCTCTTGGAGCGAGGAGCGGTGGTCATGTCCATCCCCAGTGCCCTCTGCATCTGGCAGTTCAAGCACAGCCATTCCTTCACCTGTGAGACAAGGAGAGGACACGGACAGTGAGCGGTGGGCAGGTACAGGTGCCCACAGGCAGCCCCAGCACATCCCCAGCTTCCCCCCATCAGACCCCACATAGCCATAGGAACCAGCCATCAGCCCCTGAAAAACATTCTGGTGCCATGTTCTTCGCTAGCAGTACCTCGCAGTCAGGGCGAGCAGCCCCCATCTGTCACAGGTACCCACGGCACAGCACGACAGTGCCAACGCCAGCTTTAATTAGCCTTGGGCTGCTTCCAAGGCTTCTGCTGTGAAGTGACTGCTAGCCAGGAGGCCCTGCCTCCCCTGGGGGAAAAGGGGCCTTTCCCAGGGCTCATGGCCCCCCCCGCCTCCCTTAATGACCAATTTTTTCCTCCTGCTTGGTGGCCGGAGCTAGCACAGAAAACTGCCAGGGCCCCTCAGACCCTGGGTGCTTCCCATAGGAAACACCACTATGCCATGCCCAACACTTCTCCAGGAGCAGCAGAGATGGCTTTTCTGGAATTGGTGTGGTGGTTGTGATATCCCACCCCAAAATCTGGCACTGGAACCCTGCAAGAGACAGCAGGAGTGTGTTCTCCTTGCATGATGCATCTTCACTGCCAGGCTGGCAAAGTGCTGGCCAGGGAGCAAAGGGTTAATTTTCACTCTCGCCAGGATGAACTTTTGGATGCAAATGAAAAGTATAACGTTCCCTGGCTAAGTGGTGATAAAGAAAAGACTTCTCCCCTCGAGAGACGTTCCTTGTGACACACTAATGTCTGAATTAAGTTAATTAAGGAGGCTGTACAAGCCTTTCCACACGAGGAATAGCCAGGACGCTCAGTGGCTCCGCAAGTATTAATATACAGCACAGTCAGCAGGACAGCCAGGTCTGCTCACAAAACACTTCTCCAAGATAAGCAACTAAGGTGGCAAAAAGGACCAGAACATTCCCAAAAAGCAGAGCAGCACCCAGGACAAGCAGAGCCAGAGCTGGGCAGAAGCAGCACCTGACAGCTCCTGGTCCCTGTGCTCCCCAGGGGCTACACATCCCACGGGCCAGCACCCACTGCATGAGATGTGGATTTTCCTGCCTTTCATGCTGGAAGCCATCTCCTCGTTCCAGGATCACCTCTAAGGCTCAGCTTAATCCCTGCTGCAGAGATATTAATCTCCTCACCCAACCCCATGGCTCCAGGTCTGTGAGGCCTTTTGGTCCTGGGGCTGGAGGCACAGGTGATTCATGACCTGGCCACAGCATTTTTCCCCCTACACTCCAACCACAGGCACACTTCAACCTCTTTCTGCTCAGAGGAGCTGCCTGCAGATACGCAGTTGGGTGTTATGGCAGGTGATGGGACAGGCTGGTGAGTGCTCAAGAGGAGAGGTGGATGTGCCCTGAACCCCTCCTTCCAGGTCCCCTCCCCAGAAGGGCTCTCATAAAGTCCAGCCTTCAAATATTAAACCTTTAACACCAGAGGAAATTCAGATCAACCAGGAAAGATGGATTCAAATTAAGGAGGGGGGTGGATGAACAAATATCCACCTGCTCACCGTGCCCCCTTCCCTCTCTGCCCAGCACCTGCTGGGTGCCAAAGCTATGTGTGGCCCCTTCATCTCCAGCAAAGCTCTTCCTAACACCCTACAATCCTGGCTGCATGTCAGCTCTGTGCTCTTCCCAGCCTTCATTGTGCTTGCTGAGCTCCCACGCCACTCTCTGCACCAGCCTCCGCTCGAGTCCTTCACTCAGAGCTGAGGAAAAAGCAGCCTCAATTTTTCCCCAGCAATTTTGCTTTACACTGTCATTTCTCCAAGCTGCTCCAAACGAGCCACATTATATTTAGTTTGTGAAAATAGTGCTTTGGTTTTTATAATTTCCTATGGTCTTGCTGTCTCTCTTCTGACATGCAGAATTTCTCGCATTATTTTTGCTTTCACACCCCCTGGAATTTCTTCCCACTATTCTATTTCAAGAGAGTGTCTACCAAAATCCCATCAGCTTTGCCCACCATCCCCATCAGCTCAAATTAAGGGAGAACCAATCCTTTCTATTCAGGTTCTTGTTCCCCAGATGCAAGAAATTCAAATCTTCCCTCTCCGCATAATCTCCTTACTCACACTTTAAGGCCCCGTGGTGAGGTGGAAATGGGGGGAAGAGGAGATCCACCCCCTCCCCGTGGGTGTGGCACACACACCGTGCCCACTTTGCCCCTGGCCAAGGCTCCTGCAGGGAAATCTGGGCACTGGGAGGCACCATGCCCAGGTCCCATGGTCAGGTAAGCTGCCTATGGATCATGGACAAGCCCACCAGGATCTCCCTGAGCTCAGGGCTGGGGAACAAGGTGATCATTGCAGCTTTCCCACTTTCCACAATGAACCTGCAACGCAGACAGGAAGAAGCCAGGGGATTATCAGATGGGATAGGGAACATCCAATTGCTCTCGGGCGACTTGGTGAGCAACTGCTGGGGAACATCTGTCCTGAGGAGCAGAAGAAAACTGCAGGGAATACAGTGGGGAGACAGGCTCCCAGAGCAAGCATTTGAAATGTAAATTGAGTTGGGATTATCACAAATTGCCTGACCGGCCTCCACTGATGCAACCGATGACACACTGTGTGGGCTACACAGATCAAAGACAACTTAAAGGATGCTGGAGGGAAGATAGCAAAGAGGAAGGGCCCAGTCATCTTGCCAAAGATCCTTTCCCCAAGAAAAAGAGAAAGGAGGGTGGAAAAGCCTGGGTGATGAAGAAGTAATAGGATAAATGATTCTTTTCATATTCTTTCACCTATTTCTCTACTGGTTTTGGAGCACTTTCTCCCTGCATGATGAGTCTGCAGGCAAGAAGAGGAGCATTCAGAGGATGGTGATGCAGGTCAACCAAATAGTCCAGTTTCATCTGTTACTCCTCCTATTCACCCAGTTCACCAGATCAAAGCTTTCAGGGGTTGGATTAGTAAAGACTTACACCCAGGCTCTTCTTAGAAAGGACAGGGGTCCATCACTGGGTGGAGATGGGGGAGCTGTTAATGAGACAGATATGATGGACATGCTGTAATTACTGTCCTGGAACATCTGGGAACAAGCAGGATAACACTCGTTATGAGGATGAAGTGCTTCCAACTTCTTAGCAATTGAGAAGAACATTCGACAACATCTACCAGCACCAGAAGACATTTAAATTTGGCAGATCTGAATAATTTTGCATCCAAGAGATCTAAGAGAACTAAGAAAACTGCTGTGTGCTGATGTTCATTTTTTAAGAGGAAATTTTAGAAGTCTGGAAGAGTCTTCTGCTTGAATATCCAAGAAGGCAAAGGTATGGCCTGAAGGGGACAGAGAGCCAGACATCTGTCCAAGGCAGAAAGACAGGGCAGAGAACTGAAGGACACTCATATATGCCCATCAACGTGGTTTTAAGAAAAATAGGTCACAGCAAAGCAAACCTGATTTTATTCCCTGCACAGCTGATATTAGTAATGCACAGAAGCAATATCCTTGATGTCCAAAGGGTGTTTTGGCCTAGTAATGTATGACATGCTGACAAAAAAAAAATAAAGCACTACAGAATATGAATTGTGAATATGCTAAATGGATTTCAGACCAGTTACCTGGCTGAGCTGGGGACAAAGAGGATTCACCAGCATCAAGGTATCATCAGCTCACTGTGGCAAACACCGCTTGCACACGGAGGATTTCGGTAAAGCCACGAAATCAGAATGGTTTTGCTTAGAAGGGACCTTAAAGATCATCCTGTTCCAGTCCCCCACATGTGAAATATTGATGAAGATGAGTCTTTGCTGCCTGGCAAACCTGCTCTTGCTCCGTGCAGGAAGCCTGGAGCTGGAAGTATGAGTGAGGAGGTGGCTCAGCCTCCTCTTCCAGCACCGAGGGACTCCTTCCAGAGCCCTCAACGGTTCCACACCGACATTTTAAGGAGATTAGTAAAACACTGCGGGAGATACAAACCGGATCTGTAAGAGTCATTCTAGGGATGCAGAAAATGTCTGAAATGAGGGAATTGAAGAGGTTGATCTTTTTCGTTTATCAAAGAGAAGATTAAGAAGTGACTTGATTACGATATAGCAGCACATTCAGTGGAAACAATATCAGGTACTAAAAGGTTGTTAATTAGGCAGAAAAAGGCATAAAAAGAACTAATGAGTGGAAATGGAAGCCAAATATATTAAGCATCACTTTTAACAGCAGATGTTTCTAACCATTAAAGCAAATTGTACACATGCTGTTGGGCTCAGCAGAAGACTCAGGGAGGTAAAGCTTGCAAGCCTTTTATCTATAGGGTTTTTTATACTTGTTCTGATCTCAAAAACTTTGATTGCTTGAACCATCCCATCTTTATGGACATTTGGAGTGTCTGCATCCAATACTTGACCTGCCCCAGCCCTGCACGCAATGCCCAACACACCCAAGACCACCAGCCTCACCTTTCCCACTGCAGACCCCTCCAAGACCCCAGTATATTCCTCAAAACCCCTTCCCAAACCTAGTTATTCCCCAATGCATGGATGGGTCAGCAAGCAGCGGCGCTTGCGGGGTCACAGCTGCCAGATGTGCCTCCCCCCTCTTGATGCAGTCCTGTGAGCACCAACCATCTGCAAATCCCATTAGGAATGAAAACTTTCCAATCAGCGTTTCCTCAAAAAAAAAAAAAAACTGTAACAGGAATATCCACAGCACGTGCTGGCTGTGCCCAAGCAGACTTAAACACTGATATGTATCAGGGAAAGCTCAGCAAATGTATAAAATTACAAGTCTGATTGGCTTGATCCTGACCCTCTGCAGAGCAGGCTTTTGCACAGGTACATAAGGGGGACCAAAATCCACCCCTGTGCACAGGAGCTTCTAAATCCTCTAGAAAAACACCTATTTAAATATGAGCTTAAATGACAGAGACAACTTGAGTTTATAAGGCTTCTAAAGTTATTCTAACACCACCTATTTTAGGAAACTGTGTGAAAATAGCCTGTCCCCAGGATTTGTTACCAGGAGATGTGAGGGAGAGCTGGTTATGAGCAGGTTGTTTTGTTCCCCCAAGGTAAGACAATACAGATCTAGAAGTATCTCAAGTATAGAGTTCAGCCTTTGCAGTGGGCAGAAGCTTTAAAATGAGTGCTGTAAGCAGAAAAACTTCATAACTGAACATCCAAGATATTTTCAAGCCAAAATTTAGGATTATAATTTAGAGTAATTTTGTCTTTGCTGAGGGCTGGTTATTCTGGACCATTTGGAGGTCACCCAGGATGCTATCCTACTACAGAAAAATAACAAAATCAAAAAGGAGACACCATATTTAGATGATCATATTGAAGACTTTGGAGACTTGAGACTGAATGGTTCTTCCTCAGCAGCTCTACCCATTTACACCATCTCACTGCAGCCAAAGCCACTGACCTTGCGTCACGACAAAGGTCTGCAGGACAAAGGCTACATGACCCTGTGTCAGAGGAGGCCACTGGGCACAGCCCATCTGACTTGTTTTAAACAATTATTTTAGGCTGGGAAGAACAGCTCCCAAGTCATCTTGAGTCCAGTGTGATCAACCCCACCTAAGGGTAACCAGTTTGAACAGGATAGAGAAAAGGAGCTTTGTTCAGCAGAAGATACAACCCACGCTCCTCCTCTGGTGTGAGACAATGGGATGCACAACAAACTGAAAAACAAGAAGCCAAATTCATGGAAAAGCAGAGGAGGAAAGGAGCGTGGGTTTTCTCTGAGTTGCCCTAAACACGTGTATTTAATACTCTAAAAAACTGGAAATCCTAAAAAAAACCCCACCGAATATTTGGGAAGAGCACGACAGTGAACCTGTGGCAGCAGCTCCTCGACTCTGAGAGCCCCGAGCGGTCCCTGCCCCAGAGCCCCCCCAGATGAAGTCACTCCCCAGCAGATGCACCCCCAAGGCCATTGTCACAGCTCCCTCCTCTGCCTTTCACAAGCACCAGTGTGAGCATAAAAATAACCCAAGCTGGAAGTGGGTAACGAAGGTACTGTGCTAATCAGGCTAATACAGAGGCTCAACACCAGGATCACTGACTGGATGGAGAAGGGTTTCATTAATGGCTGCTCCTGGCTTATCCTGGAGGAACACTGCAACAGCCTGGCCTCTCCCTAGAGCAGCCAGTGCCCTGCCTGAGAGTGTCCTTAAGTGTCTGCAGCTCAGCAGCTCAGCCTGCGGATGAGGAACTGTTGTCTCACGAAATCAGCCAGTCAGCGAAACGTCCCTTCCCTCCGAGCCTCACGGATCCACTCGGGAGGAGCTCTCCGGGGGGCACGTCTTGTGTTTTACATTGTCGTGCTGAAATTTGCCAAAGCCACGTACTCTGCAATTAAACAACATCCTGATCCAAGGGAAGAGGCAGTGCTAGGATGCAGCCCTCGGCTAGAGAACAGAGGGAACAGCAAGCTGTGGTGGGGAGGCGGGATACTGCTGGGAAGGCATGAGGTGGGAATGGCTGCAGGAGAGCAGGGAAAGCTCAGCTAATCCTGGAAGAGCTGCTGATGCATGGAAAAAGCTAAAGGTACCATGTGGATCAGTTTTCCCATTTTCCCACACCATCTCAGGCTGGCTGGTGGAGCATACAACAAACACCAGTATATGCCTTAATCTGAACTTCGGGGTTTGTGTTTTAAAGCAGAACTAAACTATTCCGGGAAGCGCTCAAGGCCAGGTTGGATGGGGCCCTGAGCAACCTCATCGAATGGAAGGTGCTCCTGCCCATGGCAGGGGGGGTTGGAACTAGATGAGGTCTTTAAGGTCCCTTCCAACCCATATCATTCCAAGGTTCTAGGATTCCATTATTCCACTGCTGATTTCTCCTGCAGCAGTGCAGGGACAGTTTGCCACAGAACTCATGCGTGGAGGGGAGGAAACGCAGCCCTTGTTGTTTGGATCAGCGCACAGCCTGTGTGCAAATGCAGTGAGGAGCCTGCAAAGCATCCCGTGGGAGGCTGCCATGTGGTGTACCAGCCAGGGTCCGAGCTGGGGAGGTTGGATAACACCAGGAGACGGAGTCTCCTGACGTGCCTCTGGAGGACCACAAGCAGCCCAGGGTGCGGGAGCTGTTGTGTGCCCGGGGCCATGTTGCATGTCAAGACATCACCAGAATTCACGCCTGCATCCAGGTGGAGAGGAGGCGGATGCAAACATGCAGGCAGCGTGGGCTGAAGCTTCTTGGTCCAAATCTAAAGCACAGTTTGAGGAGAACCCAAGGCTCCAGAGAAAATGTGCAATTAAGAGTGTTTCGGCACTTAATTGACAAGGGAATTGGTCACCGAGGCACCGACTCACTTGTGAAAAAGGCCACCTTATGCTCATCTTTTATCTTCAAACATCTCAATACAAATAAAATCCAGTCCTTGGCACTCCTGCCCAGAAGGGGAAGCCACCGGAGCCGTCAGTAATCATCCTGCTAATGCTTGCCAGAAAATAATCAACTTGCTCGCTTGCTGGCGAGCGAGAAGAACCAACCCCCAAACTCATCTCCTTCTCCGCAAGTAACAGATGGGAAACTGCGTTTGTCCAGAGAATCGAGCTGCGGAATAAGACAGTGCCATTTCATCCTATGAGTCACTTCTCCACCAGTTTCCTTTCTCTGGTTAGCTCTCCCTGAACCAGCTCAAGGCTGCTCAAGCACATCTCTCCCCAAAGGGCGGCAGGAGGCACTGACCTCCACTGCAGACCCTCTGGGTTTCAAAAGTGACCTCCAGTGCCTTGCTACTCGGTCGATCTTTACCCCCACCGACACGGGGATGAAGCAAACGATCAAAGGAAATAACTGCACGCCCAACAGCTTTGTGACTAACCTCGATCCGCCGTCACAGGCAGGACGGTGCTCCCCGGCAGCACTCCCCATGGCTAAGGCACCGATGGAGCTGCTGGCTCCCCGGCCAGTGAGAGCATCCCCTCCTTCACTGCTCGCCCTTGCTGGCGGAGAGGAGCAGATGGGCAGAGGAAACCTTTCCAGTGCCAGACCCACTGCTGCTCCTCTGCTCCCCCCGGGAGCGCGGGTCCCCCCGCCAAACAAGGCGCTGCCTAGCTAAGCACGCCGGCAGTGCCGCCGCCCGAGGCGAAGGGACAAGTCCTTCCAGTTCATTAGGAAGGTTTCTTGTGCGATTTGCTGCCTCACTAGCTCCTGTTTAGACAGCCTTTGTTCCCCGTCCGCAGGAGCGCATGAAAGGTTTGGACGTCTGTACGTGCAGGGAGGATGCTGTGCCCTGGGCTCGGGCAGGGAGCATGGCAGAGCTCATCCCGGGTTTTAACCTCCCGAGCTCTGCACGCCGAGGTGCTCTAAGTGCAGCCCCAGGTCCCTCCCGCTCCGCAAAGCGGGACTTCCACGGGAGCCCTCTCGGCCAAGGAAAGCCTAATGGCTTGCTTTGCCTTTTTCTGCTGCTGCTCCCGTGCCCTGCCTCCAGCAGAAGGACGGACGTCCCGAGTAACAGGAGCCTCCGGTCCTGCTCACTCATTGTCTCCTGCAGAACTAAAATAGCAGCCTGGGAGGGAGCAGGGGAACTCAAAACTTTCCATTCTCTGGCACCTACATGAGGCCACGGGGCTTCTCGGGGTGCCCTGTGCAGCAGCGATGCAATTCACAGCTATAATGCTATAAAGAGCAAAGGCTGCTCTCAGTAAATAGAGAGTCATAACAGACTAATTTAAAAGCAGCCCAGTCTACTATTAGTAACACAGATTAAAATCATCTATTTACTGCAAGGCTCACACTTATTCAGCTCTGAGTGGTCCCTGTTGCAGCCCTGCCTAGGAGCTCTTGGGTCCTTTGGGAACTCTTCTGGACAATTAAAGCAATGGGAGATAATGGCTGTAGATCAGGGACTAAACTAAACACTCTTGAATACTGAAAAGTCCTTTCATGCCCCAAACTTCACATTACCTTGACAGCATCAACATCTGAGTACTGCACAGCAGTGAGGGCGGAGAGGAGCTCGATCCTCTGACCTATATGTCTAGGATGGAGGTTTCTAAACACTAATGACAATCCTGATGCTGGCATAAATAGCCCAAAGTATTTTCAGAGACATGGTCACAGACCTGGTGTCATGGCCTCACCCTTTCCCCAGACGGAAGGAGCCAAGTTAAATCTCATTTATCCTGGGCCAGTGTTGTATTTATAAGTGAAGCTGCTGGAACAAAAAACTTATGTGAATAAACACATCGTAGTGGATCAGTGCATCAAAGCAGAGTGTATCTTCAGCCTGTTTTTTTTTTGTGTGTGTTATTCTGGATTAAATATGTAACAAATGCTCTTGCAGAATTTAAGGCCTGAAGACAGACAAGCCATTGCATAATCTTTTTACATACCTAAACAGACTTAATTGCTCAATTATTCCAGATAAACACGATAAGTTGCCTGCCATGAATAATTTATAATCCAGCTAGCCACACAATCTGTGAAGCACAAATCTATGGCTGCAGCCAAGGAAACGCAAATGCCACTATCCCAAGACACCCTGGCTGGGTACTAAACACTGGCCAGAGGAGCAAGAGGCTGTCCAGGGCAGGTCTGATCTTCCCTGAAACCCCTCGGACAGCCCTGACCTTCATCTGGGTTATCATGTTGCTCAGAGGATGCGAATACTGAACAAATTAAAAAGGCACAAAGTTTGGGTGTGCACCTGGGAGGAGACAGGCATAGCACATCCCCTGGTCCTGTTCACGGTCCAGACACAGCTGGGTGTTCCACACAGCCTTCCTTGGAAGCTGGCTGTACTGGTTTGCCTAGGAATTTCATTAGATGGTGGTGACAGAGCCGAACAACTGCAGTGAGGCACAGCAGGATGCAGTGCCTGGAGGATGGAGGCCCACAGGGGTTGTCATGAGGGACAACACTCAGGGTGCTGTGGAGGAGGCAGGGGAAGGAGCATTGCCGAGGGGAAGAAAGGTCCCACCCAGTCAGGACATCCACGCTCGGATGGAAGTGACCCAAGAGAACAACCTGGAAGGTGTCCAGGAGGAGGGGGTTAATCCTAACGCCGTGACAAAGCCATCCTAGGCAGCCCCTTCCCCCAGCAGAGGTGTAACAAACCACAGTACTGAGAAAGCTTGTGAAAACTGTTCTACCAACCACGGACCACCTCCTGGCTCCAGCGACCCCAGACAGACGCAAGAGGCTTTCCCACAGGGCTCGGGGCCCTACCACAAACCTTGAGTACCCTTAGGCCTCTCTGAGAAGCAGAGGAGAGGCACTGGGTGGGTTTCCTCCAGCTCAGGCATCCTGAACTGCCTTTCCCTGCCATGCTCCTCTCTCTCCAATAGAAGTTCCTGCGTCCTGCTGCTGCTTTGTCCCAACAAAGCCATATTAAAGGCTTCAGGATTTTGCCCAGATGTCCTGCAGCAGCTGGAAGAGAGGGCTGTAATAGCCTCGCAAAGGTTTTGGATCCATCCCCTGGCCTGAGCAGGATCAAACAAGTCTGCATTGCTGATGTTTGTCTAATTTGGTCTTTAAAACTTTGTATCAGTTGTGGATTTACTGGGGGGGGGGAGGAAGAGGCAAAAGGAGGAATAAAGGGGCCTTTGCTTAACTATCCTCACTGCTAGGAAGCATTCCCAAAATATTAACCTAAATCTCCATTGCAGTCTAAGTCCATTACTTGCTGTCCTACAGATCACAGACACTGCACAGCTTTATCCAGTAAAACCAGCCTGGGAGCTGCTTCCCTTCTGAAGGCATCCAACCATGGGAGCCCGTCCTGGCACCGAGACCACCATGTGTAAAATGTCTCCTAGAAGTGACTGGCCACCAGCTTTACACTGCAGAACTCTTGGTGATGACCTCCCATGGGGCTCCATGGCACCTCCATGAACTTCAGACCCAGCAAATGGTTTTCTGTGTTTCCAGGTGCAGCTTCTGTGTGCTTTTAGGAGCGGCTCAGGCAGCTTTGGAGGAAAGGAGCTCAGCCTTGCATGGCACTGACAAAGCTGCCTCCACACCACCTGTCTCCAGACACACCTCTTGTCTCACCTTCTTCTGGCAAGACCCATTTCAGTGGCCATGGAACCTGAAAAGATCTTACAGTAAACACCAGACAATAAATACCAGAAACAGCTTGTCCAGTCACCTATTTAAATGAACTAGAACAGGTTTTCTGTGTTGGAATTCCTATCCCCATCCAAATGCACCTGGACTTGGCTCATAAGTCATCATCTACTAAGTAAACAATGCCAATTCTAACACAAAAATCTAAGAACAATTAGAATTTGAACAGATACCTGTAGAGCCACATCACTTTTAACTGCCTTTGTATAGCCATTATTTACCCTTGAAGAAGGGGTTGCTTCATTTGGCAGCCAGTCTACAAGCAATCACACTGTCTTCAAAAAAAAAAAAAAAAAACAACCAAAAAACCTAGTTGCAAAACAAGATTAAAATTAGTCATTCAAATCATGGTTTGCTGAGAGAGTTGGAGTTGTTCACCCTGGAGAACAGAAACTCCAGCAATACTTTAGAACCCCTTCCAGTACCTAAGGGGGCTCCAAGGGAGCTGGAGAGGGAATTTGGACAAGGCCTGGAGTGACAGGACATGGGGGAATGGCTTCCCACTGACAGAGAGGAGGTTTAAATTGGATATTAGGAAGAAATTCTTTACTGTGAGGGTGGTGAGGCACTGGCACAGGTTGCCCAAAGAAGCAAGCTGTGAATATCCCGTTCAAGGCCAGGCTGGATGCGACTTGGAACAACCTGGTCTCATGGAAGGTGTCCCTGCCCATGGCAGGGGATTTGGAACAACATGGCCTTTAAGATCCCTCCCAAGTCAAACCATTCTAGGATTCAATTCTACGATTTTTTTTCTTGCTGATCTAAAGTCATTATTGCCATGGAGATCTGAACAGATACACTGGAAAGGTGAATAAACCCTTAATGAAAAAGGATCCTACCAGTCAAAGGACTGTCTCTTCCATCATAATCCCAGCCAAAATACAAAGTCATCCCATTAGGGGAGCTCTCTGCAGCCCTTCTGAAGGGGGGCTCAGAGGATTACCACAGAGCAAGCTGCCAGGACCCTTCAGCCCAACTGAACATCCTGGGCAAGCTTACAACAAAAGCCTGTTTTGCTCTGCTCAAATGAAGGGCCAAGTCCTCAATGGCAAGACTAGAAACTGCTATGGAAGACAAAAAAAAAAAAAAAAAATGCAAACACAAATTGCTCAGGTTAAAAAAAAAAAAATTAAAAAAAATTGCTGAGGCAAATATTTTCTCCACCTTCTGGGGTTTCTTAGCTTTTCTTTGAACAATCTCCAAGCAGCAGCACATGGGCAATGCCAGCTGCAGTGCTCCATGTCCATCCAGACAGCAAAGAAACTACAGAGGAGTAAACTGCACAGTTCACACTGATTTCACCCCCCTTTGATTTGCTCCAATGCCAAGTAGAAACCACTTTTGAAGGGAAACAATAAATCTTGTCCTCATGCCCTGACTGCAAGCCCAGGCGACTTCTTTGTAATTACCAGCCACGGGACTGACTCTGATGACATACAGGGCATTTTTTGCAGGCGAGACAGCAGCAGGGATCGCTGCTGCCTCCACTTTCAGGGGGTCAGCTGGAGAGGTCTTGCCTCTGATTTTCAAGTGTTGTGCATCAAAACCTCCAGCTGAACAGCAGGAGCCGTGCTGACTGCGAGCAATGAGCCCCAAACTGCCTTAAACTGGGCAGGTAAGGGGTGGATTGGCCAGCAAGGAGGAAGCAGCAGGATCCGTGCACCCGGGGGGGAAAAACATTTGCCATCCAAACAAACACCACCTTCCCATAAGCTTTTATCTGCCCACAGCTGTGTCTCTTGGCGTGGGCTGACTCCTGGCACTCCGCAGAGAAAGAAAAGGAGAAGCAGGTCTGAATCATGGGATGCAGCAGGAGTTGGGATGCGACAGAGCACACGGTGCATGGCCAACATCACCCGGGCGGTGCTGCTCTTTGGCGCGCAGGGACCCACTTACACAGGGAGTTGAGACCTTTGCTTCCCGGTGGGATGAAGGCTGGGTGGCACAGGGCAAGTGCCTGTAGCTGCAGGACACAGGAAAATGGGTCAGCTGGAGAAGCAGCGGGACTTGGGGCAACAGCTTGTGCTGGCCAAAACCATCAGGAAATGCAGTGAAGCTTTCACTTTTTACGAACAGTAACGTATCACCCAATTTTGGCTCTTGGTGGGGTGCCATGGCTTGGAGATCCCTTAATGCAGTGGCACTGAAGTTCTTCAGAGCCCTCCAAATGACACGTCCTTCAAAATCATCAGATCATGGGACTTTTTGGGGGGCAGAACTGCAAAAACTTCACACTGAGGATCTGCATAAAGCATTATTATTATTATTTCAATACGTCTCCTGGGTCTCAACAGGAATTTAGCACCTGGAATTAGTTATGGGAAAGAGTATTTCAGAAGGCATTGGACTTTTTTTTTTTTTAAATTCCTAAGTCAATAAAGCAATAACAATTGTCTGCTGAGAGCAAATAGTGGGATCCCAGAAGCAGCTCAAAGACAGATGGCAGCAGCAGCATGCCTGTTTGGGGATAGTTCTCAACGCACTCTCCAATTTGAAAGCCACAATCGTATCAGCTGGAAAATTAATACAGCAGGTCAGAACATAAGGTAGGATGTGTCAAAACAACTTTAAGGGCATTAGCTGGCCTGGCCCAGCATCTCCATACTGACTTGGGACTCCAAGAAAAAGGGGGATTCATGGCCCAGTCTGCCAAAGGTCCCTTGAGCAGGTGCTAAGACAAGATGACAGCACCATGCCCAGGTACAAGGGCTCACTTTAACTGGGCTTCACCTTTTGGGATAGATCCCAGCACTGCTGGTCTTGCATTAGCATGCTGCGCTCCATCAGACACCGAGCGTATTTGCTTTTCTCAAAGCTCCAAAGGTTTTGCAATAGGTAGAGTACATGGGCAGAACAGAGGCAGGCAAGCTCAAGGACAGGCTTCTCCCACAGTAAGTATGCTCCTTGTTTCTGAGGAATCCAGGAACACAGGTAATTCAACCCTTCCTCAGGTCCCCAGAGTAATTTTAGCACAGACCACTAGTTTTCAGCCAGACCTTTCCACTAGACCTGGTATTTTATCTACTGGGCATCACACTGAGAACAGAGGTGAACACAGCAGGCAGTGCCTTCCAGGAGATCAGGAGAGACATGGGATGTCTCACAGGGAAGAAAGACAACGTGGTACACCTGAGAGAACAGAACAAATGTGCAGCTCAGAGCCATGACAAAGCTGGTTTTGGAGGAACCTCACACCTGAGGAGTCGCAGGGACACAGCCTTTCCAGCTTCCCTCCCTGCCTGTTAGGCATCAGGGTAATCTGCAGTTACAGGGGAAAAAAAAAACAACCCAAAACTAAAATCCTGAGGGGAGCTCCCACTCCCAGATCCAAGCCCATTCCACCATGCCCAGCTGGTTGCTGCACTTCACACGCACCCCTATGGCTCTGCATCCTCGGAGCAGGTTTTTAACAGGGAACGCTCGCTGATCCCGCGGCTCCTGCAAAGCTGAGTTCCATGCAGCGACGAGCTCGTCTGCTCTTTGGGGACAGGGCTTCAAATAGCTGCTGGCTCGTGGCAATTAAAGCGGGCCAAGCGCTGCCGCCAACTCCGCCAGCCCGCGCTGTGACTGATGCAAGCGCCGGCTGGAGCGCCCTGATAAGGATGTTGGATGATTCAGAATAATCTTGGCTTTGCTGAACAGATGAGCCCGAGCGTTTGTGCTTCTGTTTCCGCCTAATGGGAATGCTGTGCCGTGCTCATCAGAAAGGGGAGAGGGCGGCCAGAGGTAGGTGGGCACAACATTTCCTCTCCATAAGACTGATGGGCACATCTATCCTGCCCACCACTTGCGTCTCTGCCATGGAGGTCTCCAGCTTGAGGGTCTGGCCAGTCTGCCCCCACGGCTTGGACATAGCAAGGGGGTGGCAGGACAGCTGGGGAGGGAGCAAAATGTCAATGTTCAGACTTCTTCCCATCCTGGGGGTTCTTTGTAAGGCTGCTGCACAAGCAGTTGGGCTTGACTAGGATGCAGGACATGGGTATCAAAGTGGGCAGGTCAGGGGGCAAGGGAGGAAGGGGAGGGACACACTGGCCATTCAGTCTTCCGAACTGACTTCCAAATGGTGCAGTGCCATGTTATGTCCATGCCTTAACTCCTTCTGACAAATCTTTAATCCCACCAGCCTGCTGCATAGTCTACTCCCATCCCATTAAGGCCGCATCTCTCTCTCTGGATTTCCCCACTGAGCCATTCCAACAACTTGGCTTTGATTTACTCAGAGCAGAAAGCCACGCCAGCGGCACAGCCTATTTAGAACACAAACTGACTCCAGAACGGAAACATCCCACCCTTCGGCTGTCCTTGATCAAAAGGTTTGCAGCCTAGAAAAAACAGCATTTCAATCAGAGTTAAAATACCCAGTTTTCACAGTCCATTAGCACTGTACCCCTCAGATCTGGGCTGCCCAGGAGCAGGGCTGTCTGTTATGTCTCTGAGAAGAGGAGTTGGGTACAGCAGGAGGGTAAGATCTGGGAGCAAGGCTTGAATTAAGGTGGGGAGGAACACCTCTGCAGGCATGAACTGCTGTCCCACAAGCACCTCACGACATTCACAGGGCTGCTTTCAGAAGTCTCTGATGCTTTTCAGACCATCACACTATGTAAATCCATTTTTAGCACCTAAACATGGCCATGGCCAAGAGACAGACAAGAGACAGGTCAGGAAGAAGCAAGCTGGTTTCTTGTGATGGGAGCCCACACAGCTCTATAAATAGCAATGGTGATCAGCTAAATCCAGGTTACAAGAGATGCTGATGAGATGGGACCACCTCTGTCTTTAAGGACCAGATGGACCTCATATGTCACTACCAGCTATGGTGGGAAGAGCCATGTCACAATGTCTCCTCCTTCAATAGGGTTCTCCCGCCAGGCACCCCTACACTGGAGATGCAGCCCCCAGAGTACAGAGAGGGTGCCAGGGTGGAGTGTCTGAAACCCTTCCTCATAACCACCCTGCTCTCTGCAGCTTGCAGAAAGACAGTAAATAGGAATGAATTCAGCTAGGATTAACTCAATCCCCATCAAGGCACTGAAAGCTCTTGAAGTTTTCCCCTAAGCGCTCCCCGAGGCAGCACAGCATTCCAGCACCAAAGCACACACTGCAAACCAGACCACACAAGTGAGGGCTATAAAGTCCTGTGCGATTCCTGCTCTCTGGGACATTGCTGTGCAGTAAGCAGGATACAGAGGGACACTCAACCACATGTGTGATTTCATGTGCTTCACTAATGAGAAAACCTGGAGTAGCATCCCTGGGAGCAAAGCAGCCCCATCTACCACCACGGGCTGTAAAGGATCTTATTTCTCTGCCTGGGGATGTTCAGGGGAGTAAAATGAAAGCAAGCAGCAAGCACAGCAAAGCTCTCAAAAAACACAGGGACCCTCTGACTCAGTACTCCGCTCCGCTTTGGAAAGCTTGACAACTGCTTCCGATCCTCAGCTGGCTTTTCTTTTTAATGATAAAGTGATCTGGGAGCTGAAAGCCAGAGGGAAACCATGTCTCGTCCAAGCAAACAGCTTGTTTTAACTTAATGTAGCGAGGGAAGGACGGCACAGGGCGGCGGCTCAGCGTGCACGGCTTGCTGGGTATTTAGCTGGGTATTTAGCTTCGGTATTTAGCAAGCGGCAGAAGATGCCAAGCAGAAAGCAGGCCACTTCCCATCCCTCGGGAGGATTCCTCTCTACTTGCAGTTGTTTTAATTACCCCTCTGCACCGCAGCATCGCTCCAGCATGCGGGAAGCCACGGCTCTCCCACCCGCTCTGAACAATTTAAGGCGTCACCACAGCCTGTCCTGTGTCCCCACAGTTCCTCTGCGCCAGCCGTCAGCGGAGAGGACCCACCCTGAGCAACAGCAGCCCCCTTAGTCACCAGCAACCGTTTAGCCAAGATATTCTTTGACATTTTTCTGCCAGCGTTATTTGAATCATCCACGCAGAGCGCAGCGAAAAGCGGCACACTGGGAGGAATGGCCGGCAATTACTCACAAGCTTTCCTTTGTGGGCTCCAACTGAAATTGTGATATGTCAAACAGACCGGTTGCACGTCCCTGCAGACAGCTGGGAGAAGCTCCTGCCCAGGCTGCAGCAGGGACCAAAAAGGCAAATGAGCCATTTCTGCGTAGAAAGGCTCAGCAAGGCAAGTGTGCTGCTCTCCAGCTTCACATGAGTTGTTTTACCCGGTGTTAATCACCCCATTAAAAAAAAAAGAGATAGAGCAGAAATAAATAAAAGTCTAACCAAGGGATAACGGACATCCTTCACTGCACCACTGCAGATACAGGATGCCAAGAGGGCTGGGGCACTTGGTGTAGGGATGAAGGGATTAAGAGGTGAAGGGCAATGGTGAGGAAGGGCTAAAAGATAGGAAATACACACATACATGCAACTGGTTGGTTCAGGGTGATAAATTCCAGGTTCCTACCAATATTTTCTCACCATGAAAAACGCAGACTATCCACTGCAGTCACAAAGAGCAGATTTTTAGTGCCCAGATCACAGGGTGCTCTGAGGAGAGCTGCAGGGCTTCCTCAGGTGGGCACATCCCCACCAAGCTCTGGTCCCACCAGCTCATGGGCACTGGGATGGGAGCTGCCCTGTGGCAAGAGTCCGGGCCAAGCATTCCTGCCCAGGGGGCTGCAGCCCAAACTGCTGCATCCTTAGGAGAAGGCAGCAGGCATGGCAAGCCCCAGCTCCTGCAAACAGCATCGCCTGCTGCAGATGCAGGTCACTGCTGGCTGAAGCTTTGCTAAAAACAAAGAACAAACTGGAATAAAACTCTTATTTCTCTCCCATTGTGCAGCCTGATCCAATGGAAAATTTCTCCCAGATCTGCAATGTAATGCTAACGACAGATTTATTTTTACAGCTATATGGTGAAGAAGGATGATCTCAAAAGAGAAATCATTCTGAAATGGGCAACTTGACTCAGCAGTGCAGGGGTCTGGCTGGATGCAGGGTGCAATCTACCACGTACACACACAAAAAGCTGTCTAACACCACAGCAGAACACACACCCAGCCTGCCTGAGGGTGTCCAGGGGTTTGATCTGATCACAGGAGGAAAAAAACCAGACTCCTGAACTTGCTGAAAGGTGCCCAGAAGGAGGGAGTGCTGCTGACAGAGCCAACCCTCCAGCCCTACCTCCCCAGCTACCCACAGACACCATGAGCACGACACCAGGGTGTGAAATGCCCCAGGGCATGCCAGACCAGAGAAACAGTTTTTTTTCAGACCCAACACTAATTCTTTAAAAAGAGAGGGAACTATAATCTCTAAACATAGCCTTTGTGCATGGGCACAATAACACATCCTGGAAATGCGGTGCTGCATGTCAACGGCTGGGGCTGGAGGTGCATCATGGCCAGGAAAACAAATAGTCATTGAGGTCCCAAGGGCAGGAGAAATCCTGGTTGGCTTTGCTGTTCAGTAAGAGACGAGAACGTGTAAATATAACATTGTGGCTCATCCTCTGCCGTCACTCCCATTGCAAAAAGCTGCATCCAACACGAAGCTGATCCACCCAGAGAAAACCTGGAAATTTAGTAGATGCCATGCCACCACTGCCCTGCAGCTTCTCCATGAAGAACTAAAGAGGAGATGGACTACTCTGGTTGCTGGAAAAGGCAGAGAGACAAGGAAGTCCAAATCTCTCACAAAAATCCTATTTAATTATCTATCGGCAAGCCGATCCCTGTTTTCATCCAATCCTTCATTGCTCAGCCCTTGGTGCTTCTACCCCCAAATATGGGGGTGCATTAACACCCAGGGCAGTGCATCAGAGCACAGCATATTGTAAAACATGACTTCAAGCCACAGAAATCACAGAAATATAAATTACAGCTGTGCTCCCACTGACCTCAGAGCTACCCAGACCATGAGAGACCTGCACCAAGCTACTCCCACCAAATCATTTTAGCATCTCCTAGACCTCAGGGGAAAAGCAATGGCACCAACGAGGATTTTTGCCCATGCTTACACAGCATCAGAGAGCTGTAAGTGTTTGGGTGTTCAGCGAGTGACAGGCAGGAGAGGAGATGGATGAAAGGAAGAAATGACAATTTACTGTTCATTAGTAACAGCCATCGGTTTAATGCAGAACCAATAACACCCCTGGCACCCTGAGCACAGCTCTTGGCTTGCAGTGCTACTGAACCAGTGGTCACTAGCCAAGCCAAAGCCTCCTGAAGGGTAAATAATTTAGATTAGGCCCTTAATTCACAAAAATGGTGGGGTTTGCTGAAAATTGGACACTGTCGTGGCATAAAATTGGGATAATGAACCAAATGAGAAATGGGCTCTTAAGAAAAGCAGTGTATGAACAGCTTCATAATTTCAATATTTGGGTGTTTTTTCAGTCATTTGCTAAATGGCTGGAGGTGATGCTGTGGGCAGGCACCGCTCTTGCCAGTACAGCCAGGCTGGAGAAGGCTTTGGACCATGGCCATCCCTCCAGTGCCAACAAGCCCCACTCCTGCCACCAGAGATGCTCTGATGAGCACCGTGTCACCCCTCTGCTTCCCCTACCTCCTCTTCTTCATTTTTCTTTGTTCCACTTCACCCAAATTTTCTTACGCTACTGAGCAGAAAACCATCTGCTGTTAGGTTATGGCAGGATAAACACAGCCCTACACAATACTTACACTATTTCAGTCTCATCTCCTCAGCTGATGGTCTATTTTCCACTGATACAATTTAAACATTCCCCTAAAAACTTTAAACGATTTTTGTGGCTATCTCCTCTTGCCACAGATAACTCAAGAGCTGCTGAGAATTTTTCTTCTCCTGTCAAACAACGCTGACCACTGTTGGGAAACCAACCAGCAAGTTTTTAATCCTCCCTGAGACTTTACGTTTTGCTTGCTGAAGGTCCGTGATCAAAGGTTGGTGATGAGCTTACATGGCACAGAGCACGTAGGGAACAGATTTATTCTCAAATATTTTAAATATTTCATAATTCATTATATTCACGGCATAAAAAGTACAAAGAATTACTTCAGTCTCCCTAAGTGGAGCTAAAAACGTGAGCCAGAACAGAAGTTTACAATTCTCAGTCATCAACATGGTCACAAATACAGAAAGTGCAATCAAAATGGCCCGGGGACAAAAGCAGGGACTTCAAAAGGAAAGGCATTTGGTCAAGAACACTCATGTACAAATATGTTCCTTTTATTCAGAGCGGTGCATTTGAATACTGATGAAACTGCATCTAATAAACACCGCTTCAAAAAGCACAGTAGAAATGTAAGGCAGAAGGCAAAGATTTCCTATAATACCAAATGGTTCCAAGCAGACCTATTAGGCAGCCAGGCATTTTAAGTTTCATTTCGGCTCTAACTAAAGCACATGTTTTAATGCAGTGCTGCTGCTCTTGATTAAAATCAAACTCAAGTTCCTCGTGATTTTGGTTTAGCACTTAGGACGAGGAGAAAACAAATTAAAAGAAGCCCAACAAATTTTAAGAGAAGACTGAAGAAGAAATTAATTTATCAAATTAGCAATGTGCAGCGGCACTTCAAAACCCCAGAGAGGCAGAAAGGATGCCTGCAGGTTACTCCTTATGATACAAACAGAGCAAATCCAATCAGATGAACATGCTGCAGGATCAGTCAGGCGAAAGCCACGGGAGCGGCGGAACAAAGCGAAAGATGTATAAAGAGAGGATTTTCTAAACCCATTGTACTGGTTTGAAACTGAGCTATTCTCCCTGGAGGAGATGACAGCATCACTGGTACGGTCCTGCAGAACAAGCTGTCCAAAAAAACCCCCTCAAAGACAACACAGAGGAAAAGTAGAAAAAAAGTTTTAATGAGAAATTAAAAATCCCACTAGAATGTTAGAGCTGCAGCATTGCACTAAAAATAACACCTCTTCATTCAAAAACCTATTTCCTGCACAGGAGTGTAAGCAAACTGCTCGATTTTACCATGTTATTTTATAACTCCTTGTCTTTAATGGTGCCACCATGGCTCCCTGCTTGATAATTCCCCTTGCTTAAAATAACTGTCTATGGCAAGAGCACTGACCTTCAGGAATAAGTGAATGAACGAGGAAAGCAGCCCGCCAGCACACGACCAAATTGAAAACGATGACAGCAGTTATTTCGGCGCGCGGAGATGAACAGAGGGAAGAATGTGATTATCTACATGTAAAATATTGAGTGACACCAGCAGCAGACAGGAACTTCTGTTTGCCCAGTCTTGTGAAACAAGAACGAGCTGCTGCTCAAAGGAATAAACAGACAGCAAAGAAAAAAACCCAACAAGATATTTTGTTCCTCTCAGCAAGCGATCAACTCAAGATGCCACGGAGGCTGATTGCTTCATCAGCACAGAAATTCATAACTTGCCTTGGAGATAAAATGACCATCAAGCCACTTGAAAAGGGATAAAACACAAAAGGCAGAGAAAAGAAAAATTCTTTAAAAGGAATTCACATGCTTCTGAGCAGAAGGTATCACCTAATTATGAAGTGAAGGTGTTTTGCTAGGAGGTACAGCTAACACTCCTCAGAAAAACCTGCTCTTGGAATTGTAAGTAGAATGATGGAGCACGAGGGACTACAGCTCATACACTAGGTCTGCTACTTCATTTTTATATATATTATAAAAAGCTATTTTATAGCATGTGTATAAAATATATATACACACACACATATATATATATGTATGTATATATAAAAGACTCATGAAAAGAAAGTGTTTATATAAGCCTCAAAACCAGACTCTCAAAATGGTTTCAGAAATCGTGCCAAACCAGTCCTGGAGCTCCCACCTCACCATGCCATTGGTTTCTGGCAGTTCCACAGATTGCACAGGAGAGGATGTACCAAACAAAACACAATTTTGGTTTTCTTGGGTTTGGTTTCCTTAGAAAATGTGGTATTTTTGATGACGTAATCCTGCTAGAGAGCCTTGAAAGCAGAAAAAAGTTACAAATCCGTATCTACTGCAGCATAAAGTGGCAACATCAACTATTCACATGAAAATATAAGGAAATGCAAATGGAAAATACAGCCCCTCCTTAGCAATGCTGTGCAGCCACCCAGCAGTGCCTGCTGGGTTGGAGGGACCAGACTGGGTGGATGTTTTCCCTGTGAAGGCAGTCAGGTGATGGAGCAGGTGGGACCAGCACATCCATCCCTGGAAGGTTCTGCAACCCAAAGGGGTAGAGCCCAGAGAGCTGTCTTTGATTGCTGCTTTGAGCAGAGGTTGGACACTCTGGAGACCCTTTCCAACCCAGCTCCCCCCATCAAGACAGAGAGCACCCTCCAAGCTGCCTCCCTTTACTCCTCTGTAGCACCACCAAGCTGCCTCAGACACCTCGCTGTGTGACTCTGGAATAGCAGCACAAGGAATGATGCTGAGGAAAGCGAGTCACACTTCCAACCAGGCAGCAACCACCGCTGCTCCCCCAGCCAGCCCATCACACGGGCTGCCAACACGAGCTGCAAATGTGCTTCTCTTGGACAACTGTTTTCATCCCCCAGCTCCCACAACGACCTACTTACAACTCATAAGGCTGTTTGCTGCTGAAATGCATATTAAACTCAGGACAAACCAAAAAAACCCACATCATTTTTCATTTCAGGTCCAATTTTTTGATCTGATGTTTAAAAATCCTCTGTGGTCGATCACATTTGAGAGGGCACAGAGACCTAGAGATGCCAAGAGAGAGATGACCTAGAGTTCTAAGCAGAAACTCCACGCACATTTTAACGTGCGTATCTGTAGGAGAGACTTGGGGTAGAACCACTGTGGGAAGGCTCTTGGGGTAAGACAGAGGAGACAAGGCCCAGGCTGACCAGAAACTGAGCAATTGGTACATTTCTGTTTGGTTATTTGTTGGTTAATTGATACTATTCAGAATAGCTGGTTAATTTTCGAAGCAATGCTTGGACAACGAACTAAAAGTTTAGCATATGTATTTAAAAGTGAAACAGAAAAGTGGCCCATGGCATTTCCTTGCACGAGCCTGAATTTCTACCTCACAGCCCTTTATTAACATCCGAGACCTTACACAGACCTTTGCAGAGGGAAATACCTGCAGGGTAAAAGCAGGTAATTATACCTTACTGTACCAGGGGTATCAGCTACTTCAACTCTCGTTCCATTGGAAAAAGGGACTGGAAGGCTGGATTCCCTCTCAAACGACGATATTTACAAACCATTCTGTCTGATGTCAGGAGCAAGCATCATGTGCTTACCAGAAACGGCTACTGGCAATAAATCCTGGGTATCCAGGGGACTTCAGTGCCCAAATCTTGTCTTGTCATAAACTGGACCAGCACAGTGGCTTTCCAAAGTGTGGCTTTAAGATACTGTTATTAAGCCTAAGAGTAGGAATCCCTGAAGACTGGCCCTTAACAGTTGCAAAAACCATCCACGTCACTTCCCACTCTGTGTGGAGGTCTCTGACCTGACAGATTGGCACAGGGAGCCTCTCACCCCAGCCAGCCCCAGCACCCCCATTTGGTGCTGGTGCTGGATCCGCCCCCAGAACCCCGAGCCTCCCTTTCACACATCCCACGAAGCGCTCCCCCGGCGCCGCGTCGTGTTGCGCACAACTCCCGGCACTTCCCTCCCGCCGCCGAGCGTGACACCGCCTGAAACTCGCCCATCAGCACCTGTGATGAGTCAGGGTTTGAGATGCTCAGCACCTCGGGGTGCCAGCAACCCCCTGCTCCCCTCCCACTGTCAAGTCCTCCGACTTCCAGATGCTTCTGAGAGTGCAGACCTCAGGCAAGCGTTCTGGGGCCTCAGCAATAGAGACTGAACCCCTCTCACAGTCTACCAATTCCCTCCAACTGATTTACCTCCCTCATTTCATCACAGCTCACGTTAACACAATTATTCCCTGATTACCAGCACAGCCCTTGCTCTTGGTCAGTGCTTTGCAGCTGCCAAAAGCAAAGGTGCAATTTCTGTGCTCGGAGAACACAAGAACCTTGGTGACAGCCACCCCAGCATCCACCCAAGCCAGCCAGGAGGGCTGCATGAGGAAGAGAAGGCGTTACCTGGGTGAGGTGCGGGTTGGGGTTGAAGCCACACTGGTTGCAGACTTTGCTGTGACATTGGGTGCAGGCGTTGAAGTTGGGCTGGCCGGGGGAGGAGGTGAGCTCTGTCGTCTTGCAGATGGGGCAGAGGGTGCTGCTGGGCAGGGGGGCGATCTGTGGGACCGAGTAGGGAGAGGTAGGGGTGCTGCCCCGGTCCGGCGACACCGAGGGAGACCTCCCTGGGCCCTGGCTCCTGGCGTCCACCTGCAGTGTCCTCCGAGGCCCCTCCGCCGCCGGGCCGGGCTGGCCCCGGCCCCTCATCTCCCGGGGGCTCTGGGAGCTGGGTGCAGTCTGTGCCAGGGAGGGGGACGCTGACTGCTGGCCCGCGGCCTGATCCAGCTGCTCCGGTCTCCTCTGCGCACTGAAACACCATCAAAACACATACAGTAAGCCCAGGTTTCATACACTCACATACAGTCAATGCAGACAACAGCCACAGCATCCTCTCACCCCCAACAGCCCCAGTCAGCCAAGGAGGCACAGCAAAACCCCACTGCAAAGCAGGGAAATTGCTCAGATCAGCAGAAGGATACACTTTACCTTAAGAAGCGAGGCACAACTTCAGCTTTCTCTTATATAACCCAGCGGCAGAGATGTAATTGAATTATTCGGTGTATTCCGAGTTGAACTTTAGTCAGAAAGTTGGGCATAAAACTGTGCATGAGAAGTTTGGGAAGCTCAGCCTCCTGCCAGCCAGGGCTCCCAGCACTTTTCCAGCACAAACTTCAGCACAAACTCACTGGAAGAGGCAGCAGTGACTCTGCTTTGCAGCCTGCAGGGCCCTTTTGGCAGGGACACGGCCAACGCTTGCTAAACCAGCTTCTCACAGCCTACTTTCACAAGTGGCTGTGAAACCAGAAGCCTGCAAAGAGCCCTATTTATTGAAGGAAAACCCCTCCAGAAGCCCAGAGGAGACAGAAGAACTACTTGTACTTTCTCAGTTGTCAAGCAGACCTGCCCAAGTTGCAGGTGAAAGCAACTAAGGGCTCGTTTCCCTGAGGCCACAGGAGTGGGAAACCAGGAGAGAGAGGGCATTGGCTCTGCTTTAGCAATCAGTACTGAAGTGGGAAGCACAGGCAACAGGGACTTTTGTGGGCTGGCTGCCCCCCAGCTGAACCCTATTCTGTGTGATGTGAGTCTTGGCTGGGCAAAAAAACAGCTGGGATGAAATGTGGTCACCAGGACAGGACGATGAAACCTCTGTGTGAAACCACAGGTATCCAGAAGGAGCAACCCTGAGGTCACACCCACTGCTGGTCCAGCAGCAGTCCCATGGCTTGTGTAGGATGCTCAGCACCCCACAGTGCTGAGGGATGCTCCCAGCCACCCCAAGGAGCTCTGGAGCAGCTCCAGCTGCAAGAGTTTTGAGCTGTTGTGTTGCAGAGCATGACATGACAGCCTACACACCCTCCTCCCGTGTGGTTTCAGTGCAGGCACCCTCTAATGTGCTGCTGATGAGCCACAAGTGCACGAGAATGAATCTGTGATGGAAGATGCTTATCTAATTACAGAATAATTTGGTGCATGTGCTTATCAGTAATGCCCACAAATATTTCTCGAAAAAGCAGAAGCCCTAATGCCCTCACTTACCTGTGATCTACAGCTGTTTAAGGAAAAGTATTACTCAGAACCTCAAATTTAATACATTGTTGATTTACCCAAGCAGGGTCTGACCTTATAAAGGTTTAAAAAGGGAACTTAAATGCATAAAACTAATGAAATTCAAAGTGCATGTTGCCACAGTAATAGGAAGTCGGATGAAAATAAATAGTAAAACAGCACTTTGGGAATACTTTCCAGCTGCAGGTTGAAACCCACTTCTCTGAAGGAGGAATTGCACAATAATAATAAAGCAAAGCGCTAAGGGAGGGACTGATCTGCTCCAGACTAAAAAGCAAACTGCTCCTGGCCCTGCAGCAGGGACCTGACATGAGTGTTGTTGGCAAGTGCTTCTCCTCCATCATTAGTTCTGACACCCTTGGGTCCAGATTTGGGGTTTGCCTCCTGATGCTGAGGCCTGCAGAGCTGCTGCCCCAAAAAACACACGGCATCTGTAGCTGGTGGAGATGGGAACCACTCAGCCCCTTCTCACCCTCTTCTCACCTTAAATTTAAATCCTATAAAAGCAGCATTTATGTATTATAATACACACTATCCTAATGGTGTATTGAACAACTCTGAAATAACATTATTTAAAAACTTCATGTATATATGGTCAATTAAATAACTGTTGCTTTGGAATAACAGAATGGTTATTCTGCCCAGAGAAGCTGTGGCTGCCCCATTCCTGGAATTGTTCAAGGCCAGGTTGGATGGGACTTGGAGCAACCTGCTCTAGTGGAAGGGTGTCCCTGCCCAGGGCAGGGGTTAAGAACAAGATGGTCTGTAAGGTCCCTCCCATCTCAAACTACTCTGTGATTTTATGATTCTATTCCACTGCAAATTTCAAAATCCAAATTTTTTTGTCCCCATTTGATATGAAAAAATGTTTGCCATTTGCCACCAAGCAGGAATTCTGACTCCCAACTGGCTCTGACCACAGAAATCACATTCAACCATAGTTTCACTTCCTAACTCAGTGAATAATGGGAATAACTTACAGCAGCTCCTCACAGTGCAAGTGTTTAGCACTGTATTAGTAGTTATCACCTGTTTTTGCAGCTGGTATTAGAAGCACTGGCGCTATGGATTATTTAGTTCAAGAACCTTTCTTTAAATAAAGAGTGAAATTTTTGAGCCTGATTTTTGCAGCAAATCAACATGAGGAGTGCCACACCTCTGGATCTGTGCTCCATCAAGGAGCTGTCACACAACACAGAGTTTCCAACCCAAAACAGAGTCTGTGGCTCTCTTGAAAATGCAAAAACCCATGAGAAACAACACAGCAGGTGCCGTTATTTTGCCCTGTGAGCATCATTCCTGGCACAAAAGAGGGAGGAGGGCAGTTGGGTGCTCACTGCCTGGCAGGTCCAGCGGCTCTAGAAATGCTCTCCCAGCCTGGGTCAGAGCTCCCTCCCAGCTCCCTGCACTTTTTCAGGTGCAAAGTAATGCCAGTCACCACCTCCGTCCCACTCCCAGCAGCAGTTTCACTCCATACACATATATCATCACTGCATTTATTTATTTTATAATTATCCAAAATGCCTCAGCCTCCCCTCCACAGGCTGGGATGTCTCTCACTTGCACCAGTTGAACGTATCTGTGAAATTTTAAGACCAGAAAAAATCATCTGGTCTGTCAAATACAGTAACTCAATCCAGGAGAGATGCCTCAGGAAAGAACATGAGAATAGTCATATGGAATCAGACACAGGCCCACGCTCGTTGCATCTTCTGTGAGGATGCTCCAACATTTGTATGCCTTGTACCCATCCAGGAACCCTTTTTTTTTGCTGTTACACAAGCCCAAACTGCAGCTCAGCCCCTTGTTTCCTTACAGCCTTTATCACTGATTAATACTAACTAGCACCAAGCTGCTAGCAGGTTCCAAAGGAGTTCCCCCCCAGTGCCAATAGATTGTTTATTAACAATTAAATTGAAATGCCTTAATAAGGCACGATTTCCCCCGTTTGATGGGGGCTGTATTGATTTTGCACCACCCTAATTGCTGAATTAGAAATATTGGGCAATACAAAGGTCTCTGCAGGGTCCAAGCTCCGCAGCACTCTCTGTTACCAACAGGGTAATACATTTGTACAACTAAAGAATATCAAGTGTGTGTGACTGAGTTTATTAACAATTATACTGCCAAGGTTTTCATTTATGATATTCTGTCTATGAATGCTTTATCAGGAGAAGGGCAGGCAGGAAGCTCTATTCATATGCTGCAGTTACTGGCAAGGTGGGCAGCTGGGAAGATGCTGTTTTCTGCCTTTTTTTCATTATTTTTAAATTGAAAAAAGGTGTCTTTTTTTTTTTTTTCATAAAACTCTCTCAATTTTCCAGCACAAAACCAAGTGACCACCCACAAAAATTAACACTCAGCTCCATAAAAGAGAGGAGATGAAGCTGCCAGGTTGCTTGCCATGGAGCCCAGAGCTAAAAATCACACTGAGACATTAATCCATATCCAGCTCTGCCTCTCCATCAGATAATTCTCCTGATTAAAAAGGCCCAGAACTTCCCTTGTTCCACTCAGGAACAAATGTGGGTATGAAACCAGCCTTTCTATTTAGGGCTGGTACAATGCCCTGGGAGGAGATGGGTAAGTACTGGGAGGGAAAAGCTGCCTGAGATGATCAGAAACATTATCAGCACAAGGAGAACCAAGGGTCAAAGCCATTCCCCACAAAATTGAGCCCAGGGTGTAAAAAGTCACAAGCACCTTGGGTTTTTTATGCCTGCTTTTTTCCCTTCTGTAAAAATGATGGTTCTTATCATTAAACTTACAAGAACTGGGAAGGCTTTAAAAACAGTCCTATTTACAGCCAAAACAAATGTTAGACTTTTTGCTGGTTAATATTTAATTTCAGAAAAAACATGATTTGTCCTAAACCAAATTTTTGATGCCACGGCATCTCCAGGGAAAAGATGTCAGCAGCTTGCAGGAAGATGAAAGCAATGCAATGACATAGCACTGGTTTACAATTCCATTCCAGTAAATGAGTTCAGCCTTCTTATTTGGTAATTCCCAGGTAAAGTCAGGGTCTGTAGGAGGGAACTGCTCTAATGAACTGAAGCAGGTTCATCGGTGCCACTAAATTTTACAGGCAAGACCCAGGCTTGGAGCCAGCATCCCAAGAGATGTCAACAGGCCTTTTTTCACACAAGGTGCTAACCTGGGAGCAATAACCACTGCAAGGTAAATGCCAACACCGTTAATGTCTCTGCTGTAAAATCAAGCAATAACGATATTACACAAAATCTACACGCACGGCTGGTAAATCAAGTCTTGTTGACTTGTGCGGAAAAGTTCAAGAGAGAGCATGTGCATTGGTTTTCTCCTGATTTATTGGTTTTCTTCCAAATTCCACATCTCCCCCTTGAACACACCAGCCACCTCCACCTGCTCAGCGGCCACCAAACCCCAGCAGCGCTCACATCCACAGGGGCTTGGCATTCACGGTCTGAGTAAATCTTTCATGAGCTGCACCCCTTCTATGCAACTGGGAGACGTGGTTTGCATCCCTCCCTCTGTCTGGTGCCATTGGAAATGGGTCCCTGCTCACTGGGCAACTGATCTAATTACTGCATTGGAGTAGATACAAGGAACACCAAAATAAGTGGCACTGTTGTCGTAGTGTTACAAAGCGCCTGTCCTGCTCAGGCTTTCCAAAGAAGAGCTGGGTTTGTCCATGGAAGGCAGCTCCCAGCTTCACATCTGGATCAAAAATCAGCAAGATGAGGACAAGCAAGTCTTTCTTGTTAGTCAAAAAAAGAGAAAAAAATGGGTAGAAAAAGAAGGGAAATGACTGCTTGCCTGCAGTAAAACCAAGGGAATGAGAAACAAATAACTCAAGATAAAGCATGAAAAGAGAGAAGATGTGAAGACACACCCAAAAGGAGGCTGGGCTGACCAACAAGAATTAGAGCTGTTCAGCTACGAGCAGAGATTTGACCTAGTTGGTTCGACTGAAACCTGATGTGAACATCCATATGACTGATTTTAAGAATCACCGAGTATAATCTATTTAGAGAAAAAAAAATCAGGTAGCTAAGCAGAAGGGCAGTTGTACTCTGGGTCAAAATGGCACTGGGTTTGGCTTGGAAAGACATAGTTCTGAATGGTTATGGGTCGGCATAGGAACGGCGTGGGATAATATCAAACATTAGCTGGTATGCTCTGCCTGTCTGCACATCTGACTGGAAAATAGGACATGCAACTGTTTAATAAATAAACAGAAAAAGAAGTGTCTGATGTGGAGGGTCTCTGGTTTCAGCTCTGTGCACTGAAAATCTCACACTAGTGATGTTTAGATCTACCCCAGAGCCTGGGAGTTTTATTGGGGGCAGCTTTTTAGCTCTAAAAGTGCTACATCCAGCATGGGGAATTCTGTACTGGGGGGAAAAAAAAAAAGCAGCAGTTACAGAATTAAAAACCAGCACCTGCTTAAAGGCAAAGTCCCCCTGACTTAATTACAGTGATGTCCACACAGGAAGAGGATCATGCTGGAAATGTGTGTACTGGGCAGTTTAAAAACAGCGAGTGCCACCCAGCTGAAATCAAAACAGAAAATGCGAAATGGTGACTAGAAGCTGTCACGGAGTATTTTATTAGATGGCAGCACAAGCACTCTTGTGAAAGGCCACAGTGTTTAATAACTAGCTTTTGTGAGCAGTGGAAAAACCCTGTTCTCCTGCAGCTTTGTGCTCCAGGGTTGCTTTATCCCCGTCAAATAAGATGCAGCTTCTGTCAGGCATTTTCCCGGTGACTGAGGGAATGCGCATCTCCTGATGCTGATGTGTACTTGAGCTCCTGCTCCAGGCTCCCACCCAATCTGGGCAATCTTTTGGGTCCTTAACCTCCACCCATATACCTGTTCTCATAAACAGAGAGGAATGTGATAACCTAGAGTTCTCTCCCTGCCTGTTACACCCCACTGGGCTGGGGTTCAAGGAAGGAGGTGGCATAAGCCACTGGCACTCAACACACCAGACTCCCCACCTTCCCTAGAGGAATGATGCTGCTCTGGGGTGAGCAGCGCTGCATGCATGGGGTGCCAGCTTCCTCCTCTGGCCATGGCTTGGCAGGAGACAACACACCCAGAGCTGCTGCTGGTTTTTCCCTTGGTTTGAAATGCACAGGTCTACGCCATCCAGGGAAAGGTAACAACAACCAGGAGTTTTTCAGTTTACACAGTTACCACAAACCAGTTATTCTGTCTTATTAGCACCGTGTCTAGTTCAGCTGAGAATCAGCAACAGGAGAACACATCAGTGTCGCTCACGCTGCTGCTCTATGAAGCATGGCTGTTGAGAAGCATCTGCCATCTTATTAGCTGAATCCTACATACCAGAAGAGGGGTTTATAACTGATTTAAGCTCTAAATAAGCATTTACTTGCTTATTTTCATTTCTGTGCAACTGCCTTTTTGGAAAGGTTTGTGAATCATTATCAACTGCAGTTGGACTAGATGATCATTGAAGGTCCCTCCTACTGGAAATATTCTATTTTCTACCCTATTCCATTCTATCCTGTTCTGTTCTTACTTGCTATGTGGCAAATAATACTTAATTTGTACGTTATTTGGCCCTGGTTGAGCCAAGAGCAATATCCCCCAGGGCACTCTGCAACATAAAACCACAGCAATGGTTGTTCGCACCCACCAGCCCAACAACCCCAAACCTCCAAGGTCTGATGTCTGCTCGTCACCCTACACAGACCACAATGAACATCTGCAAGTGAGTGCAAGGCAACTGAACCCCAGAGAGCCTGAAGCAGCTTCTATGAACCCCGAGACCTGACAGGAGTCAGGGCAGATTTCTTTATGTCTCACATGAGCCCTCACAAGCCAGACCACCCTCTGCTGCTCTCTGGAGCTGCTCTTTCAGCTGCTGATGCCTGAAGTGTGTGGCCACCACTGTCAGGATCTTGGCCAAGCCCCTCAGAGCCACAGGCAAATTGGCCTGACAGGAGAGTCTGCAGATAATGATCTCAGTCCCGTATATATCAAAGAGATTTCTTCTCGGATAGCTTTACACAAGCAGGCACTGTGGAGGCTCAAAGGTCTGAATAGGTCTCCTTTTCAAGTGATATAACTGTTGCTGAGAACATTTACGATCTTGAACTTCAAAGCATTAAAATCTCTCGGGGATAAGGGGGGTGTCCATATCCATTCTGCTTCAGTGACAGGGAAAATCTGTTTCCTCTGTGATAGCAGAAAACTACATGTAAATCTTCCAGAGACAGAGTAGAAGCCACTTCTTGATCACAATGCCATCAGCTGCATGGCATGAGAGGAGCAGTACAGCTCACTGCTGAGAGCCAGCAGCTTGCAGAGCATGAGCCTTGGCTCTACTGTGCCTGGGATGAACACAGAGATACTAGAAAGGCCATGGGATACCTTATCTCGCTCTGTCTCTCTCTGGAGACTTAGGAAGCATCTGGAAGATCCAAAGCAAGAAGGAATGGTACCTCTTTCATTGAATGGGTGCAGCCAGAAGGTCAGCTTTGGACCATGAGTGCAGGTGAAGCCCAGCCTTGGAGCCCTTGGGGAGAACTGGAGGGAGGCACTGGGCACCCCAGCTGCTGGCCCCAAGGACACTGCCAAAGGGAGGATGGTCAGCAGGTCTAGGCCCATTAAATACCCCTGGTCAAGCACACCACACTCCACAATAATTCAAGTGATGCTGGGGGTGGCCATGCTGAAGGCTGGACAGTAAAGTGAGCTGCTGCCTGCAGAGCTCCTCTTCTCGTTACTGTAGGACTTGGAAGGTCTGCAAAGAATGAAGATCCCTACCCCAGAGATACAGTCCTGTGACCAACACCAAGGAGCACACAGGGGAAGTGCAGCTAAAATGGGGATAAACGTCCCCAGGAGCCCTGGGGAGGTGTAGGCTGGAGCTGTCTCTTCTTCCATCTGATTTCCACCCAGCTACTCGATGTGTCGCCTCCGTATCCTTCCCCGGTCCAATTGATTGCCATCAGCAAGCCATTTATGTGTGTTAAAATTATATAAAAGAGCCATGACAATCTTGAAAATATACTGTGAGCAGCAGAAAGGACAGGGATGATGGGGAGAGTACCCCAGGTGAGGAGCAGCCACTCCCCTCTGTCTCCATCCACTCACATCCTATACCCAAGCTCCAGCACTTAAAGGGTAGAAGAGCTGATTGCCTCAGTCAGTCACATTTAACTGAGAGTCTTTGTCCCAGGAAAGCCAACACTATGAATTACTGTGCTGTATTTATGAAATGCCAGCAAAGCCAAAAGATAAACCATGGCATGAAGCTAAGGAATTTTTATGGCACATGGATTATGAAAGCTTATCTTGTAAATCTGCAATTACAATCCACCCCCTTCTCAAAAGCCTCTCTGATTTTAATTAGCAGTGACACAATTTTTTGTTTAGGTCGTTAACTATCCCCTGAAGCAATGCAGAATGGAACTACCTGCTCTGGACTTAGTCCTGCAACATGAACAAGGCCTGCTCTGAGGTGCCAAAACTGAAGGCACAAACTTTCAGCAACAGTGACCACAACAAAGTCAGCTTCAATCTATTTGCAAGACTGGAAAAAAACCCCACACAAATACATGGCTACTATAATTATCAGATAGAATTGGGGAAAAAAAATAAATCCAAAAAAGTGAGAAGGTTTGTTAGAAAGAAATTAAAAGCAGCAGGTGGAAGGGTAAGAAAGGGAAGTTTCCATGGCACCTGTTGGCAGAACGCTGTCAAGAAAGGGTTTAAGACATGACCATAACGAGGCAATATCCTTAAAGAACTGAGCTACAGGAGTAAAAGGCAATACTTCAAAAGGTAAAAAATTTTATCCAGATGAGGAAGAAACAAACAAACCCAAAATTTTAGCAAATTAAATTTGAAGACTTAATGAAGCATTAAAAAAAAAAAAAATCTCTTAAGGAACAACTTGTAAATCAGGGAAAAAAAATTATTTTCTAAAACTACAGGAATATGAAATCTGCCGAAGAATCTGAAGACAACTGAAATGCAGCAGAAATATTTAAGAAATGCAAGACTGTAAAAGAAAAAATAAATCAAACCTTTGCCATGTTGTTTGCTAAGGAGAAATTTATGAAGGTTCCCACACCAAAATCCTTTCATATACAGGATTAGTCTGAAAAATTGCCACAGTAGGAGAATTGTTAGGATAAAAATCTATGAAGAAGGAGGAAAAAAGAAGTGAAAGATGATAAAATAAGGGGAAGCCTTCTTGTAGGTTAATAACTGATCAGGATTTACGAGGCCAAGGACAGAGGCAGATGGACAGGTTTTTGCACGTAGAGGTGCAGGATCTTGCCCTGGGATAAATGGGATATATTCATAAACAGCCTGGGAAGGAGTGGGATAATGAAAGGACAAGTTTGCTGAGCCATGCAAATTTATTCAGAGTATTCAAAGCTAAAGCTGAACGCAAGGAGCTGTAGAAGGCTGTCCTGAACTGGATGTCTTGAAATGCCGTGGCAGGTGAAATCCAAGGTCAAGAAATGCAGAGTAAGGCACAGAAAAGAAGACAACCATAGCCACACGTAGTGTGGGCTCTAAATGAGACACTGATGCTCTGCAGAGTTCTGCAAGCCATTTTGGGCCATTCTCAGAAAACGTCAATTCAATGCTCGTCAACAAATATAGAACAATCTACCCCCAAAAAATACACAATTAAGTTATTTTGGGAAAAATGCCTTTCGGAAAGCAATTCAAAGGGAAGAGCAAAGGCAGCCAGTTCCCTTGACTTGCTGCTGGCTTCCTTCCCTCCAGTGGCACAAAGATCTGGTTTTGCAAGGCTCCCCTTTGCATTCAGGCTCAGCCCCATCCAGGAGCTGGAGGGATTCCTGCAGGTTGGGCTGCTGAGCTGCGGGGCTGCTGCTGGGCTGCAGAAAACTGCTCCAATGTGAGCACAGGTGGGTAAAAAGGAGTCAATCCCGGGGTCTGGCTCCACCAGGTCTGCATTCCTGGCCATGTCCACACCACCCAAGGATGCCCACACTTCTACAAAACCTCCAGCAGCAAGAAGCTGGTATCCAACCATTACGAAGCTGGGAAGACTGCAGGGCCCTTTCTTTGGATGAGTTCCACCCATGCTCCAAAATTAAAAGCTGATGCAAAAAAATGTATCATTATCCATCTCCATGACAGCTTGAGTCAACCAAACTCAGCCCAGAACGAGGAACAACACTCATTCCTGGCAGAAAAAAAATAGGAAGATCCATCAGAAAGAGAAGTGCTGTTAAAAAAGAGGCAGTAATGACAGACCAGAAAGAAACTGGTTTGTATTTTTAGAAAAAGGAAAGAAGAACCCAGTTAAACAGCAATTTCCAGGAGAGGAAATCAGTCTGCCATACTGCAGAGAGATGAAAAGCTCCTGGTGACTGCGCAGCAACCGAAAAATCCTGACTTTGCACCCTCGTTTGTTTGAGCCTGAGCAAATGAAGCACGAGACCCATCTTTTTGTGTGTGTCTCTGAAAAACTACAGCATTTTTATCCATCCTGCTGTTGTGTCTTTGCACCTCAGAGCATTTTGGCCATCTCATATTTGTCCCTCTAACTCTTCCCCAATTCGGTCCTTAATTCTGTTTTGTTGTTGTTGCCTCAGGTTACCCGGAGAGTGGATATCCGAGGTGTGGAAGAACAATCCACAGGGCAGGGACTGAGGAAACAGCAATCAACTGATCCTCCCTGCAGAGCTCCAAGCACTGCACACGTGGAAAAACACAAGGAAAAACTGATGAGCCCACATGTTCCTGTGAGGAGGAGAGACCCGTGTCCAACATGGCTAGATGCCCTGTAACAGAAACTTCACACCAGGTTGTGTTTCTCAGAAACCCTTCCCAGCTCTGGAGGTTTCTCCATCCCCGACATTCTCCATACCAGCACACATTAAGTCTGTTATTGGAGACAGGACTGGGATTGCAAGTGGTGGCTGGGGACACTGCCCTGGGGCTGGCACAGGATGAAGTCAGTATTGGTGTTTGTGTGTCTTAGATTTGCTCTTTCTGGTTTTCAGAGATTTGAATCGGAAGCTGAAATGTGGATGGCACACCAAACCTGGAATTAATTACTTCTTTGTGTGTAAAGCTCGTTACTCACAACAAGAAAGGTAAAGCAAACCCAAGGAATAACACATTACCAGTCCTGTCAGGGACAGCATCAACTTCAATATTTCAAAGCTGCTCAGTTTAAATGCACTTTTGAAATAGGAGAGTCTGAAATTCCCCTGCCAAATTCTTTATAGGATCAAAGGAAAACACTTCTCCAGCGTCTGCAATTCTTTGAGGAGCCTTGTCCCTGCCTGCACTTCCCTGCTGCACATACCTCAGCCCAGAACATTTGTCCCCAAAGAGACAGAGGCATCTGCATATTTGATGTATCTGTTCTCATGGAACCCTCGGAAGGCTCAGCTCGGCAGAAATGGCAGCAGGTAAAATTTAAGGCTTGAGAAGCTTAGCTGATAAGTGAAGCAGACTGTTGACATGTTGATAAGTAGAAGGCACTTCATTCCTACCCAGAGCAGCTGGTTGATTTTTGTTCACGTATTTCAAAGAAAAAGAAAGATGTGACATTTTGTGAAGTCAGAGTGTTTGGGCCTGTATTTTCAGTTAACAATAAATCAAAATTAACTTCTAATTACCAATATGGGTTGGGTGAAACTGAGTTGTACAGCCAATAGGAATCCTATCCTAATCCATTAACCAGCGCTTAACATCCATTAACAATGCAGGAGGAGGAGATACAGGAAGATGAGGAAGGCAGATAAAATAAAGCAGAAAAGGGATGCCTAAAGAGACACTTTTTTAGAGTTTCCTCCCAGAAGGATGTTTCTGGATACCATATTTTTACCAGTGGCATGTAACGTAGTGATAGGGATCATCTTTCCACTCCAACAGGAACTGCTGTTCTGCTGTTACTGCAGCGTGCAACCAGGCAAAACCTCACCTACTACGGTGGCAAATGGGCTTTACCTGCTCTGAGAATCGCCACCACCATGAAAGGTTCTATATAATACACTCTGCATAAATGGAAACCACCTCTCTTCCTGGTGTGCTACCCACCTAAAGGATTCCCAGGCAAAACATCCACAACAACTTACAGACGAGCAGGAAAAGGAGGAAGGCTTGGAAATTTCCATTCCTTGGGACTACTGGTCTGCCCTGAATACAAAGGGATGGTCGATTTACAGCGGTGAGCAGCACCCAGAGTCACCTCCTCACGTCCGCTGGCGTCAGGAGCGCTTACGGGCAGCTGCCGGCCCCGGCACAATGTGCTCCTGTGCTATCTGCTGCAGACATCTCCCAGGTTCATATCAGAGCTTACACAGCCCAGGGATGTGTTCCAGTCTGACAGCCATTCCCCCACCCTCCCCAGAGCCATTCCCAGAAGAGGAACGGAGGAGCACAGAGAATGTCTGCAAGAGCAGCGTTCCAGAGGATCGCTGCCGACACCTGCCCGGGGTGTTGGGAAATCCTGCAACGAGCAGGGAAAATGAAACCCAAAATAACGTGGCTTAGCATAGTTGGGCAGGAGACAACAAAGCTGAGGCACCTGACAGGAAATACAGGAAAGATCTGCTCACTTCAAAGTTAAGATGAGGTTCCCTGCATCCTATTGCTGGTCCTACAAGGACTGTATTAATGGGTACCAAACCCAGAACCCTGCAAGTCCCAGACTGGCAATTAATAATACAACAGAAATTAACAGAATCACAGAATGGTTTGGGTTGGAAGCAACCTTAAAGATCATCTCATTCCAACACCCTACCATGTGCAAGGACACCTTCTACTAGATGAGGTTGCTCTAAAACCCGTCCAACCTGGCCCTGAACCACCTCCAGGGGATGGGGCAGCCACCTCTCTGGCAAGCTGCCATAGATGAACTACTAAAATAGCCTACAGAAAAATTAAAATGGAAAAAAATACATTTACTCCATCCTGTAGACTCGGAGGTTATTGCTGAGCATGATGAGAACAGCTCAGGCTGTGAACACCTCCAGTGGTTAAGCCAACCAGACTAAATCCAGCCTGGCCAAGGCACCATCACGGGGTGCCCAACTGCAGCACAACCTGGAAAGGCTGCAAACCATCAGTGTTTACTCTGGCAGTTAACTGGGAGTTTAGTGTTTTAAAAATAAAAACAATAAAAAAAAAAAAGGGAAGAAAGAGAGAAAAAAACCAACCAAACAACAATTTGTCTCCCTAAGAAGATTAATAGGTGCATTTAAAGAAATCAGGCTGTAGGCTTAATGAGAGAGAGGCAGCAAAATCCTGAATGTGAGACCTCCTACAGTTTTTCAGTCCAGCTGTACAATCAAATAATAGTTTATGTAACTAGGATTGAAACAAAATAAATTAAAAGTAATTTCATGTTTCATCAAAGGAAGAAAGTACAGTTCGGAGTCGGCGTGGAAAAAGATCTAGTTCAGCTCTGCATTTTCCCCAGCCTTTCATAAGCTTTGTATTATCAGCTGATTTGGTGTTTTTTCACAAGAGGAAGGCAAATTACCAAGTCCCTTAAGAACTTATTATACATTTCCAATTTTCAACTATTCCTATTTTATAACTCATAACTTCACATATCTATAACTGAAATGTTTTCTTTACGAGATGAAAGAAAGGAAAAAAAAAAAAGTTGTTTTTCCTGGGCTGCAATCTGGTTTTTCTGGTTAAATAATAATAATTAAAAAAAAAAAAAGTGGTTAACAGCTACAACATGTCAATCTTTGAAAGTAATTCCCACGCACAATTCTACCCTTCTCCAGACATTAAATATGGCAAAATCTCTTTGCATTCCTCACGTCTAGACTGATGAAGGAAGGGCACAAGCTCTGAAAAGACTCTCTCTTTCCTACTGGGAAGCCCAGTTGGGTGTCAGGTGGGGTGCTGAGAGGTGCAGGACCCTCTGGATTAATTTGATAGCTGAAGAAGACACATCTAACACTGACTTCACACCCACATACAACTCCCAAGGATGGAGCACCCTGAGTCCATGCCAGAAGTGGTTGCGTACTTCAAGCATCTTCTAAAAGAACTCAAAATCCATAAATAAAGGCAAATTTCAAAATAAACCCCCACATTTATGGTGCTTCAACCCTCAGGACTGATTCTGCAAATGGATGTCCACTGGAACCAGGCTCTGAGCCCCTCAGCCTCACATCCTCTCAGCAGGTGGAGAAGCCTGTGAGCCCCCCTTGCCAGGAAAGACTCAAAACAGGCTAAAAAGCAATATTCTATTGGCAGGCAAGGAAACAAAGAGAAAAAAAGGTTCAAAGGCTCCTCTCAGCTATTGACATCTGTCCTCTGCAAGTGTCCCTACCCTGTAAGACCCACATAGCCGTCTGTGCCTCCGGCACCCTGGATGGAGGAGGCCCTGCCAACCCTGGACACTCCACTGAAACACGGGATTTTGTCACATCTGCACTGAATGACATTTTGGTTCACGGTGATTTTCCTTCTGTGGCCTTCAGAGGAGCTGTCAAATCCTCATCTGAAAGCTACTCAGCGTGAGAAAGTGCTTTGTCACGTCTGAAACACCGTGGTCCCTGTCAGGTCCCGGAGCCAAGCGAAGAATGGTTAGTCATACCTGCCCAAAGCCCCTCAGAATTCAGCAACATTTCCCAAGCAGCACGGATGCATTTTCCATACAGCATCTGCTTGCTCTTAGTTATAGCTGTCAAAAAAGGGAGAAACCCTCTGAGAGGAGGGCAGGAGATGTTCTTCTCACGAGCAGCACCTAAGCATGAGCAGCAGAAGAGGCTCAGATGGTTGCAGGTGTGGTGGGCAGCAAGGCACAGGAGATGACAAAGTGCACCTCACACAGGGGTTCAGAAGCTGCAGGACATCCCAGGCAGAAGTCAGAGCCCAGCCCTGAAGCCTGCTGATACAGATACTGCTGAGAAACACAGGGATGGCCTCAGCAGTGTTCAGGGAGCAGAGGAAAAGCTCCTCGTGGTCTGAGGAGCCCATGCAGAGGTTGCTGCAACTCAGGAAGTCACTGCATAACTGCCATGGAGTAAGCAGACTTGGTGTCCGTAAGATGTGCTTCCTTCCCACCTGGCTGTGAGCACAGAGAGGGGCATGGTGGACCAGGGTGGGGCCATCACATCATCTCCAGAGGCTCAGCTTTGTGTTCTGACTGTCTGGTCAGTGGGAAGCCATTCCCCCTTGGCCTCTCACTCCAGGCCCTTGTCCAAAGTGCCCCTCCAGGCCTCTTGGAGCCCCTTTAGGCACTGGAAGGGGTTAAATGTCTCCCTGGAGCCTTCTCTCCCCCAGGCTGAACATCCCCAGCTCTTCCAGCCATAGGAGAAGAGTATCTCATTTAAGATCTTAATTGTTACCTCGTTAGTGGGGGTGTCATGGCTCAGAGGTCTCCCCTGGTCCTGTGATCCCACCTTTGCCCACTGGCACCTTACACACCCCACTACAGTCACTTGGCTCTTGGACAACCATGCCCACCATCAGGGAGCACTACCAGTCTCCAAGAGGAGACGTTCCTCTTGCTGCTCTAGGGAGAAGTGTAAAGGCTCTTCCTCCCATCAGGAAGCAAGAGGAAGACAAGGGCAGGCTGCTGAGTGGGTTTTTAGGAAGGACTGTTGCTTGCAGGGGATGCTAAAGGACAGGGACAGGAGAGAGGTCTGGGGATAGACTGGGCAAGAGAGGAGTTTTGCTGTAGCTCTTCTTGGAAGATGCCTAAGTCACTCAACTGCATTAAATATACGCACATTTTTCTTCTATAGACAATGACCTAGAAACACAACTAAATCATTTTTGACAAAAGAGAATGCACCAAACTATTTAATCACATCTTCAGGGGGGAATGAAGCCAGTAAGAATGGCTAATCTGCTGCTCATCACAGAAACTATAGTTTTGGGCTGAGGGGGACTGTATATTTTTGGAGGCGAGGCTTTTATTTAAGCCTTCTGTGATCATATATCCCATTACACCCTCTGGTAAACTGCTTCTACACTTATTTATGCTCACTGTCAACACACATTTCATTGCCATTTGGCTAGCTTGGACCTCTGAACTCCAGATTTTGGTTTGCCTTTGCTAGCCATCATAATGATCTTGACCACCCAGCACCAGCAGCCAGGCTGGAGGACAGATGCCTTCCTCATCTCCAGCCAAACCATGGCACTTAAATAAATTGTAAAAGAAATAGGGAAAAAATAAGAATCATATTCAGAGGGGCTTTTCTTGGTTTGCCTCTCGGGAGCTCAGCATGGGCAGGGAGCTGCTGTCTCCTGCCCCATCAACCCATTGTCCCCAGTCTGTTAATGGGCTGGGGCCTCTCTTCGATATCAAACACACACTGGGAAAGCTACAGAGAGGCCAAGAGTCAGTGAGACACCACCACCAGTGTAGTTAAGTCGTCTCTGGTTTTAAACATGAGCAGAACAGGGGTGAGGAGCCCCCCAGGGACACGCCTGTCATAAAGCACAGGTCAGTGTTAATAGGATGCAGTGATGCTGCTCACTCCTGTAGGCTCCTAAATAGCAGGTTGGAGGTGCTGGGTGCTCTCAGCAAGGAGCCAGCTCGCTGTTCTCATAAAACCTTCCCAGCATCAGTGACATGAAAAGCGGTACGGTGTGCCCAGCCGTGACTGACAGGCTGCACAGCAGCGCCTCGGGGTCACACTGGAGCTCAGCACCTCCAGGCACTCAAAAAGACAAAAAAAACTTGTCCGTAAGAACAGTCGTGCCCATAGACTGATGCAAAAATAACAAATCTGTCATTCAAAGAGACATCTGAAAACACAGGGACGGCTCGACAGCGACGATTCAACCTCAAAAAGAATAACAGTTTACGATGTGTGGGCCTGGGATGACCATCAGCTCTTGCTGTCACTCACCAGCCAAAAAAACTCAAGGAACATCCCAGAGCGGCGACGTTCATCAGCAAAGACGGCGTGATGGTCTTACAGCCACGTTCAGTGACAAACCAGAACGCCTCTCCCATGGAGCCGCTCCATCCTACCCAGCTACCAGTTCTTGGGAAGCTGTTTGCACCCTGACTGCCTGTCCCATCCTTCCCAAGGGTCAACTCTAGGAAATTAGTCTGATACTGGAAAAGGATTTCTGGAAAACCACTCTTGGCCAGCAGTGAGCCGTGGTGCCAGCCCTGGCTGGGGAAGCTGAAGACGGCTGTGCAGAGAGGCTGGGTGTGTGGCAGGCAGGCTGTGGTGTTCTGCCAGGTTGTCCAGATGCACATCAAGTATTCCCCAAACTCACATAAACTGCAGGAATATGCCACAGCACTGACTATCTGTTTGCACTGAATTGGAAACATGATGGGAAACATCAAGTATGTGCTCGATTCACACGGCAGAGAGAAGAAACAGTTTTATTCAGGCACATGGGAGAAGCAGAATTGGAGAGGCAGAAGTCAGCCCATTGTGCTGCTCGGGGTGACCCACGGTGTGGAGGGACCCACTGGCCCCCGTGGTCACTCGAGCTGTGGCACCATTCCTGAGCATCAGCAGAAGAATCATAGAATGGTTTGGGTTGGAAGGGACCTTAAAGATCATCTTGTTCCAACCCCTTGACATGGGCAAGGACACCTTCCACTAGAAGGCTGACCATCAGCACTGGGATTTCTAGCACAAAGGAAACAAACTGTGCCAGAAGGAGCCAAAGAGTCCTCCAACCAGCAAAAGCCAGCACAGCAAAGGAAATCAACCCTTCCAAATTCTTCTACAGCCTTCCTTCTGAGCAGAAGTGGACACTGTAGGGACATCCCCGGGATCCCCTGGCCCAGCAAAAGCAAGGGGTAAAGAGCCATACCCTCAGCGTGCCATCCAGGCTGGTTCCAGCAGTGAGAAAACCCCGACCTGTGAAGCAGACTGCAAATCTGTGTATTTGTTTTGGAAATAAAGGCATTAATATTTGATGCCAAACACTGTGAATATTGATGAGCACATTCGCAGAAGAGGTTTTGGAGTTACTTAAGCACCCAGAATTGTGCCGTCTGGACTCAGTGGCCTAATGGCTGCTGTCAGAGCCATCAAAAGCATGCAAAGCACCATGCCATAGCCAGCACCACCTGCCCACCACAGGAGGCAGGACCAACTGAAGCCCAGAGGGGTATTTAACGCCACAAATATTTTGACTTGATCCGTCACATACACCATTTTCTACTCCTCCTTTTCCCTTCTATTTTGCTCACACAAGTTTGATGAGCTCAAAATGTTGTGCATCTGTTAAACTTCACTTAAACCCAGCCAGCCTCAGCTCCCTCCTGACCCTCCAAATGTCTTAGACCAAACAGTACTTGCTAAGCGCGTCTGTGCGTCAGGCTCTTCCAGAGTGCCAGTCCATGGTTCAGCCAGGAAAAGCCTACTGTGATATTTGAGTTTTCCAGAATTGCCTCTGACAGTGATGCCTCTGCCCCCCATCCTGCTCAGACTCTGTGGGGAGAGCAGAGCATGGAAACGAGCACAGAGCTGGCTCTCTGGGCTGTGTGCAGCCTGACTTCCCATCACACAGCCTGGTTTTATCTCCAGCACAGCTTTATGAAAATGGACATCGACTGCTTATTTCTGCAAGCTTGGGAAAAGTGCCCATTTAAAAAAGAAATGGCCAAACTTGTTTGTTTTGGTTTGTTTGGTTTTTTTAATTACCTATACGTATGTACTTATTACCTCTTACTGCGATGGTACTCGTGGCAAGCAAACAAGCCTACACCCAGCACATACAGGCAAGGAAAGGAAGAAGGGAACATCTGCACTGCACTGGTTTTACCAAAGTTTCTCTAATTTAAAAGGCTCTCTCTTTCAGTTCTGTTCCTCCTATACTGCTCCCTATCACCAGATCTTTTACTTCAAGCTCCACCACCTGCCAAACAAAGCGACGCTGAATGTAAGAGTGGGGTAAGCAGGACCAACACTCGCCCTGACATTGTTCCAAGCCAGGGGAAGGCTCTGGGGGAGCAGGTGCAGCCCACGGGGGAGATGCTGCCATTCAGCACTGAAAACTTCCCTTCTTGGTCACTTCAAGACCTTCAGCTCACAGCAAGCCTACCTTGAAGCTTAAGAAATTACTGGGGTATGACCCACAGTGTGTGAAAAACAAGCTCCCTCCCAGCCTTGCAGCCCAGCACCCAGCCTGGCTGCTGGCAACGTGCATCTGCCAGCTCCAGAGAAACAGCGATGATAAAAGCACTGCTGCTCCCTCCGACAGCCCCTCAATTTGTGGCTGCTCCTCAATGCCTCCCAGGAGACCAACCCTCTGACCCCCTCCCATCCTTCAGCTTGAGCTCACGCATCCAGGTGTCAAAAAGAGTGTTTTACGAGCTCCACAGCTGAGCAGCAGAGAGGCTGAAAACCTGAATGAATCAGGCATAAATCAGACACAAATACGATCAGAAGCAGCAATAAAGTCTCTCTTCAGGATACCAGGAAAAACAGCCACCTAAAGTACTGTGCCCCAAGCCACGGTTCTGAACTTGGGAGCATCCCTGCTCTGCCATCTAGCCCCTTTTCATCCATCCATCCATCAAGCTGCACTGTGAAATGAGCTTGTCCCTTCTGCTTAGGGGGTCTCTCTGGAGGAGCAGACTAGGCCTTGCCAGGCACTGGAAAGTCTTCAGTCCAAATGCGACTGCAACCAATTTGGGTTCCTTTGATCCTACAAGTTAATGACACTCCAGCTTTTTTTCTCCTTTCATGCCACAGAGGCTCTGTTTGTCCAGGCAGACCAGCAGCAACCTTTCTCTCTCTCTCTCCTCTGATGCAGTCTCTCCTTGCTCGAGTACCAGAGCAGGGCATAAGCCCCTCAGGTGGGATTCCAGCAGCACCTGGCACAAGGGTGAGGTCTGCACTGAAAACACCTCACCTGATGCAATCCTGCACCACAATGGCCTTTTCCAGAGCTGCATCCTGCTGGCAGAGCCAAAATGCCCCATGGCTGAGCACTGCTCCCAGTTTGCATCCAACCTCCAGCTCCCCTGAGCGTCCTCGAAGCACACAAGCAGGAAATCAAAGTTTATAAATAGTGCGATATATTGTAACCTAGTGAGATGTTATTTCTATGGGATGGTTTCTACTCTCTAAAGTCTCTCCACAGTGTATGCACAATTCCCTATAAACTGTTATTATGGATTTAAAACGAAGACCCTGAAATCCAGGGTACCCCCTATAAGGTATTCAGAGTATTTCCCTGCGTAACACAAAGCAAATTGTGAAAACTGACACAGGAGAGTCACACTACTATGGTTTTCCCTGGCTTGTGTGTGGATTTAGGTTACTTAATTCAGAGGGAAAAAAAAATTGCTGAGACATTGAGAGAAACTCACTTTCCCTGGTCACCTGGGATTTGTGAAGCAGCTCCTTTCTCACCGCACACTCGCAGCTCAGCCAGCACGAGCCATGCTGTGCTAAACCTTTCACAGCATCTGGTCTATCTTACTCCTGCACCTCACAAAGACGACTTTCTTCTCGAAGCCTCTTTTTCCGTCATTTCCACTTTGTTACCTTGAATTAAAATCCCTCAGTGTTATCTCAGCTCCCCACACCCCTCCCACGCTCAGGTTTTAACCACTGGCAGAGATCAGCACCGTCCCCATCCCACCGCCGCTCCGCAGCAGAGCCCCGTACGGCCCACCTCTTTAATTGCCTTAATTAATTGCAAGGGAGGGCAGCTCCCCGGCAGCAGCTTCCCAGGAGGCCCAGAAGCATCAGCTCAGTGTGCAAAGGCTGGAGCATGGCCGGAAAAAACAACCTGGCGTTTCTGGCAGGAGATGAGCGCGGTTGGCCGGCGCTGCTGGACCGTGCCATTCCACCCGCCAGCCCGTGTGCTCCAGGACCCCCAAAGGCCCCAGGACCCCCAGTCCTGTACAACAGCAAACACAGACCCCGACAATAATGGCAGAGCAGTGCCAAAATCGGACAGAGACAGCAGACCTGCATGGCTCCCTTGGCTCATCTCGTTACAGCGGCCTAAACAGCCCCGCAGGTATTTAATTTTAAATTGCTATGAGCAGCTACGAACAACTTCTCACTGGCAGAGCCTGAAGCAGAGGGATCCATGACTCTCTAGCAAGGGGAACTGGGAAAAACGTAAAGGAAAACAAGCAGGATTTCACTCAGGGGTATTTTTTCACGCTCCCTGTGTGAAAGCTCACAGGGATCTCACAGACAGCAGCGTGCCCATGGCTTGGCTGCCCTGTAGCATCCCTGACTCCTGCCTGGATGCTACGGTGCCACCTGTGAGCGGCGATTGCAGCCCAGTGAGACGGAACCCACCGCCAGGCGAGACTGCAGCCTCCCGCCCAGGCTCCTGCCTGGATTTTCCCTGTTCAAAGCCACACGACTGGCAGCACCAGCAGCGCTCCTCGCTGCCCAGGCAAGGCGGGGAGCCCGGAACGCTGCCACGCGCCGAGGGCAAAGCGCCCGCCGAGTCCCCCGCATCCTTCCGTGCAACTTTCTGCTCCTTGTCTTATATTTTTCCAGATAGGACGATATTTTAGGATTAGCTTTTTTTTTCTAAAGGAATATCTCCAATCCCACGCCCGCTTCAGAAGCGTCTCCCTCCCGGCTGGCGCTGCCTGGCAGAGGGAGAGTGGCTCGGCACGGTTCCCCGTGAGGTTTTGCACCGATGACTCCTGGCAGGGCTGCACGTCCCTCCTGTTACATAACAACCTTTCCCGTTTGGTGCTGGCTCTGGTTGGGGTGGCCACATTTGGGGTGGCCACATCTGGGGTGCTCACATGCCCTGGTGCTGTCAGCCACAACGCTGCCAGGCACTGTCCCCACACCCCGACCAGATCCCCCAACCCTGAACCACATCCCTTCCTCCTCCCAACCCCTCTCTCCTCATCGCTGGACCTCTGCCCACCGGGCAGCACCCTGCTTTCTCCTGTCCCCCAGACATTGCACTGGTCCCTGACGGCACGCTGTCCATCTCCTGCACTCAGCCACAGTCTGCACCCTCACCAGCACCCACCAGAGTCCTGGAGCTGCCAGCTCCCCCGGGGCTGCACTCTCCCACAGTGACCTGCCTCGGGTGGCTCTGTCATCTCCCTGAGCCCCACTGCACTTTCCTCACCTGCCTTCTCCCTGCTGCCCACCTCCACAGCCACACCTGCTCTCCGCTCGCTGTGCGCCCCTGGCACACCCCTCTGTCACCTGCCTGCCTCTGTTTGCCTGCAGGTGCCTCACAGACCTGCACCCCTGCCCGCATGGCCCCCTGCCCGCATGGCCCCCCTGCCCAGCTGCACCCCACACAGCTGCACCAGCCCTGAAACCTAAACCCCACACGGCTGCACCACACTCCCTGCACCCACCACCCCTGCACGCACGGCACCCGCCCCCCACACGCCTGCCCTCAGCGCACCTGCAGTGCCCGTGCCCGCCCCGCTCACACCGCTGCACCCGCACCCCCAACGCACACACCTGCCCGCGCCGCCCCGCACACACCTGTGCCCCGCCAGCCCCCACGGCCCCGCCGACCCCGCGCCCGGCCCGCCCGCGCCCCCGCCCCACGCTCTGACCTGGGCCCGGCGGCGGGCGGGAGCTGTCCGCCGCCGCCCGGTGCTGAAGGCGGATTGGCGGCGGCGGCGGCGGGCGGCGGCGGGGC